>JAVDOI010000011.1:9604297-9616797 GCA_032191485.1 Leptoclinus maculatus
CTATATGTTTTATCACCTCGAAAACGGATATTGAATTGACGTGTACATTTTCTTGAGGTTCATCAGTGTCCCCCATCGAGTCTTCACTTTTTTGGAAAAAGGACTTCACAGACTCTGTGGCGCAACGGTAGCGCGTCTGACTCCAGATCAGAAGGGTGCGTGTTCAAATCACGTCGGGGTCAATGTTTTGGTTCCTCAGTCTCTTTTAAATCGATAATTGTCTGATTGGATATTTTTCATCGTTAAATTCCAGAGGTTTTATCACCTCAAAAACGGATATTGAATTGACGTGTACATTTTTTTGATGTTCATCAGTGTCCCCCATCGAGTCTTCACTTTTTTAGAAAAAGGAATTCAGAGACTCTGTGGCGCAATGTTAGCGCGTCTGACTCCAGATCAGAAGGGTGCGTGTTCAAATCACGTCAGGGTCAATGTTTCTGTTCCTCAAGCTTTGTTTAACCATTGATTGTCTGATAGGGTCCTTCGTCGAAATCTAGATGTTTTATCACCTTGAAAACGGATATTGAATTGACGTGTACATTTTCTTGAGGTTCATCAGTGTCCCCCATCGAGTCTTCACTTTTTTGGAAAAAGGACTTCACAGACTCTGTGGCGCAACGGTAGCGCGTCTGACTCCAGATCAGAAGGGTGCGTGTTCAAATCACGTCAGGGTCAATGTTTCCGTTCCTCAAGCTTTGTTTAACCATTGATTGTCTGATAGGGTCCTTTGTCGAAATCTATATGTTTTATCACCTCGAAAACGGATATTGAATTGACGTGTACATTTTCTTGAGGTTCATCAGCGTCCCCCATGGAGTCTTCACTTTTTTGGAAAAAGGACTTCACAGACTCTGTGGCGCAACGGTAGCGCGTCTGACTCCAGATCAGAAGGGTGCGTGTTCAAATCACGTCAGGGTCAATGTTTTGGTTCCTCAGTCTCTTTTAAATCGATAATTGTCTGATTGGATAGGTTTCATCGTTAAATTCCCGAGGTTTTATATCCTCAAAAACGGATATTGAATTGACGTGTACATTTTTTTGATGATCATCAGTGTCCCCCATGGAGTCTTCACTTTTTTGGAAAAAGGACTTCACAGACTCTGTGGCGCAACGGTAGCGCGTCTGACTCCAGATCAGAAGGGTGCGTGTTCAAATCACGTCAGGGGCCAAATCCCAATGTCCCCCCTTACGGACTCACGGACTTTGAGGCGCGCTCCCGCGAAGTCCGTGAGGGTTTAGGGCTGTCCCACTGTCACATCGTCAAGTGTTTGAGGGCTCTCTTGCAGACATTTTGAGCCCTTTATGAACCCTTTCCGTAAGTCAGCATGGTATGCTGACTTAGCCTAAGGGAATTACCCACAAATCATTGCAATGTGACGTTAAACACGGGTAACCAGTGGACGCATGGAGACGTAAAGAAAAAAGGTAAACAAAGAGGTTGGATCACTTCAGACTAAAATTTACTCAGAAACATTAAGGGTTAAAGATGGAACAAAAAATAAACATGAAATCAGAAGTTATTTATTTATTCGTCAAATATTTGATTTTGTCATTGAAGCTGTTTTGACAAAAACAAGTAAATAGATTATATAAAATTACTTCTCATCTCATGAGGAAAGAGCCTGAGACGTTCAAATCAGGGAGTACAAAGTATAAAATAAATACCTACAATTATACATCATATTTTTTGTCGTTTTCATGGTAACGTGATATGTTGCAGCAAAGTGCTGTCCCATTCCTATTTACACCATTTGAAGCCCTCACAGTCTCTCACACTCAACCACTTACCAGGTGACGTCAATTAAGTCCTTGAGGGTTCAGGGCTTAGGGTTTAGGGGGGACATTGGGATTTGGCCAGGGTCAATGTTTCTGTTCCTCAAGCTTTGTTTAACCATTGATTGTCTGATAGGGTCCTTCGTCGAAATCTAGATGTTTTATCACCTTGAAAACGGATATTGAATTGACGTGTACATTTTCTTGAGGTTCATCAGTGTCCCCCATCGAGTCTTCACTTTTTTGGAAAAAGGACTTCACAGACTCTGTGGCGCAACGGTAGCGCGTCTGACTCCAGATCAGAAGGGTGCGTGTTCAAATCACGTCAGGGTCAATGTTTTGGTTCCTCAGTCTCTTTTAAATCGATAATTGTCTGATTGGATAGGTTTCATCGTTAAATTCCCGAGGTTTTATATCCTCAAAAACGGATATTGAATTGACGTGTACATTTTTTTGATGATCATCAGTGTCCCCCATGGAGTCTTCACTTTTTTGGAAAAAGGACTTCACAGACTCTGTGGCGCAACGGTAGCGCGTCTGACTCCAGATCAGAAGGGTGCGTGTTCAAATCACGTCAGGGTCAATGTTTCTGTTCCTCAAGCTTTGTTTAACCATTGATTGTCTGATAGGGTCCTTCGTCGAAATCTAGATGTTTTATCACCTTGAAAACGGATATTGAATTGACGTGTACATTTTCTTGAGGTTCATCAGTGTCCCCCATCGAGTCTTCACTTTTTTGGAAAAAGGACTTCACAGACTCTGTGGCGCAACGGTAGCGCGTCTGACTCCAGATCAGAAGGGTGCGTGTTCAAATCACGTCAGGGTCAATGTTTCCGTTCCTCAAGCTTTGTTTAACCATTGATTGTCTGATAGGGTCCTTTGTTGAAATCTATATGTTTTATCACCTCGAAAACGGATATTGAATTGACGTGTACATTTTCTTGAGGTTCATCAGTGTCCCCCATCGAGTCTTCACTTTTTTGGAAAAAGGACTTCACAGACTCTGTGGCGCAACGGTAGCGCGTCTGACTCCAGATCAGAATGGTGCGTGTTCAAATCACGTCAGGGTCAATGTTTTGGTTCCTCAGTCTCTTTTAAATCGATAATTGTCTGATTGGATAGGTTTCATCGTTAAATTCCAGAGGTTTTATATCCTCAAAAACGGATATTGAATTGACGTGTACATTTTTTTGATATTCATCAGTGTCCCCCATGGAGTCTTCACTTTTTTGGAAAAAGGACTTCACAGACTCTGTGGCGCAAAGGTAGCGCGTCTGACTCCAGATCAGAAGGGTGCGTGTTCAAATCACGTCGGGGTCAATGTTTTGGTTCCTCAGTCTCTTTTAAATCGATAATTGTCTGATTGGATATTTTTCATCGTTAAATTCCAGAGGTTTTATCACCTCAAAAACAGATATTGAATTGACGTGTACATTTTTTTGATGTTCATCAGTGTCCCCCATCGAGTCTTCACTTTTTTAGAAAAAGGAATTCAGAGACTCTGTGGCGCAATGTTAGCGCGTCTGACTCCAGATCAGAAGGGTGCGTGTTCAAATCACGTCAGGGTCAATGTTTCTGTTCCTCAAGCTTTGTTTAACCATTGATTGTCTGATAGGGTCCTTCGTCGAAATCTAGATGTTTTATCACCTTGAAAACGGATATTGAATTGACGTGTACATTTTCTTGAGGTTCATCAGTGTCCCCCATCGAGTCTTCACTTTTTTGGAAAAAGGACTTCACAGACTCTGTGGCGCAACGGTAGCGCGTCTGACTCCAGATCAGAAGGGTGCGTGTTCAAATCACGTCAGGGTCAATGTTTCCGTTCCTCAAGCTTTGTTTAACCATTGATTGTCTGATAGGGTCCTTTGTCGAAATCTATGTTTTATCACCTCGAAAACGGATATTGAATTGACGTGTACATTTTCTTGAGGTTCATCAGCGTCCCCCATGGAGTCTTCACTTTTTTGGAAAAAGGACTTCACAGACTCTGTGGCGCAACGGTAGCGCGTCTGACTCCAGATCAGAAGGGTGCGTGTTCAAATCACGTCAGGGTCAATGTTTCTGTTCCTCAAGCTTTGTTTAACCATTGATTGTCTGATAGGGTCCTTCGTCGAAATCTAGATGTTTTATCACCTTGAAAACGGATATTGAATTGACGTGTACATTTTCTTGAGGTTCATCAGTGTCCCCCATCGAGTCTTCACTTTTTTGGAAAAAGGACTTCACAGACTCTGTGGCGCAACGGTAGCGCGTCTGACTCCAGATCAGAAGGGTGCGTGTTCAAATCACGTCAGGGTCAATGTTTCCATTCCTCAAGCTTTGTTTAACCATTGATTGTCTGATAGGGTCCTTTGTTGAAATCTATATGTTTTATCACCTCGAAAACGGATATTGAATTGACGTGTACATTTTCTTGAGGTTCATCAGTGTCCCCCATCGAGTCTTCACTTTTTTGGAAAAAGGACTTCACAGACTCTGTGGCGCAACGGTAGCGCGTCTGACTCCAGATCAGAAGGGTGCGTGTTCAAATCACGTCAGGGTCAATGTTTCCGTTCCTCAAGCTTTGTTTAACCATTGATTGTCTGATAGGGTCCTTTGTTGAAATCTATATGTTTTATCACCTCGAAAACGGATATTGAATTGACGTGTACATTTTCTTGAGGTTCATCAGTGTCCCCCATCGAGTCTTCACTTTTTTGGAAAAAGGACTTCACAGACTCTGTGGCGCAACGGTAGCGCGTCTGACTCCAGATCAGAAGGGTGCGTGTTCAAATCACGTCAGGGTCAATGTTTTGGTTCCTCAGTCTCTTTTAAATCGATAATTGTCTGATTGGATATGTTTCATTGTTAAATTCCAGAGGTTTTATCACCTCAAAAACGGATATTGAATTGACGTGTACATTTTTTTGATGTTCATCAGTGTCCCCCATCGAGTCTTCACTTTTTTAGAAAGAGCAATTCAGAGACTCTGTGGCGCAATGGTAGCGCGTCTGACTCCAGATCAGAAGGGTGCGTGTTCAAATCACGTCAGGGTCAATGTTTCTGTTCCTCAAGCTTTGTTTAACCATTGATTGTCTGATAGGGTCCTTCGTCGAAATCTAGATGTTTTATCACCTTGAAAACGGATATTGAATTGACGTGTACATTTTCTTGAGGTTCATCAGTGTCCCCCATCGAGTCTTCACTTTTTTGGAAAAAGGACTTCACAGACTCTGTGGCGCAACGGTAGCGCGTCTGACTCCAGATCAGAAGGGTGCGTGTTCAAATCACGTCAGGGTCAATGTTTCCGTTCCTCAAGCTTTGTTTAACCATTGATTGTCTGATAGGGTCCTTTGTCGAAATCTATATGTTTTATCACCTCGAAAACGGATATTGAATTGACGTGTACATTTTCTTGAGGTTCATCAGCGTCCCCCATGGAGTCTTCACTTTTTTGGAAAAAGGACTTCACAGACTCTGTGGCGCAACGGTAGCGCGTCTGACTCCAGATCAGAAGGGTGCGTGTTCAAATCACGTCAGGGTCAATGTTTTGGTTCCTCAGTCTCTTTTAAATCGATAATTGTCTGATTGGATAGGTTTCATCGTTAAATTCCAGAGGTTTTATATCCTCAAAAACGGATATTGAATTGACGTGTACATTTTTTTGATGTTCATCAGTGTCCCCCATGGAGTCTTCACTTTTTTGGAAAAAGGACTTCACAGACTCTGTGGCGCAACGGTAGCGCGTCTGACTCCAGATCAGAAGGGTGCGTGTTCAAATCACGTCGGGGTCAATGTTTTGGTTCCTCAGTCTCTTTTAAATCGATAATTGTCTGATTGGATATTTTTCATCGTTAAATTCCAGAGGTTTTATCACCTCAAAAACAGATATTGAATTGACGTGTACATTTTTTTGATGTTCATCAGTGTCCCCCATCGAGTCTTCACTTTTTTAGAAAAAGGAATTCAGAGACTCTGTGGCGCAATGTTAGCGCGTCTGACTCCAGATCAGAAGGGTGCGTGTTCAAATCACGTCAGGGTCAATGTTTCTGTTCCTCAAGCTTTGTTTAACCATTGATTGTCTGATAGGGTCCTTCGTCGAAATCTAGATGTTTTATCACCTTGAAAACGGATATTGAATTGACGTGTACATTTTCTTGAGGTTCATCAGTGTCCCCCATCGAGTCTTCACTTTTTTGGAAAAAGGACTTCACAGACTCTGTGGCGCAACGGTAGCGCGTCTGACTCCAGATCAGAAGGGTGCGTGTTCAAATCACGTCAGGGTCAATGTTTCCGTTCCTCAAGCTTTGTTTAACCATTGATTGTCTGATAGGGTCCTTTGTCGAAATCTATGTTTTATCACCTCGAAAACGGATATTGAATTGACGTGTACATTTTCTTGAGGTTCATCAGCGTCCCCCATGGAGTCTTCACTTTTTTGGAAAAAGGACTTCACAGACTCTGTGGCGCAACGGTAGCGCGTCTGACTCCAGATCAGAAGGGTGCGTGTTCAAATCACGTCAGGGTCAATGTTTCTGTTCCTCAAGCTTTGTTTAACCATTGATTGTCTGATAGGGTCCTTCGTCGAAATCTAGATGTTTTATCACCTTGAAAACGGATATTGAATTGACGTGTACATTTTCTTGAGGTTCATCAGTGTCCCCCATCGAGTCTTCACTTTTTTGGAAAAAGGACTTCACAGACTCTGTGGCGCAACGGTAGCGCGTCTGACTCCAGATCAGAAGGGTGCGTGTTCAAATCACGTCAGGGTCAATGTTTCCATTCCTCAAGCTTTGTTTAACCATTGATTGTCTGATAGGGTCCTTTGTTGAAATCTATATGTTTTATCACCTCGAAAACGGATATTGAATTGACGTGTACATTTTCTTGAGGTTCATCAGTGTCCCCCATCGAGTCTTCACTTTTTTGGAAAAAGGACTTCACAGACTCTGTGGCGCAACGGTAGCGCGTCTGACTCCAGATCAGAAGGGTGCGTGTTCAAATCACGTCAGGGTCAATGTTTCCGTTCCTCAAGCTTTGTTTAACCATTGATTGTCTGATAGGGTCCTTTGTTGAAATCTATATGTTTTATCACCTCGAAAACGGATATTGAATTGACGTGTACATTTTCTTGAGGTTCATCAGTGTCCCCCATCGAGTCTTCACTTTTTTGGAAAAAGGACTTCACAGACTCTGTGGCGCAACGGTAGCGCGTCTGACTCCAGATCAGAAGGGTGCGTGTTCAAATCACGTCAGGGTCAATGTTTTGGTTCCTCAGTCTCTTTTAAATCGATAATTGTCTGATTGGATATGTTTCATTGTTAAATTCCAGAGGTTTTATCACCTCAAAAACGGATATTGAATTGACGTGTACATTTTTTTGATGTTCATCAGTGTCCCCCATCGAGTCTTCACTTTTTTAGAAAGAGCAATTCAGAGACTCTGTGGCGCAATGGTAGCGCGTCTGACTCCAGATCAGAAGGGTGCGTGTTCAAATCACGTCAGGGTCAATGTTTCTGTTCCTCAACCTTTGTTTAACCATTGATTGTCTGATAGGGTCCTTCGTCGAAATCTAGATGTTTTATCACCTTGAAAACGGATATTGAATTGACGTGTACATTTTCTTGAGGTTCATCAGTGTCCCCCATCGAGTCTTCACTTTTTTGGAAAAAGGACTTCACAGACTCTGTGGCGCAACGGTAGCGCGTCTGACTCCAGATCAGAAGGGTGCGTGTTCAAATCACGTCAGGGTCAATGTTTCCGTTCCTCAAGCTTTGTTTAACCATTGATTGTCTGATAGGGTCCTTTGTCGAAATCTATATGTTTTATCACCTCGAAAACGGATATTGAATTGACGTGTACATTTTCTTGAGGTTCATCAGCGTCCCCCATGGAGTCTTCACTTTTTTGGAAAAAGGACTTCACAGACTCTGTGGCGCAACGGTAGCGCGTCTGACTCCAGATCAGAAGGGTGCGTGTTCAAATCACGTCAGGGTCAATGTTTTGGTTCCTCAGTCTCTTTTAAATCGATAATTGTCTGATTGGATAGGTTTCATCGTTAAATTCCAGAGGTTTTATATCCTCAAAAACGGATATTGAATTGACGTGTACATTTTTTTGATGTTCATCAGTGTCCCCCATGGAGTCTTCACTTTTTTGGAAAAAGGACTTCACAGACTCTGTGGCGCAACGGTAGCGCGTCTGACTCCAGATCAGAAGGGTGCGTGTTCAAATCACGTCAGGGTCAATGTTTTGGTTCCTCAATCTCTTTTAAATCGATAATTGTCTGATTGGATATGTTTCATCGTTAAATTCCAGAGGTTTTATCACCTCAAAAACGGATATTGAATTGACGTGTACATTTTTTTGATGTTCATCAGTGTCCCCCATCGAGTCTTCACTTTTTTAGAAAGAGGAATTCAGAGACTCTGTGGCGCAATGGTAGCGCGTCTGACTCCAGATCAGAAGGGTGCGTGTTCAAATCACGTCAGGGTCAATGTTTCTGTTCCTCAACCTTTGTTTAACCATTGATTGTCTGATAGGGTCCTTCGTCGAAATCTAGATGTTTTATCACCTTGAAAACGGATATTGAATTGACGTGTTCATTTTTTTGAGGTTCATCAGTGTCCCCCATCGAGTCTTCACTTTTTTGGAAAAAGGACTTCACAGACTCTGTGGCGCAACGGTAGCGCGTCTGACTCCAGATCAGAAGGGTGCGTGTTCAAATCACGTCAGGGTCAATGTTTTGGTTCCTCAGTCTCTTTTAAATCGATAATTGTCTGATTGGATATGTTTCATCGTTAAATTCCAGAGGTTTTATCACCTCAAAAACGGATATTGAATTGACGTGTACATTTTTTTGATGTTCATCAGTGTCCCCCATCGAGTCTTCACTTTTTTAGAAAGAGCAATTCAGAGACTCTGTGGCGCAATGGTAGCGCGTCTGACTCCAGATCAGAAGGGTGCGTGTTCAAATCACGTCAGGGTCAATGTTTCTGTTCCTCAAGCTTTGTTTAACCATTGATTGTCTGATAGGGTCCTTCGTCGAAATCTAGATGTTTTATCACCTTGAAAACGGATATTGAATTGACGTGTACATTTTCTTGAGGTTCATCAGTGTCCCCCATCGAGTCTTCACTTTTTTGGAAAAAGGACTTCACAGACTCTGTGGCGCAACGGTAGCGCGTCTGACTCCAGATCAGAAGGGTGCGTGTTCAAATCACGTCAGGGTCAATGTTTCCGTTCCTCAAGCTTTGTTTAACCATTGATTGTCTGATAGGGTCCTTTGTTGAAATCTATATGTTTTATCACCTCGAAAACGGATATTGAATTGACGTGTACATTTTCTTGAGGTTCATCAGTGTCCCCCATCGAGTCTTCACTTTTTTGGAAAAAGGACTTCACAGACTCTGTGGCGCAACGGTAGCGCGTCTGACTCCAGATCAGAAGGGTGCGTGTTCAAATCACGTCAGGGTCAATGTTTTGGTTCCTCAGTCTCTTTTAAATCGATAATTGTCTGATTGGATATGTTTCATCGTTAAATTCCAGAGGTTTTATCACCTCAAAAACGGATATTGAATTGACGTGTACATTTTTTTGATGTTCATCAGTGTCCCCCATCGAGTCTTCACTTTTTTAGAAAGAGCAATTCAGAGACTCTGTGGCGCAATGGTAGCGCGTCTGACTCCAGATCAGAAGGGTGCGTGTTCAAATCACGTCAGGGTCAATGTTTCTGTTCCTCAGTCTCTTTTAAATCGATAATTGTCTGATTGGATAGGTTTCATCGTTAAATTCCAGAGGTTTTATATCCTCAAAAACGGATATTGAATTGACGTGTACATTTTTTTTATGTTCATCAGTGTCCCCCATCGAGTCTTCACTTTTTTGGAAAAAGGACTTCACAGACTCTGTGGCGCAACGGTAGCGCGTCTGACTCCAGATCAGAAGGGTGCGTGTTCAAATCACGTCAGGGTCAATGTTTTGGTTCCTCAGTCTCTTTTAAATCGATAATTGTCTGATTGGATATGTTTCATCGTTAAATTCCAGAGGTTTTATCACCTCAAAAACGGATATTGAATTGACGTGTACATTTTTTTGATGTTCATCAGTGTCCCCCATCGAGTCTTCACTTTTTTAGAAAGAGGAATTCAGAGACTCTGTGGCGCAATGGTAGCGCGTCTGACTCCAGATCAGAAGGGTGCGTGTTCAAATCACGTCAGGGTCAATGTTTCTGTTCCTCAAGCTTTGTTTAACCATTGATTGTCTGATAGGGTCCTTCGTCGAAATCTAGATGTTTTATCACCTTGAAAACGGATATTGAATTGACGTGTACATTTTCTTGAGGTTCATCAGTGTCCCCCATCGAGTCTTCACTTTTTTGGAAAAAGGACTTCACAGACTCTGTGGCGCAACGGTAGCGCGTCTGACTCCAGATCAGAAGGGTGCGTGTTCAAATCACGTCAGGGTCAATGTTTCCGTTCCTCAAGCTTTGTTTAACCATTGATTGTCTGATAGGGTCCTTTGTTGAAATCTATATGTTTTATCACCTCGAAAACGGATATTGAATTGACGTGTACATTTTCTTGAGGTTCATCAGTGTCCCCCATCGAGTCTTCACTTTTTTGGAAAAAGGACTTCACAGACTCTGTGGCGCAACGGTAGCGCGTCTGACTCCATATCAGAAGGGTGCGTGTTCAAATCACGTCAGGGTCAATGTTTTGGTTCCTCAGTCTCTTTTAAATCGATAATTGTCTGATTGGATAGGTTTCATCGTTAAATTCCAGAGGTTTTATATCCTCAAAAACGGATATTGAATTGACGTGTACATTTTTTTGATGTTCATCAGTGTCCCCCATGGAGTCTTCACTTTTTTGGAAAAAGGACTTCACAGACTCTGTGGCGCAACGGTAGCGCGTCTGACTCCAGATCAGAAGGGTGCGTGTTCAAATCACGTCAGGGTCAATGTTTTGGTTCCTCAATCTCTTTTAAATCGATAATTGTCTGATTGGATATGTTTCATCGTTAAATTCCAGAGGTTTTATCACCTCAAAAACGGATATTGAATTGACGTGTACATTTTTTTGATGTTCATCAGTGTCCCCCATCGAGTCTTCACTTTTTTAGAAAGAGGAATTCAGAGACTCTGTGGCGCAATGGTAGCGCGTCTGACTCCAGATCAGAAGGGTGCGTGTTCAACTCACGTCAGGGTTAATGTTTCTGTTCCTCAACCTTTGTTTAACCATTGATTGTCTGATAGGGTCCTTCGTCGAAATCTAGATGTTTTATCACCTTGAAAACGGATATTGAATTGACGTCTTCATTTTTTTGAGGTTCATCAGTGTCCCCCATCGAGTCTTCACTTTTTTGGAAAAAGGACTTCACAGACTCTGTGGCGCAACGGTAGCGCGTCTGACTCCAGATCAGAAGGGTGCGTGTTCAAATCACGTCAGGGTCAATGTTTTGGTTCCTCAGTCTCTTTTAAATCGATAATTGTCTGATTGGATATGTTTCATCGTTAAATTCCAGAGGTTTTATCACCTCAAAAACGGATATTGAATTGACGTGTACATTTTTTTGATGTTCATCAGTGTCCCCCATCGAGTCTTCACTTTTTTAGAAAGAGCAATTCAGAGACTCTGTGGCGCAATGGTAGCGCGTCTGACTCCAGATCAGAAGGGTGCGTGTTCAAATCACGTCAGGGTCAATGTTTCTGTTCCTCAAGCTTTGTTTAACCATTGATTGTCTGATAGGGTCCTTCGTCGAAATCTAGATGTTTTATCACCTTGAAAACGGATATTGAATTGACGTGTACATTTTCTTGAGGTTCATCAGTGTCCCCCATCGAGTCTTCACTTTTTTGGAAAAAGGACTTCACAGACTCTGTGGCGCAACGGTAGCGCGTCTGACTCCAGATCAGAAGGGTGCGTGTTCAAATCACGTCAGGGTCAATGTTTTGGTTCCTCAGTCTCTTTTAAATCGATAATTGTCTGATTGGATAGGTTTCATCGTTAAATTCCAGAGGTTTTATATCCTCAAAACGGATATTGAATTGACGTGTACATTTTTTTGATATTCATCAGTGTCCCCCATGGAGTCTTCACTTTTTTGGAAAAAGGACTTCACAGACTCTGTGGCGCAACGGTAGCGCGTCTGACTCCAGATCAGAAGGGTGCGTGTTCAAATCACGTCAGGGTCAATGTTTTGGTTCCTCAGTCTCTTTTAAATCGATAATTGTCTGATTGGATATTTTTCATCGTTAAATTGCAGAGGTTTTATCACCTCAAAAACGGATATTGAATTGACGTGTACATTTTTTTGATGTTCATCAGTGTCCCCCATCGAGTCTTCACTTTTTTAGAAAAAGGAATTTAGAGACTCTGTGGAGCAATGGTAGCGCGTCTGACTCCAGATCAGAAGGGTGCGTGTTCAAATCATGTCAGGGTCAATGTTTCTGTTCCTCAAGCTTTGTTTAACCATTGATTGTCTGATAGGGTCCTTTGTCGAAATCTATATGTTTTATCACCTCGAAAACGGATATTGAATTGACGTGTACATTTTCTTGAGGTTCATCAGTGTCCCCCATCGAGTCTTCACTTTTTTAGAAAGAGGAATTCAGAGACTCTGTGGCGCAATGGTAGCGCGTCTGACTCCAGATCAGAAGGGTGCGTGTTCAAATCACGTCAGGGTCAATGTTTCTGTTCCTCAAGCTTTGTTTAACCATTGATTGTCTGATAGGGTCCTTCGTCGAA
>JAVDOI010000011.1:9621797-9639297 GCA_032191485.1 Leptoclinus maculatus
TCTTCACTTTTTTGGAAAAAGGACTTCACAGACTCTGTGGCGCAACGGTAGCGCGTCTGACTCCAGATCAGAAGGGTGCGTGTTCAAATCACGTCAGGGTCAATGTTTTGGTTCCTCAATCTCTTTTAAATCGATAATTGTCTGATTGGATATGTTTCATCGTTAAATTCCAGAGGTTTTATCACCTCAAAAACGGATATTGAATTGACGTGTACATTTTTTTGATGTTCATCAGTGTCCCCCATCGAGTCTTCACTTTTTTAGAAAGAGGAATTCAGAGACTCTGTGGCGCAATGGTAGCGCGTCTGACTCCAGATCAGAAGGGTGCGTGTTCAAATAACGTCAGGGTCAATGTTTCTGTTCCTCAACCTTTGTTTAACCATTGATTGTCTGATAGGGTCCTTCGTCGAAATCTAGATGTTTTATCACCTTGAAAACGGATATTGAATTGACGTGTTCATTTTTTTGAGGTTCATCAGTGTCCCCCATCGAGTCTTCACTTTTTTGGAAAAAGGACTTCACAGACTCTGTGGCGCAACGGTAGCGCGTCTGACTCCAGATCAGAAGGGTGCGTGTTCAAATCACGTCAGGGTCAATGTTTTGGTTCCTCAGTCTCTTTTAAATCGATAATTGTCTGATTGGATATGTTTCATCGTTAAATTCCAGAGGTTTTATCACCTCAAAAACGGATATTGAATTGACGTGTACATTTTTTTGATGTTCATCAGTGTCCCCCATCGAGTCTTCACTTTTTTAGAAAGAGCAATTCAGAGACTCTGTGGCGCAATGGTAGCGCGTCTGACTCCAGATCAGAAGGGTGCGTGTTCAAATCACGTCAGGGTCAATGTTTCTGTTCCTCAAGCTTTGTTTAACCATTGATTGTCTGATAGGGTCCTTCGTCGAAATCTAGATGTTTTATCACCTTGAAAACGGATATTGAATTGACGTGTACATTTTCTTGAGGTTCATCAGTGTCCCCCATCGAGTCTTCACTTTTTTGGAAAAAGGACTTCACAGACTCTGTGGCGCAATGGTAGCGCGTCTGACTCCAGATCAGAAGGGTGCGTGTTCAAATCACGTCAGGGTCAATGTTTTGGTTCCTCAGTCTCTTTTAAATCGATAATTGTCTGATTGGATAGGTTTCATCGTTAAATTCCAGAGGTTTTATATCCTCAAAAACGGATATTGAATTGACGTGTACATTTTTTTGATATTCATCAGTGTCCCCCATGGAGTCTTCACTTTTTTGGAAAAAGGACTTCACAGACTCTGTGGCGCAACGGTAGCGCGTCTGACTCCAGATCAGAAGGGTGCGTGTTCAAATCACGTCAGGGTCAATGTTTTGGTTCCTCAGTCTCTTTTAAATCGATAATTGTCTGATTGGATATTTTTCATCGTTAAATTGCAGAGGTTTTATCACCTCAAAAACGGATATTGAATTGACGTGTACATTTTTTTGATGTTCATCAGTGTCCCCCATCGAGTCTTCACTTTTTTAGAAAAAGGAATTCAGAGACTCTGTGGAGCAATGGTAGCGCGTCTGACTCCAGATCAGAAGGGTGCGTGTTCAAATCATGTCAGGGTCAATGTTTCTGTTCCTCAAGCTTTGTTTAACCATTGATTGTCTGATAGGCTCCTTTGTCGAAATCTATATGTTTTATCACCTCGAAAACGGATATTGAATTGACGTGTACATTTTCTTGAGGTTCATCAGTGTCCCCCATCGAGTCTTCACTTTTTTAGAAAGAGGAATTCAGAGACTCTGTGGCGCAATGGTAGCGCGTCTGACTCCAGATCAGAAGGGTGCGTGTTCAAATCACGTCAGGGTCAATGTTTCTGTTCCTCAAGCTTTGTTTAACCATTGATTGTCTGATAGGGTCCTTCGTCGAAATCTAGATGTTTTATCACCTTGAAAACGGATATTGAATTGACGTGTACATTTTTTTGAGGTTCATCAGTGTCCCCCATCGAGTCTTCACTTTTTTGGAAAAAGGACTTCACAGACTCTGTGGCGCAACGGTAGCGCGTCTGACTCCAGATCAGAAGGGTGCGTGTTCAAATCACGTCAGGGTCAATGTTTTGGTTCCTCAGTCTCTTTTAAATCGATAATTGTCTGATTGGATATGTTTCATCGTTAAATTCCAGAGGTTTTATCACCTCAAAAACGGATATTGAATTGACGTGTACATTTTTTTGATGTTCATCAGTGTCCCCCATCGAGTCTTCACTTTTTTAGAAAGAGGAATTCAGAGACTCTGTGGCGCAATGGTAGCGCGTCTGACTCCAGATCAGAAGGGTGCGTGTTCAAATCACGTCAGGGTCAATGTTTCTGTTCCTCAAGCTTTGTTTAACCATTGATTGTCTGATAGGGTCCTTCGTCGAAATCTAGATGTTTTATCACCTTGAAAACGGATATTGAATTGACGTGTACATTTTCTTGAGGTTCATCAGTGTCCCCCATCGAGTCTTCACTTTTTTGGAAAAAGGACTTCACAGACTCTGTGGCGCAACGGTAGCGCGTCTGACTCCAGATCAGAAGGGTGCGTGTTCAAATCACGTCAGGGTCAATGTTTTGGTTCCTCAGTCTCTTTTAAATCGATAATTGTCTGATTGGATATTTTTCATCGTTAAATTGCAGAGGTTTTATCACCTCAAAAACGGATATTGAATTGACGTGTACATTTTTTTGATGTTCATCAGTGTCCCCCATCGAGTCTTCACTTTTTTAGAAAAAGGAATTCAGAGACTCTGTGGAGCAATGGTAGCGCGTCTGACTCCAGATCAGAAGGGTGCGTGTTCAAATCATGTCAGGGTCAATGTTTCTGTTCCTCAAGCTTTGTTTAACCATTGATTGTCTGATAGGCTCCTTTGTCGAAATCTATATGTTTTATCACCTCGAAAACGGATATTGAATTGACGTGTACATTTTCTTGAGGTTCATCAGTGTCCCCCATCGAGTCTTCACTTTTTTAGAAAGAGGAATTCAGAGACTCTGTGGCGCAATGGTAGCGCGTCTGACTCCAGATCAGAAGGGTGCGTGTTCAAATCACGTCAGGGTCAATGTTTCTGTTCCTCAAGCTTTGTTTAACCATTGATTGTCTGATAGGGTCCTTCGTCGAAATCTAGATGTTTTATCACCTTGAAAACGGATATTGAATTGACGTGTACATTTTTTTGAGGTTCATCAGTGTCCCCCATCGAGTCTTCACTTTTTTGGAAAAAGGACTTCACAGACTCTGTGGCGCAACGGTAGCGCGTCTGACTCCAGATCAGAAGGGTGCGTGTTCAAATCACGTCAGGGTCAATGTTTTGGTTCCTCAGTCTCTTTTAAATCGATAATTGTCTGATTGGATATGTTTCATCGTTAAATTCCAGAGGTTTTATCACCTCAAAAACGGATATTGAATTGACGTGTACATTTTTTTGATGTTCATCAGTGTCCCCCATCGAGTCTTCACTTTTTTAGAAAGAGGAATTCAGAGACTCTGTGGCGCAATGGTAGCGCGTCTGACTCCAGATCAGAAGGGTGCGTGTTCAAATCACGTCAGGGTCAATGTTTCTGTTCCTCAAGCTTTGTTTAACCATTGATTGTCTGATAGGGTCCTTCGTCGAAATCTAGATGTTTTATCACCTTGAAAACGGATATTGAATTGACGTGTACATTTTCTTGAGGTTCATCAGTGTCCCCCATCGAGTCTTCACTTTTTTGGAAAAAGGACTTCACAGACTCTGTGGCGCAACGGTAGCGCGTCTGACTCCAGATCAGAAGGGTGCGTGTTCAAATCACGTCAGGGTCAATGTTTTGGTTCCTCAGTCTCTTTTAAATCGATAATTGTCTGATTGGATATTTTTCATCGTTAAATTGCAGAGGTTTTATCACCTCAAAAACGGATATTGAATTGACGTGTACATTTTTTTGATGTTCATCAGTGTCCCCCATCGAGTCTTCACTTTTTTAGAAAAAGGAATTCAGAGACTCTGTGGAGCAATGGTAGCGCGTCTGACTCCAGATCAGAAGGGTGCGTGTTCAAATCATGTCAGGGTCAATGTTTCTGTTCCTCAAGCTTTGTTTAACCATTGATTGTCTGATAGGCTCCTTTGTCGAAATCTATATGTTTTATCACCTCGAAAACGGATATTGAATTGACGTGTACATTTTCTTGAGGTTCATCAGTGTCCCCCATCGAGTCTTCACTTTTTTAGAAAGAGGAATTCAGAGACTCTGTGGCGCAATGGTAGCGCGTCTGACTCCAGATCAGAAGGGTGCGTGTTCAAATCACGTCAGGGTCAATGTTTCTGTTCCTCAAGCTTTGTTTAACCATTGATTGTCTGATAGGGTCCTTCGTCGAAATCTAGATGTTTTATCACCTTGAAAACGGATATTGAATTGACGTGTACATTTTTTTGAGGTTCATCAGTGTCCCCCATCGAGTCTTCACTTTTTTGGAAAAAGGACTTCACAGACTCTGTGGCGCAACGGTAGCGCGTCTGACTCCAGATCAGAAGGGTGCGTGTTCAAATCACGTCAGGGTCAATGTTTTGGTTCCTCAGTCTCTTTTAAATCGATAATTGTCTGATTGGATATGTTTCATCGTTAAATTCCAGAGGTTTTATCACCTCAAAAACGGATATTGAATTGACGTGTACATTTTTTTGATGTTCATCAGTGTCCCCCATCGAGTCTTCACTTTTTTAGAAAGAGGAATTCAGAGACTCTGTGGCGCAATGGTAGCGCGTCTGACTCCAGATCAGAAGGGTGCGTGTTCAAATCACGTCAGGGTCAATGTTTCTGTTCCTCAAGCTTTGTTTAACCATTGATTGTCTGATAGGGTCCTTCGTCGAAATCTAGATGTTTTATCACCTTGAAAACGGATATTGAATTGACGTGTACATTTTCTTGAGGTTCATCAGTGTCCCCCATCGAGTCTTCACTTTTTTGGAAAAAGGACTTCACAGACTCTGTGGCGCAACGGTAGCGCGTCTGACTCCAGATCAGAAGGGTGCGTGTTTAAATCACGTCAGGGTCAATGTTTCCGTTCCTCAAGCTTTGTTTAACCATTGATTGTCTGATAGGGTCCTTTGTTGAAATCTATATGTTTTATCACCTCGAAAACGGATATTGAATTGACGTGTACATTTTCTTGAGGTTCATCAGTGTCCCCCATCGAGTCTTCACTTTTTTGGAAAAAGAACTTCACAGACTCTGTGGCGCAACGGTAGCGCGTCTGACTCCAGATCAGAAGGGTGCGTGTTCAAATCACGTCAGGGTCAATGTTTTGGTTCCTCAGTCTCTTTTAAATCGATAATTGTCTGATTGGATATGTTTCATCGTTAAATTCCAGAGGTTTTATCACCTCAAAAACGGATATTGAATTGACGTGTAAATTTTTTTGATGTTCATCAGTGTCCCCCGTCTTCACTTTTTTAGAAAGAGCAATTCAGAGACTCTGTGGCGCAATGGTAGCGCGTCTGACTCCAGATCAGAAGGGTGCGTGTTCAAATCACGTCAGGGTCAATGTTTCTGTTCCTCAAGCTTTGTTTAACCATTGATTGTCTGATAGGGTCCTTCGTCGAAATCTAGATGTTTTATCACCTTGAAAACGGATATTGAATTGACGTGTACATTTTCTTGAGGTTCATCAGTGTCCCCCATCGAGTCTTCACTTTTTTGGAAAAAGGACTTCACAGACTCTGTGGCGCAACGGTAGCGCGTCTGACTCCAGATCAGAAGGGTGCGTGTTCAAATCACGTCAGGGTCAATGTTTCCGTTCCTCAAGCTTTGTTTAACCATTGATTGTCTGATAGGGTCCTTTGTTGAAATCTATATGTTTTATCACCTCGAAAACGGATATTGAATTGACGTGTACATTTTCTTGAGGTTCATCAGTGTCCCCCATCGAGTCTTCACTTTTTTGGAAAAAGGACTTCACAGACTCTGTGGCGCAACGGTAGCGCGTCTGACTCCAGATCAGAAGGGTGCGTGTTCAAATCACGTCAGGGTCAATGTTTTGGTTCCTCAGTCTCTTTTAAATCGATAATTGTCTGATTGGATATGTTTCATCGTTAAATTCCAGAGGTTTTAACACCTCAAAAACGGATATTGAATTGACGTGTACATTTTTTTGATGTTCATCAGTGTCCCCCATCGAGTCTTCACTTTTTTAGAAAGAGCAATTCAGAGACTCTGTGGCGCAATGGTAGCGCGTCTGACTCCAGATCAGAAGGGTGCGTGTTCAAATCACGTCAGGGTCAATGTTTCTGTTCCTCAGTCTCTTTTAAATCGATAATTGTCTGATTGGATAGGTTTCATCGTTAAATTCCAGAGGTTTTATATCCTCAAAAACGGATATTGAATTGACGTGTACATTTTTTTTATGTTCATCAGTGTCCCCCATCGAGTCTTCACTTTTTTGGAAAAAGGACTTCACAGACTCTGTGGCGCAACGGTAGCGCGTCTGACTCCAGATCAGAAGGGTGCGTGTTCAAATCACGTCAGGGTCAATGTTTTGGTTCCTCAGTCTCTTTTAAATCGATAATTGTCTGATTGGATATGTTTCATCGTTAAATTCCAGAGGTTTTATCACCTCAAAAACGGATATTGAATTGACGTGTACATTTTTTTGATGTTCATCAGTGTCCCCCATCGAGTCTTCACTTTTTTAGAAAGAGGAATTCAGAGACTCTGTGGCGCAATGGTAGCGCGTCTGACTCCAGATCAGAAGGGTGCGTGTTCAAATCACGTCAGGGTCAATGTTTCTGTTCCTCAAGCTTTGTTTAACCATTGATTGTCTGATAGGGTCCTTTGTTGAAATCTATATGTTTTATCACCTCGAAAACGGATATTGAATTGACGTGTACATTTTCTTGAGGTTCATCAGTGTCCCCCATCGAGTCTTCACTTTTTTAGAAAGAGGAATTCAGAGACTCTGTGGCGCAATGGTAGCGCGTCTGACTCCAGATCAGAAGGGTGCGTGTTCAAATCACGTCAGGGTCAATGTTTCTGTTCCTCAACCTTTGTTTAACCATTGATTGTCTGATAGGGTCCTTCGTCGAAATCTAGATGTTTTATCACCTTGAAAACGGATATTGAATTGACGTGTACATTTTTTTGAGGTTCATCAGTGTCCCCCATCGAGTCTTCACTTTTTTGGAAAAAGGACTTCACAGACTCTGTGGCGCAACGGTAGCGCGTCTGACTCCAGATCAGAAGGGTGCGTGTTCAAATCACGTCAGGGTCAATGTTTTGGTTCCTCAGTCTCTTTTAAATCGATAATTGTCTGATTGGATATGTTTCATCGTTAAATTCCAGAGGTTTTATCACCTCAAAAACGGATATTGAATTGACGTGTACATTTTTTTGATGTTCATCAGTGTCCCCCATCGAGTCTTCACTTTTTTAGAAAGAGGAATTCAGAGACTCTGTGGCGCAATGGTAGCGCGTCTGACTCCAGATCAGAAGGGTGCGTGTTCAAATCACGTCAGGGTCAATGTTTCTGTTCCTCAAGCTTTGTTTAACCATTGATTGTCTGATAGGGTCCTTCGTCGAAATCTAGATGTTTTATCACCTTGAAAACGGATATTGAATTGACGTGTACATTTTCTTGAGGTTCATCAGTGTCCCCCATCGAGTCTTCACTTTTTTGGAAAAAGGACTTCACAGACTCTGTGGCGCAACGGTAGCGCGTCTGACTCCAGATCAGAAGGGTGCGTGTTCAAATCACGTCAGGGTCAATGTTTCCGTTCCTCAAGCTTTGTTTAACCATTGATTGTCTGATAGGGTCCTTTGTTGAAATCTATATGTTTTATCACCTCGAAAACGGATATTGAATTGACGTGTACATTTTCTTGAGGTTCATCAGTGTCCCCCATCGAGTCTTCACTTTTTTGGAAAAAGGACTTCACAGACTCTGTGGCGCAACGGTAGCGCGTCTGACTCCAGATCAGAAGGGTGCGTGTTCAAATCACGTCAGGGTCAATGTTTTGGTTCCTCAGTCTCTTTTAAATCGATAATTGTCTGATTGGATATGTTTCATCGTTAAATTCCAGAGGTTTTAACACCTCAAAAACGGATATTGAATTGACGTGTACATTTTTTTGATGTTCATCAGTGTCCCCCATCGAGTCTTCACTTTTTTAGAAAGAGCAATTCAGAGACTCTGTGGCGCAATGGTAGCGCGTCTGACTCCAGATCAGAAGGGTGCGTGTTCAAATCACGTCAGGGTCAATGTTTCTGTTCCTCAGTCTCTTTTAAATCGATAATTGTCTGATTGGATAGGTTTCATCGTTAAATTCCAGAGGTTTTATATCCTCAAAAACGGATATTGAATTGACGTGTACATTTTTTTTATGTTCATCAGTGTCCCCCATCGAGTCTTCACTTTTTTGGAAAAAGGACTTCACAGACTCTGTGGCGCAACGGTAGCGCGTCTGACTCCAGATCAGAAGGGTGCGTGTTCAAATCACGTCAGGGTCAATGTTTTGGTTCCTCAGTCTCTTTTAAATCGATAATTGTCTGATTGGATATGTTTCATCGTTAAATTCCAGAGGTTTTATCACCTCAAAAACGGATATTGAATTGACGTGTACATTTTTTTGATGTTCATCAGTGTCCCCCATCGAGTCTTCACTTTTTTAGAAAGAGGAATTCAGAGACTCTGTGGCGCAATGGTAGCGCGTCTGACTCCAGATCAGAAGGGTGCGTGTTCAAATCACGTCAGGGTCAATGTTTCTGTTCCTCAAGCTTTGTTTAACCATTGATTGTCTGATAGGGTCCTTTGTTGAAATCTATATGTTTTATCACCTCGAAAACGGATATTGAATTGACGTGTACATTTTCTTGAGGTTCATCAGTGTCCCCCCTCGAGTCTTCACTTTTTTAGAAAGAGGAATTCAGAGACTCTGTGGCGCAATGGTAGCGCGTCTGACTCCAGATCAGAAGGGTGCGTGTTCAAATCACGTCAGGGTCAATGTTTCTGTTCCTCAACCTTTGTTTAACCATTGATTGTCTGATAGGGTCCTTCGTCGAAATCTAGATGTTTTATCACCTTGAAAACGGATATTGAATTGACGTGTACATTTTTTTGAGGTTCATCAGTGTCCCCCATCGAGTCTTCACTTTTTTGGAAAAAGGACTTCACAGACTCTGTGGCGCAACGGTAGCGCGTCTGACTCCAGATCAGAAGGGTGCGTGTTCAAATCACGTCAGGGTCAATGTTTTGGTTCCTCAGTCTCTTTTAAATCGATAATTGTCTGATTGGATATGTTTCATCGTTAAATTCCAGAGGTTTTATCACCTCAAAAACGGATATTGAATTGACGTGTACATTTTTTTGATGTTCATCAGTGTCCCCCATCGAGTCTTCACTTTTTTAGAAAGAGGAATTCAGAGACTCTGTGGCGCAATGGTAGCGCGTCTGACTCCAGATCAGAAGGGTGCGTGTTCAAATCACGTCAGGGTCAATGTTTCTGTTCCTCAAGCTTTGTTTAACCATTGATTGTCTGATAGGGTCCTTCGTCGAAATCTAGATGTTTTATCACCTTGAAAACGGATATTGAATTGACGTGTACATTTTCTTGAGGTTCATCAGTGTCCCCCATCGAGTCTTCACTTTTTTGGAAAAAGGACTTCACAGACTCTGTGGCGCAACGGTAGCGCGTCTGACTCCAGATCAGAAGGGTGCGTGTTCAAATCACGTCAGGGTCAATGTTTTGGTTCCTCAGTCTCTTTTAAATCGATAATTGTCTGATTGGATATGTTTCATCGTTAAATTCCAGAGGTTTTATCACCTCAAAAACGGATATTGAATTGACGTGTACATTTTTTTGATGTTCATCAGTGTCCCCCATCGAGTCTTCACTTTTTTAGAAAGAGGAATTCAGAGACTCTGTGGCGCAATGGTAGCGCGTCTGACTCCAGATCAGAAGGGTGCGTGTTCAAATCACGTCAGGGTCAATGTTTCTGTTCCTCAAGCTTTGTTTAACCATTGATTGTCTGATAGGGTCCTTTGTTGAAATCTATATGTTTTATCACCTCGAAAACGGATATTGAATTGACGTGTACATTTTCTTGAGGTTCATCAGTGTCCCCCATCGAGTCTTCACTTTTTTAGAAAGAGGAATTCAGAGACTCTGTGGCGCAATGGTAGCGCGTCTGACTCCAGATCAGAAGGGTGCGTGTTCAAATCACGTCAGGGTCAATGTTTCTGTTCCTCAACCTTTGTTTAACCATTGATTGTCTGATAGGGTCCTTCGTCGAAATCTAGATGTTTTATCACCTTGAAAACGGATATTGAATTGACGTGTACATTTTTTTGAGGTTCATCAGTGTCCCCCATCGAGTCTTCACTTTTTTGGAAAAAGGACTTCACAGACTCTGTGGCGCAACGGTAGCGCGTCTGACTCCAGATCAGAAGGGTGCGTGTTCAAATCACGTCAGGGTCAATGTTTTGGTTCCTCAGTCTCTTTTAAATCGATAATTGTCTGATTGGATATGTTTCATCGTTAAATTCCAGAGGTTTTATCACCTCAAAAACGGATATTGAATTGACGTGTACATTTTTTTGATGTTCATCAGTGTCCCCCATCGAGTCTTCACTTTTTTAGAAAGAGGAATTCAGAGACTCTGTGGCGCAATGGTAGCGCGTCTGACTCCAGATCAGAAGGGTGCGTGTTCAAATCACGTCAGGGTCAATGTTTCTGTTCCTCAAGCTTTGTTTAACCATTGATTGTCTGATAGGGTCCTTCGTCGAAATCTAGATGTTTTATCACCTTGAAAACGGATATTGAATTGACGTGTACATTTTCTTGAGGTTCATCAGTGTCCCCCATCGAGTCTTCACTTTTTTGGAAAAAGGACTTCACAGACTCTGTGGCGCAACGGTAGCGCGTCTGACTCCAGATCAGAAGGGTGCGTGTTCAAATCACGTCAGGGTCAATGTTTCCGTTCCTCAAGCTTTGTTTAACCATTGATTGTCTGATAGGGTCCTTTGTTGAAATCTATATGTTTTATCACCTCGAAAACGGATATTGAATTGACGTGTACATTTTCTTGAGGTTCATCAGTGTCCCCCATCGAGTCTTCACTTTTTTGGAAAAAGGACTTCACAGACTCTGTGGCGCAACGGTAGCGCGTCTGACTCCAGATCAGAAGGGTGCGTGTTCAAATCACGTCAGGGTCAATGTTTTGGTTCCTCAGTCTCTTTTAAATCGATAATTGTCTGATTGGATATGTTTCATCGTTAAATTCCAGAGGTTTTAACACCTCAAAAACGGATATTGAATTGACGTGTACATTTTTTTGATGTTCATCAGTGTCCCCCATCGAGTCTTCACTTTTTTAGAAAGAGCAATTCAGAGACTCTGTGGCGCAATGGTAGCGCGTCTGACTCCAGATCAGAAGGGTGCGTGTTCAAATCACGTCAGGGTCAATGTTTCTGTTCCTCAGTCTCTTTTAAATCGATAATTGTCTGATTGGATAGGTTTCATCGTTAAATTCCAGAGGTTTTATATCCTCAAAAACGGATATTGAATTGACGTGTACATTTTTTTTATGTTCATCAGTGTCCCCCATCGAGTCTTCACTTTTTTGGAAAAAGGACTTCACAGACTCTGTGGCGCAACGGTAGCGCGTCTGACTCCAGATCAGAAGGGTGCGTGTTCAAATCACGTCAGGGTCAATGTTTTGGTTCCTCAGTCTCTTTTAAATCGATAATTGTCTGATTGGATATGTTTCATCGTTAAATTCCAGAGGTTTTATCACCTCAAAAACGGATATTGAATTGACGTGTACATTTTTTTGATGTTCATCAGTGTCCCCCATCGAGTCTTCACTTTTTTAGAAAGAGGAATTCAGAGACTCTGTGGCGCAATGGTAGCGCGTCTGACTCCAGATCAGAAGGGTGCGTGTTCAAATCACGTCAGGGTCAATGTTTCTGTTCCTCAAGCTTTGTTTAACCATTGATTGTCTGATAGGGTCCTTTGTTGAAATCTATATGTTTTATCACCTCGAAAACGGATATTGAATTGACGTGTACATTTTCTTGAGGTTCATCAGTGTCCCCCCTCGAGTCTTCACTTTTTTAGAAAGAGGAATTCAGAGACTCTGTGGCGCAATGGTAGCGCGTCTGACTCCAGATCAGAAGGGTGCGTGTTCAAATCACGTCAGGGTCAATGTTTCTGTTCCTCAACCTTTGTTTAACCATTGATTGTCTGATAGGGTCCTTCGTCGAAATCTAGATGTTTTATCACCTTGAAAACGGATATTGAATTGACGTGTACATTTTTTTGAGGTTCATCAGTGTCCCCCATCGAGTCTTCACTTTTTTGGAAAAAGGACTTCACAGACTCTGTGGCGCAACGGTAGCGCGTCTGACTCCAGATCAGAAGGGTGCGTGTTCAAATCACGTCAGGGTCAATGTTTTGGTTCCTCAGTCTCTTTTAAATCGATAATTGTCTGATTGGATATGTTTCATCGTTAAATTCCAGAGGTTTTATCACCTCAAAAACGGATATTGAATTGACGTGTACATTTTTTTGATGTTCATCAGTGTCCCCCATCGAGTCTTCACTTTTTTAGAAAGAGGAATTCAGAGACTCTGTGGCGCAATGGTAGCGCGTCTGACTCCAGATCAGAAGGGTGCGTGTTCAAATCACGTCAGGGTCAATGTTTCTGTTCCTCAAGCTTTGTTTAACCATTGATTGTCTGATAGGGTCCTTCGTCGAAATCTAGATGTTTTATCACCTTGAAAACGGATATTGAATTGACGTGTACATTTTCTTGAGGTTCATCAGTGTCCCCCATCGAGTCTTCACTTTTTTGGAAAAAGGACTTCACAGACTCTGTGGCGCAACGGTAGCGCGTCTGACTCCAGATCAGAAGGGTGCGTGTTGAAATCACGTCAGGGTCAATGTTTCCGTTCCTCAAGCTTTGTTTAACCATTGATTGTCTGATAGGGTCCTTTGTTGAAATCTATATGTTTTATCACCTCGAAAACGGATATTGAATTGACGTGTACATTTTCTTGAGGTTCATCAGTGTCCCCCATCGAGTCTTCACTTTTTTGGAAAAAGGACTTCACAGACTCTGTGGCGCAACGGTAGCGCGTCTGACTCCAGATCAGAAGGGTGCGTGTTCAAATCACGTCAGGGTCAATGTTTTGGTTCCTCAGTCTCTTTTAAATCGATAATTGTCTGATTGGATATGTTTCATCGTTAAATTCCAGAGGTTTTATCACCTCAAAAACGGATATTGAATTGACGTGTAAATTTTTTTGATGTTCATCAGTGTCCCCCATGGAGTCTTCACTTTTTTGGAAAAAGGACTTCACAGACTCTGTGGCGCAACGGTAGCGCGTCTGACTCCAGATCAGAAGGGTGCGTGTTCAAATCACGTCAGGGTCAATGTTTCCGTTCCTCAAGCTTTGTTTAACCATTGATTGTCTGATAGGGTCCTTTGTTGAAATCTATATGTTTTATCACCTCGAAAACGGATATTGAATTGACGTGTACATTTTCTTGAGGTTCATCAGTGTCCCCCATCGAGTCTTCACTTTTTTGGAAAAAGGACTTCACAGACTCTGTGGCGCAACGGTAGCGCGTCTGACTCCAGATCAGAAGGGTGCGTGTTCAAATCACGTCAGGGTCAATGTTTCCGTTCCTCAAGCTTTGTTTAACCATTGATTGTCTGATAGGGTCCTTTGTTGAAATCTATATGTTTTATCACCTCGAAAACGGATATTGAATTGACGTGTACATTTTCTTGAGGTTCATCAGTGTCCCCCATCGAGTCTTCACTTTTTTGGAAAAAGGACTTCACAGACTCTGTGGCGCAACGGTAGCGCGTCTGACTCCAGATCAGAAGGGTGCGTGTTCAAATCACGTCAGGGTCAATGTTTTGGTTCCTCAGTCTCTTTTAAATCGATAATTGTCTGATTGGATATGTTTCATCGTTAAATTCCAGAGGTTTTATCACCTCAAAAACGGATATTGAATTGACGTGTACATTTTTTTGATGTTCATCAGTGTCCCCCATGGAGTCTTCACTTTTTTGGAAAAAGGACTTCACAGACTCTGTGGCGCAACGGTAGCGCGTCTGACTCCAGATCAGAAGGGTGCGTGTTCAAATCACGTCAGGGTCAATGTTTCCGTTCCTCAAGCTTTGTTTAACCATTGATTGTCTGATAGGGTCCTTTGTTGAAATCTATATGTTTTATCACCTCGAAAACGGATATTGAATTGACGTGTACATTTTCTTGAGGTTCATCAGTGTCCCCCATCGAGTCTTCACTTTTTTGGAAAAAGGACTTCACAGACTCTGTGGCGCAACGGTAGCGCGTCTGACTCCAGATCAGAAGGGTGCGTGTTCAAATCACGTCAGGGTCAATGTTTCCGTTCCTCAAGCTTTGTTTAACCATTGATTGTCTGATAGGGTCCTTTGTTGAAATCTATATGTTTTATCACCTCGAAAACGGATATTGAATTGACGTGTACATTTTCTTGAGGTTCATCAGTGTCCCCCATCGAGTCTTCACTTTTTTGGAAAAAGGACTTCACAGACTCTGTGGCGCAACGGTAGCGCGTCTGACTCCAGATCAGAAGGGTGCGTGTTCAAATCACGTCAGGGTCAATGTTTTGGTTCCTCAGTCTCTTTTAAATCGATAATTGTCTGATTGGATATGTTTCATCGTTAAATTCCAGAGGTTTTATCACCTCAAAAACGGATATTGAATTGACGTGTACATTTTTTTGATGTTCATCAGTGTCCCCCATGGAGTCTTCACTTTTTTGGAAAAAGGACTTCACAGACTCTGTGGCGCAACGGTAGCGCGTCTGACTCCAGATCAGAAGGGTGCGTGTTCAAATCACGTCAGGGTCAATGTTTCCGTTCCTCAAGCTTTGTTTAACCATTGATTGTCTGATAGGGTCCTTTGTTGAAATCTATATGTTTTATCACCTCGAAAACGGATATTGAATTGACGTGTACATTTTCTTGAGGTTCATCAGTGTCCCCCATCGAGTCTTCACTTTTTTGGAAAAAGGACTTCACAGACTCTGTGGCGCAACGGTAGCGCGTCTGACTCCAGATCAGAAGGGTGCGTGTTCAAATCACGTCAGGGTCAATGTTTCCGTTCCTCAAGCTTTGTTTAACCATTGATTGTCTGATAGGGTCCTTTGTTGAAATCTATATGTTTTATCACCTCGAAAACGGATATTGAATTGACGTGTACATTTTCTTGAGGTTCATCAGTGTCCCCCATCGAGTCTTCACTTTTTTGGAAAAAGGACTTCACAGACTCTGTGGCGCAACGGTAGCGCGTCTGACTCCAGATCAGAAGGGTGCGTGTTCAAATCACGTCAGGGTCAATGTTTTGGTTCCTCAGTCTCTTTTAAATCGATAATTGTCTGATTGGATATGTTTCATCGTTAAATTCCAGAGGTTTTATCACCTCAAAAACGGATATTGAATTGACGTGTACATTTTTTTGATGTTCATCAGTGTCCCCCATCGAGTCTTCACTTTTTTAGAAAGAGAAATTCAGAGACTCTGTGGCGCAATGGTAGCGCGTCTGACTCCAGATCAGAAGGGTGTGTGTTCAAATCACGTCAGGGTCAATGTTTCTGTTCCTCAAGCTTTGTTTAACCATTGATTGTCTGATAGGGTCCTTTGTTGAAATCTATATGTTTTATCACCTCGAAAACGGATATTGAATTGACGTGTACATTTTCTTGAGGTTCATCAGTGTCCCCCATCGAGTCTTCACTTTTTTAGAAAGAGGAATTCAGAGACTCTGTGGCGCAATGGTAGCGCGTCTGACTCCAGATCAGAAGGGTGCGTGTTCAAATCACGTCAGGGTCAATGTTTCTGTTCCTCAACCTTTGTTTAACCATTGATTGTCTGATAGGGTCCTTCGTCGAAATCTAGATGTTTTATCACCTTGAAAACGGATATTGAATTGACGTGTACATTTTCTTGAGGTTCATCAGTGTCCCCCATCGAGTCTTCACTTTTTTGGAAAAAGGACTTCACAGACTCTGTGGCGCAACGGTAGCGCGTCTGACTCCAGATCAGAAGGGTGCGTGTTGAAATCACGTCAGGGTCAATGTTTCCGTTCCTCAAGCTTTGTTTAACCATTGATTGTCTGATAGGGTCCTTTGTTGAAATCTATATGTTTTATCACCTCGAAAACGGATATTGAATTGACGTGTACATTTTCTTGAGGTTCATCAGTGTCCCCCATCGAGTCTTCACTTTTTTGGAAAAAGGACTTCACAGACTCTGTGGCGCAACGGTAGCGCGTCTGACTCCAGATCAGAAGGGTGCGTGTTCAAATCACGTCAGGGTCAATGTTTTGGTTCCTCAGTCTCTTTTAAATCGATAATTGTCTGATTGGATATGTTTCATCGTTAAATTCCAGAGGTTTTATCACCTCAAAAACGGATATTGAATTGACGTGTACATTTTTTTGATGTTCATCAGTGTCCCCCATGGAGTCTTCACTTTTTTGGAAAAAGGACTTCACAGACTCTGTGGCGCAACGGTAGCGCGTCTGACTCCAGATCAGAAGGGTGCGTGTTCAAATCACGTCAGGGTCAATGTTTCCGTTCCTCAAGCTTTGTTTAACCATTGATTGTCTGATAGGGTCCTTTGTTGAAATCTATATGTTTTATCACCTCGAAAACGGATATTGAATTGACGTGTACATTTTCTTGAGGTTCATCAGTGTCCCCCATCGAGTCTTCACTTTTTTGGAAAAAGGACTTCACAGACTCTGTGGCGCAACGGTAGCGCGTCTGACTCCAGATCAGAAGGGTGCGTGTTCAAATCACGTCAGGGTCAATGTTTCCGTTCCTCAAGCTTTGTTTAACCATTGATTGTCTGATAGGGTCCTTTGTTGAAATCTATATGTTTTATCACCTCGAAAACGGATATTGAATTGACGTGTACATTTTCTTGAGGTTCATCAGTGTCCCCCATCGAGTCTTCACTTTTTTAGAAAGAGGAATTCAGAGACTCTGTGGCGCAATGGTAGCGCGTCTGACTCCAGATCAGAAGGGTGCGTGTTCAAATCACGTCAGGGTCAATGTTTCTGTTCCTCAACCTTTGTTTAACCATTGATTGTCTGATAGGGTCCTTTGTCGAAATCTAGATGTTTTATCACCTTGAAAACGGATATTGAATTGACGTGTACATTTTTTTGAGGTTCATCATTGTCCCCCATCGAGTCTTCACTTTTTTGGAAAAAGGACTTCACAGACTCTGTGGCGCAACGGTAGCGCGTCTGACTCCAGATCAGAAGGGTGTGTGTTCAAATCACGTCAGGGTCAATGTTTTGGTTCCTCAGTCTCTTTTAAATCGATAATTGTCTGATTGGATATGTTTCATCGTTAAATTCCAGAGGTTTTATCACCTCAAAAACGGATATTGAATTGACGTGTAAATTGTTTTGATGTTCATCAGTGTCCCCCATCGAGTCTTCACTTTTTTGGAAAAAGGACTTCACAG
>JAVDOI010000011.1:11506849-11809349 GCA_032191485.1 Leptoclinus maculatus
CATTGCTCCCTCTCTCTCTCTGCTTGCCCTTCAGTATGGGCGGTATATCAGGGCCACTGTGCGCCTGGAGAAGGGTCTTCCCATGATTGCAGAGCTACTGGCTCACGGCAACGACCGCGTGGTTCGAGCAATGTCCGGAGCCTTGAGGAACCTCTCCATCGACAGACGCAACTGCCAACTGCTCGGTAAGGATGTCGTCTTGTGCATCCAAGATGAGAGACAAAATGCTCTCGAGTAACATATCTCAACTTCTCCTCTGCTGGACAACTCCAGTTATTCTAAAGACAATATTTCAAGTGTGTGCAAGTTTTCAGACTTGGATTTTGGGGAGTTTTGCATTTGTATCACTCCAGTCGCATATTCTTACCTCACTGCGTGTCACCTGCAGGTTTGCATGCAGTGCCTCACCTTGTGGCCAACCTGCCTGGAGGCCAGAGTCAGTCTGGGCGCGCTCTGTCAGAGGAGACGGTGGTGTCTGTACTGAGCACGCTCACCGAGGTGCTAGGCAACAGTGTGGAGGCAGCAAAGACCCTCCGAGCCTCTCAGGGCATCGAGAGGCTGGTGCTCATCAACAAGGACGGGTACGTGTTTCAGATACATTAAAAAAAAAAGCTCCTAGATGTTGAGGAATGAAGCGTCTGGCCCTTTGTGAAACAGGCTGTTAAAAATATCTAGCGAATACGAATACTTCGGTAAACGTGTGGACGTACGTCTGTGTATCCTACAGCAAGCGCTCGGAGCGTGAGGTGCGTGGGGCCGGCCAGGTGCTGCAGCTCGTCTGGGCCCACAAAGAGCTGCGCAAGCCTCTCGAGAAGGACGGCTGGAAGAAGACGGACTTCATGGTGAACCTCGGCACCGCCAACGGCCCGAGCACCCGAGCCAACGGCACCTATGAGGACACCACCACGCCACTGCTGGACAGAGGTCAGTGTGCAAGAAGCAACGAATGGTTAAAAACATTTGGACAGCTATTAGGAAACTTGTGAAGAGGAAGTGTAGAAAGTTGAGTGTAACTTGTGATTCTGTTTTGCTTCATTTTAGGGGAGAAGAGAGACATGATTCCACTAAATGACCTTGGCCCTGGTTAGTTCATTTATCATTACAGCTTTTAATAAAGACTCATTCATCATCATGATGAATCGCGCTGAGATGTTGTATTGTTTCTTTCTCATTCTTGTCGTCTTATTTCCTCAGAGGCCTACTCGACACTGGACCAGAGGGAGAGGAGACACACTCTGGATGACACCACAGACACTTTACCGGTACTTTAAATCTTTACCCCGCTCATTCACATGTCATGTTCACTTAACTCCACTAACCCCTAATCTCCTGCTCCAACATGAGTATTTCCTGACTTTAACCCTTTTCCTTTGGCAGCTTTTAAAAGCTTCACAATTACTGACATTTTTCTTTTCTTACACTCACTTCCTCTTCTCTCTTTCTCTGGTGGTCTCTCAGCGAGGGGTGTATGGGGGCAGGAAGGGCTCCTTGCCCCTGTTGGACTCCTACGATGGTTAGCCCCTCCCCCCTCCCCTCTACCCCCTCTGCATGTAACAGCATGGTATGTCCAACTCGCCTCTCGTCCTGCATGGACTCTATGAGCTCTGGTCCTTTTTGGTATCTTTATAACCTCAGAGCGTCAGTGAAACCTGGTCTCCGTCTATGATGGCGTACTGATGTTTAACGATATGACGCCCCAGTGTGATGTGTACATGCTAGTATAGTATGCTGCAAGGTGCTCCTGGTGCATTGTGGTCCATGCAGTGTGTCAGTGTAGAGAGGAACCTAAAGCTGATGATTAAGATTTAAATCCTCAATAAAAGCTTTTGTTTGTGCAGTAGTGTTGTCACAATACCAGGACTTTGACTTTGATGCCAATGCTAATTGTAAACTGAAAACACTAATTACTACAAAAAGAATAAAACACTTGTGTAATCGGTTTTCCACTAAATATAGTTGTGTCTTTTTACCTGCCAGAGTAGAGTCACTTTAGGAACGTAGTGTGTTGATACTATTGCCATGTTGTGAAATATTTGACTCCACTGAATTTTGCATTTAAGACCAGGATCCAAGTACTAGCTGCTGCGCTATCTTCTGTCCCCTGTTGCTCGTGGTCTAGATTTGTGCTTCAGTGCGCTCCTGTGGCTCTGCAGAGTATTACAACAACATACGAGCCACAATAATATATACAGATTTAATGAATTAGATATTTGCAATCGTCTATTAAGTAACTTCATAGTAGCTTGAGAATAAGGATTAAACGGAAGATGAACTTGTTGAATGTATTTGGAGAAGTTAAACTATGCTTAACTTAGTTTTAGATTGGTTTTATTGAACATGTTATTGTGACGGCACTACTGTGCACTTATACCAGACAGTCTTTGTGTTGCCCACATTAGATCATTCTTGTGTTCACATTTTGACTCTTGTTTTAATCGCCATATTTTGCTCTGATCCTCCAGAAAAACTGATCGTGTGCATCACCCAGACCGGGCCGTCGCTGCCCTACCACTGCTACTGAGGAGAGAAGATCCAGATGCACAGACTCTCTCCCTCCCTCCCCCTCCTCTCCTCTCCTCCTCTCTTTCTCTCTCTATCACCACACAGATGGGATTAGAAGATGAGGGTTGGCATCCAAAGAAAGTGGCCGTGTTGCAGGCAAACCATTTCATGCAACACACGCGTACACACACACACACACACACTTACTTACTTTTTACGAATTCATTCAATTGTAGCAACAGAAATGTATTCCGTTTTTAAATTATAACTCTCCTCCAAAGGCAATCACCTTTGTTGACAATCATTTGATTCCGGTGTTGTCACCCTGCTTGTTTTTATTTTTTCTTGCTCTTGTCAACATTTCGGTAAATCTCGTCATGCCAACACCCGCATCCCGATGATGAATTTGTACGTAGACTTCTATGTAGGGTATATACTGTATATAAAAAGAAAATGGGATGACTGCATTAGTTTTGGCTCATTTATTTAAATCGTCCCTTTACTGGGATCGTTGGGAGGTTTTTAGATTGAGAATGTTTATATAGGAGTTATTTTCCTGTCTAGTTATTTTCTCTCGGTTGGGATGAGCACAGGTGTAGACAAGAAAAGGGCGTGTGTGTGTATATTTGTCCTACAGTAAGCCTGTGTGTAAGGCCTTGTGTGTGTGTGTGGAAAATGGACATGGACCTTGGAGTGAGTGTGTTTGTGTGTGTGTGCACGGACCAGACCCATATGACCACACGTTACTTATTTCATCTGTTCATGTCGTCTGTTTTCATGGTGTGCTCCTACTCCTGTGATAAAGCTTTTGTTTTAGTTTTTTCTACTAACTGCCTCTTTTTGTATTTTAAACCTTAATTTCCCCCCCAAGTGAAAGACGAATTACAATTTGAGTTGCTGTGTTTTGATTTTTAGCCAACGAGACCAGTACAACACATCATTAGCACACTGAAGTGTGAAGCTGGGAACATTATACACTACTAAACCAATACGACATGTTGGCGTTCTGCTTTAGAATTACTCTACTGTGAAAGGTTCACACTATAGAAACAACCTACTCAGCAGTTTATTCTTCATTAAAGTAGCAAACACTTCCGGAGGGTCTTTTTGGAATAATCATCTCCTCTTTAAATCCTTTAAAATAATCACTACTTGCTGTTTTAGTTTTTTTTACAATATAATAGTTGATATTGGCATTCCTGATGTGTCGTTTTAAAGAAAGCGGCTAAATATGGGAGACGTCTTCACTCAGAGGAGACTCAACGGACAGATTGGGGAGAGATACTGACGTTTAATTTAATTTGGGAGGTGGACGAAAGCACATTTTTGTCTATGATCCATTTGTTTTTATCATTTTTTATCATATTTTTTCCACTTTGTCAGGTTTGTGTGTATTTTATTTCAGGTTTGTATGTATGGGACAGGTGGGAGAGCGCATTATGCAACTTGTTAGTTACAGTTTTAGTTTGTTTTTAAGGCAAAAGAGACCAATCATCTTTGTTTTTTTTTACTCTCCACACATAGTATATTTGTAATGTTGCCTATCCATGTCAAATTATGATGTACGATTCATACCTGCCTTGGCTCTGAGAAGTTGCTTTTTCAGTAAAGTCTGTAACTGGTAATACTGTTTTTATAAATAAAGATCTTTTCTTAGACAAGATGTGGTGACTTGTGATTGATATGACTGTGTTGAGGAAGGACTGCGGTCTCATGTAGATAAATGCGTCTAAGGAGAGACAGTCTGTCCGATCTTGTAATTTCATCCCCTCTTGTTAAAGCAAAGGGCAAACATACAGACTTGACACTATGTCAGATATTCACTCTGTAACACCATGTGCTCCATTTTGGATGTCTTTTTAAGGCTTGTTATCTGCGAGGTAATTTGTCACCACCAGACCTTTTTAATCTCCCTACAAATGCATTCATCCCTCAACTTAAGACTCCAAACTGTGGTCAGCTTCATGTCAGCATTAAGCCGGTTAACTTTCAAACACGACGTACACCTTGGCACAGTTGGACTGTTGAGTGTTGACGTTCTAATCATTGCTGTTGTCTCCGGTTACACATGTTGACAAGGAGTAGCTGCCGTGTGTGTTTGTCAGAGTCCAAACATGTCGAAGGAATACACGAGGGTTGTGCGAGGTAAGTGTCACGCCATTTCCAGTATGCAACACATCTGAAATTCATCTCACGCAGATGGAGAAGCAGCTGCTGGATCACGAGGGCTGTAAGTGCAGGTCAGGAGTGTGAAAGTTTGATATTCGTCAGGTTTATGATGCGTATGCGTCAGCCTGTGACCTACAAAGTCATACAATTTTACGCCCAACATGTCAAACTAAAGATCTGATTGGTTGAACACTATGACAGTCAACAATATCGTCCCCATTCACTTAAACTGCACATGGATGCAACTTGTGAGTCTGCAGGCCTCGGGCCTCTCTTCTTACCTAGAGACACAGAGGTGAAATCTGATTGGATAAAAGCTCTACTTAAAACAAGCTGCACTGGAAGCAGAGCAACTGAGGAAGACAGTAGCTGTGCAATGAGAAAATAAGATAATGGGAAAAATATTTTTATAAATTATAATACATGTAGTGTATTTAAGAAAAATTATAAAATAGATTTAACTTTGTGATTCTGTTTAGGCCAGCAGAGAAGGCCTTGCAGGCCCTGACGGTCTGCCACTGGAAAATATATATATGGAAAATCCAGATAAAACAGTGGAGAGTTGGAGGTACATTGGGGGTACCTTGACTCAGGACCCCAGTGTATCTGAAGCCTGAAGTGTATGGAGGTTAATAAGAATCCTAAAGCTGCACCTGCCACAGTGTCGTATTATTAGAGCTGCAATTAATTATACATGTTATTTTGACCCCTTAAGCTGCTCCAATCATATATATCTGAGTGTGTGCGTGTGTGTCTGTGTTAGCCACTGAATGTGTGTGATGTTTGTAACACACGCATGCACACACCCTTCCTTAAATTTGAGCCCACCAAACGCAGCAGATTCTCCCTCCCTCCCTCACCGTGTCCTGTCATTTGGAGTCATATCTATTTCGGGCTACACCGCTGTTCTTCATTTTCCTCTCGATTTCTCTCTCAAGCTCAAATAGAAGCAGCAACATTTGACTCCAGCGTCCAAGATCTGTGGGGGGAAAACTGGAAAAGACCAAAGGAATATAACACATGCTCGGAGAGGAATTATTGTTGGGTGGAATTCATCACAGCGAGTCTACTTTCGGGACAGCACCGGGTCTGTGGTGAACCACACCCCTGGGAGATTATGTGAGGCCTAAAGCTTTCTTCTTTATGATCCCAGGAGCTGATTTGTGGAGGAAAATGAGTCCAAACGGATCAGTTTAAGAGCAAAGGAACTGCTCAGTCTGTACTTGGGACTCATGGATTCCCTTGCTGTCACTAGTCCGTCCTCTTTAAACTCGGATGACGAGTTCCCTGATCACACTCCAGCCCCGGATTCCACCCGCCACACCTCCCACACCGGCAAGCAGGACGGGTTCAGCGGCTTGAGCTATGGGGTCTTGGTGGCCTGGGACCACCTCAGGCCCTTCATACCCTTCTTCCTCATCAGCTTCATGGTCGTGGTCCTCGTCTACCTGATGCAGGCCATCATCTTCGGGGGGCCCTTCAAGGACCCTCACTTCTTTGTCAAGTTCAACGAGCGCTGGCCGAGGCCCGCTGCGAACCAAAAGGACTCTCCAACGCCTTCCACGTTTTTCAGTCCGGTCCCCTCCTCGTCCTTTGAGCAAGTCCTCTCTGAACTGCACAGAGACAACGAGACAATGTGAACTGGAGGAAATGTTTCTTTTTACTTTGGATACGAGCAACAAGGACTCATCAGGGATTACACCAGGTTTCAGTGCTATTAAAAGCACGCCGACTGATACTTTGACTTCCTTTATGAGTAATTTATTATTGGTTGTGTGTTACTGTATATGTTAACCTTCCTGTCCTTTTCAACCCAGGAGTAGTTATGTTACGGGTGGAAAAATACCAACGTAGACTGGTTGAACATTTTCCATCAGCATGGCTGCATCAGGTGCTTCTCAATTCAAGAGCAACTTGAATCAATCAGTGTCCTGTGTTTTTCACCCTGTGAAAATAAGCCTGGGCCATGATCATGTAACGACCTTTTCAATTTGACCGTGCTGCAATTTATCAATATAGTTTGTCTCTGTAGTAACTTTTTGAATGTTTTAATTAGAAAGTGTGGCTGCCTGGTACGTACAGTCTGGAGCAGTGGATGTGAGTAAACACTATTCTCCTGAAGCTAATAGGAGCTTTAGCAGTCTGTGGTGGACAAATGAAGGGAATCTTGTAAAGTTAAAGTCTTCTCTGTACAAAATTCCTGCTATTGTGACTGTCGCGCCACCATAGCTCAGCTAGCAAACGGAGGGAATGTTGTATTATACAGACTTTAACTTTGGAAGTTACCAACTTGATTTAGTGAAACCTCATACAAGCTTCAGCTGGACTTCAGAGATCATTTTGCACAGGACTGTTTGTCGCATATAAGCTACTTTAAACTTTAAAGTAGCTTATAGTAGCACCGCTAAATATGTCCCCAGAGCAACATAGGACGTAACAATGGTTCCTATCACATATAAAATCAAACAAATTCATAAAATCAAGTTGTACAAATAATAATATACAAACAAGCATATTAAAGCTACTGCAGATGTAAAAACAAACGCATTTAACTTACCAGAGCTGCTGTTCACTATTTAAAGACAAAGTCCATCCTCCTTTCTTTGTTAATAAAGAGTTTAATCTCACGGTTGTTCAGTACATCCGTGCGTTTTAGTTCCAGTAAGAAGTCCTTCTCGATTCATGGACGCCAGTGAAGACAGTCGAGCCTCCCCAGTTGTATTTCTTGAATATGTTTTAATGCGTTTGAGGGCTGAAAATGTCCGCTCAGCAGAGGCAGCAGATATTGGGATTGTCACCGCCCAACATGTCAGGCTAGCCCACTGACCAATCACGTATGGCTAGGCCAGCTAGCAGGCTCTGACACGTCAAAGAATACGCCCAACATGTCAAACTAAAGATCGGATTGGTTGAACACTATGACAATCAACAATATCGTCCCCATTCACTTAAACTGCACATGGATTCACTTGTGAGTCTGCAGGCCTGGGGCCTCTCTTCTTACCTAGAGACACAGAGGTGAAATCTGATTGGATAAAAGCTCTACTTAAAACAAGCTATGCTGGAGGCAGAGCAACTGAGGAAGACAGTAGCTGTGCAATGAGAAAATAAGTATAATTATGTATAATTATAATACATGTAGTGTATTTAAGAAAAATTATAAAATAGATATAACTTTGTGATTCTGTTTAGGCCAGCAGAGAAGGCTTTGCAGGCCCTGACGGCCCACCACTGGGTGATAGTTTAACTTTATGGTTACTTTGGAGGCTGTAGTTTGTGCTGCTGTCATATTGAGAGGTGCATTTCCCAATATTTTTTGAAATGGTAGAAAATATGTTCTGCTCTGTCCTTTAAAAGCATTACAACACAAGACCTTCAAAATGACCATGACAAAGAATCGACACCTCGCTCACAAAAAACCAAACATAAGATTCATGGAGGTAGTTTTATCGAGGCAGGGGTGGAATAAGTATTCAGATACCAAAGTTAAAGTAGCAATATTACATTGTTAAGTGAAAGCTACGCATTTGAAATCTTACTAAAAGTAAAAATGACTACCAAATATAGTTAAGGTAGCAAAAGTTAAAGCCCCTATCATTATCCAAAATGTCCCAATTATTGTGTAAATCACTTTAATGTTGCTGCAGGTAAAGATGGGGATCATTTTAATTAAATTTTTTATACTGCTGGGTATAAATATACCACAATGCATTAGTTGATTTGTATTTTGTAATAATAATATACATTTGTAAAGTAACTATTGAAGCTATTTAAAGCTTTAAAATAAGTGTAGTGGAGATGTAAAGTACAATATTTGCCACTAAATTGTAGTGTAGAAGAAGTGTAAAGTAGCATAAAATGGAAAAGATCACGAATCATACAATTACCTATAATCAAAATTGTTATGTACAGTACCTGATTAAATGAAGAGGAAAAGGAAAGTAGCAGAAGTGAACTATCTCGTGTTTAATGTTGTCTTTACTCTTTGACTGTGGTACCTGACCGTTGGCCGTGCAGTGACAGGCCCGCCCCCTGGTGGCGGAGCGATACGCGACAGCGTACCGCTGCTCCTTGACGACCACGCTGACCTGTGGATGACCTCCTCCCTAAAACGGACAAAAGAAAACAACTAAAAACTAAAGAATATACTGTCTGTTTAATCCCACTTTGATACACATCACTTTTAACATAACCTAATGTTTCTTTGACGTAGGAACGGATTTATAAGGAGTTTTGAGACGGTGAGTGAAGCCGATGTCTTGTCACCTGCCCGCGTTTATGTGTAACACCGCCTGCAGCCAGCCGAGAGAAAGTAGTTCAAACTGCTCAGGTTGTTCTCGGAAGTTTAGTTAAAGTCACTAATGTAAATGTTAATGCATGTTAACTAACAGGTGATTCGTTTACTCCTCCCTACTCCGGGCGGGTGTGTTGTGCACAGTTAGCTGTTCTGCTAGCTGTCAGCAGTGATGCTAACCTGCAAGTGTGCAGATTAGCATTAACTTCTATTTAATGCACGAGTTTTTGATGTCGGTGTACTAAATGTTTGATTAAATATGCAAAATGTAATACTATCAATTAAACGGTTCTCTTCCGAGATAATAATTTAGGATTGAAATATAGCTACAGTACTAACTAGAGTAATTTCATTATTCAAAATAAAAATCCCAACCTTCTTCACCGTCTTTATTAATTCATCGTCACTCTGCTGCTCCTCTGAAGTTGATGGGGAGATGTGGTGCTACCAGAAACCGGGGTTTGAAGCCCTGCTCCTCGCTGAGCTGCAGAGACAGCAGCAGTGCAGCCAGTTCTGTGACACTCTGCTCAAGACAGACGGTATGAACACACTCACACAAACATCATCTTAATCAGCATTATTGACACTGTCGTGTTCTTGTTTCATGTGCTTGTGGAAGCCATCATCATTACCGACATCTTCCCCCTCCTCCAGGTGTATCGGTGCCGGCACACAGTTGTATTCTCTCGGCCATCAGCCCCCACATCTCCTCGGCTCTGTCCTCCTCCTCGCCGCCGCACCCTGCGGGACAGAGCCGTCTGTTGGAGTTTCGGGCTCTCGGCGCCTGCACCCTGCTCCACATGGTCAGACTGCTGTACTGTGGAGAGATGGCCGGGGAGGGGGAGAAGGAGAAGCAAGAGGCTATTTCTGCTGCAGCCAAGCTGGGCATCCACGGGCTGGTGGAGGTCACGAAAAGAGATGGTGAGGACAGAAATGAGGAGGTGAGCTGGCGCACGGAGGTAGGAGTGCAGACGGAGCCACTGATGCCTGGGGAGAATGAAGGGAGACCGTGGAGGTGGAGGAGAGAAGTGACGGATGGGAGCACCTTCCTGTGGAGAGAGACGCCGTCAGACGGTAAAAAAGACACATGGACTCAGACAGAGCAGCTGCAAGTACATTCAGGTCCTCCTCCTCACCCAGCAGCCTCCTTTGAGACCATCGACATGACTGCTCTCCAGGGTTTAAGACAGACCGACTCCCATCTTGCTCCCCCTCAAATCCCCTACATCCCCATATCCTTCGTCTACCCACCAGATGAAAGCCAAATACACCAACCTTCATCTGCTCTCACGGTCTCCATGCAAGGATCCACAGCAGCTGGACACACCTTCGCCCCCCCACCCCTGCTTCCTTTCTCCAGCCGTGTGACCACAGGTCCTGCCAGGGATGTCACAGCAGTTGAAGAATGGGGGGACGAGCAGTTAGAGCGGTTTCAAGGCAACATCCCAGGATACATCAGCTACTTCCTGAACCCGGATAAGGAGGAGGGTTTCGGAAGGGGGCGAGCGAGGAGGAGGCGGGGTGCAGGAGTGGGAGGAGCCAGGAGAGCTGGGGCGGGTGAGAGAAGAGCCAGGAGACCACGAGCAAGAACGGGAGGTAGAGGGAGATTAGGGTTGACGCAGACGGTGGATGTTCAGGAGGTGGGGGTCAGCAGGCTGCAGAAGTTGTTCCTGCAGAGGTGGGGGCCGTCCAGAGTGGGTCAGGGGGGAGGAGCCGTAGGCAGGAAGCTGCACCTGAAGACCAGAGAGCTTCTGAAATCCACAAAGAGCAGTCAGAGGAGAAGAGGACGTGGAAAAGTGTGGGAGTTCAGCCAGAGTGGAGACGCGCTGCCCTACAGTGAGGGAGAAGGAGCTAACACGCAGCAGTTTAACCAGGTGAGAGGGTTGACTAAACATCAAAACATGACACTAAACAACATAAACTAAATATGAAAATAAGGTCCAATCTACAGACTGACCAGTCTCAATTAAACACTTTAAGAAACAAGAGTGGAGGTATAATCCAGGGCTGGGATAGTAAGAACATCTGTGATGGTATTATTGATTAAAAAATAAATCTTGATTTCACAAAGTAATCATAAGAGAAACTTGTTTTGCCCTCCACCACGTTGTCGTACTTTAAAGGTAAACAACATGGCAGTTGTGTATTTGTGGTTTTAGAGTCGCTGGAAAAATTCCACAATATTATCATATGTGTATTATTAACATTATATCAATATTTAATTTTTAAATATGACGGTTATAATACTTTCATCAGGACACTCCATGTCTGATCTATCAAGTGAACACTTTGAGAAGTTTGTGCCTCTGCAACCGATCCATTGGTTAGAAGAGATACTGAGTCCAGCTCTCTGATTGGTTCATTAAGATGTCCCAGCAGAGCTCTGACCAATCACTGAGGACAATAACTGCTCAGTGATTTGATTTAATAAATCATTTCAGTAATTAATACTCTTTTCTCCACGGTTACAGGACGGTCTTCCTGCCAAACCTCCAGCACCCGTTTCCTTTCCTTCCCCTCACATACGATTCTACAACGTCCAGACCTTATCTGCCCTCAGCCCCTCCCTCCAGCCTTCTCCATCACCTGCAGCCTCCTACGGGCCTCCAGCATCGCCCCTCCTCCTCAGCACCTCCCTGCCTCCTCCGGCTCCTCCACCTCACGAGGAACAGCCCGAACACTTTGATCGTCTACTGGAGGAAGTGATGATGGGCCTCGACATTTTACCAGACAACAACAACAACAACAGTGCTCCACATTCTCAGCCTCCTCTTCCAACAGGGAGCAGCAGTTACGCCTCCTGTGGCGATACGTTAGTCCAAAACAAACACCGTGACCGCACCAGTGGCCTCCGGGAAGCAAGTCCAGCTTTTCACGGGTCCACGCAGGTTGTTGCTAAAGCAAGAGGAGATGTCAGCTCCCACCGTGAGCCGCCCGCTCTGCAGCAGCAATGCGAGGGAGAGCTGAATGAGATGCTGGACCACTTCCTCCAGTCCTTTGAGCAGCATGTTGACAGCTGCACTGCGAGGGAAGAGGTGGAGACGGGTGGTCAGAGCCGATCAGAGGCGAGCCAGCCTGACACCGGCCTGAGCAGGTACAGAAAGAGCAAGACGAACAGACTCTCTCAAATAACGGAACTTCATCAGAGGGATGAAGAGAAAAAAACGCCGAGAGGTTCACAGCCCTGCAAGACTCCTGCTCCTCCCAAAAATACAGAGGAAGCACCGGTGAAAGTCAAAGCACCAGCCAAACAACGGAAGAGGAGAAGAAAAAAGGAGTTCTCACTGGAGAAAAAGAGGGTGAGGGGGAGGAAGACGGTGTCATCGAGTGACGCAAAGAGAGACAAGCAGCTGCAGCAGAGGCTTGTGGTGGAACTGGAGAGGATTGACCAGCTGCCAGCCAGAGTTACACTGCAGAAACACAGCTGTGTGGAAGTCCAGGTGACAAACCTTTCTAACGAGTCTCCACTAAAGCTTCTGATGATGTCTGCTGTCACCGTAAGTCAAGCAACGTCTGGCTGCTATTAATACCTCGGTTAAATTGGACTGTAACAGCCACTGAATGACGTATCAAATGGTTTCTCTGTGTGTTTGTATTTTTCAGAGTCCTGCAAAAGCAAAGACCAGCTCATCATCAGTGAAACACCCACGGGACTCCCTGAGCACAAAGAAGTACCCAATCAGGAGTAGGTTCACAGTCATGGTGAGCTTTGACCTTTTTTTTTCTACAAAATCCAAGGCCCTATTTAGGTATATGTGTCTTCCATACATCTGTTCTTTAAAGAAAGAGGCACCGTGTTTTTGTGATCCTTTAACTTTTAATAGCGTCATCTTCAGGTCAAAACTTTACTTTGTGCAATACTTGGATGTACGACCAAATATCTGTCAAATGAATGATGTTCCATGCTGAACATGGTGAACAGTATACCTGCTTCACATCAGCATGTTTAGAATTGTCATTGTGGCATGTTGGCATGTTGACGTTAGCATTTAGCTCAAAGCACCACCGAGCATGAGTTATTTTTTTGTATTTGTCTGTATATTTTAGTAAGGTTCATTTGTTTTACAGGACAGTTCGCCCTTTCTTGAGGAGCCATTTCGGATTAAACGGCGTCCCACAGAAGACCGACCAAACTACAGTCGAGACGAGCCCAATAAAGAAGTACAACTTCTCAGTTTATCTAACGCTGAGAGTTCAACGCCACCAATCCAGCCGCAGCCTGTGGAGCCCCGGGGCTCAGACGAACAACTAGAGGAACAACAAGAGAGACACGAAGAAGAAGCAGAGGGAGCTACGAAGAGGGGAGCCGAGTCAGAGGAGGTGACAAGTGACGAATCCACTGCGGCCAAGAGGCTTTGCTTTACACTAACCAGTGTAAGAGATCGTTTAATATTAGAAGACCGAGAAAAGAAAACAATGTGGAGTGAACTCAGACGAGCTGAGGAAGGTTTGATGGCTGAGAAGATGGAGATAACCGAGGTGGACGGAGACCCTGAAGGGGGCCGCTGCCAGAGCAGCATAGCGCCGACTCTGTCACGTTTTGTGACTTCCGTTTCACCGTCTTCATTCTCGGCAGAAGACTTCCATCTGCGGTCGACAGGAAGCTGGGAAGAGGACAAAGACGAGGATGTTGATGTGATCGGCGGCTCCAGTCCCGCCCCCGAGCCGGTGATCATCAGCTGGACTGAGTCTTCAGAAGGTGAAGAGGAGGAAGAAGACGGGGACATTGATGTTGTCGGAGAAAAGACAGACTACGCTTTATCAGCCGTCTTCGCTACGGTGAGTAAAGGTGAGCTTGTGAACAGAAATAATAAGACAGAGGTGCTCTTACATCAGCACCTGTGACTCTACTCATCGTCTTCAGTTCATGTTATTTTTTCAGGAAACGTTAAAGACAATGTGATAGCAGCATAAATGGTTTTATTGTGTTCAAACACTGACAATCACATGAATCCACCAAAGTTTAGGAAGAGAAGAGGTGTGAGCAACATGTTAGCTATTTGTTTAGATTGATAAGACGTGCATCATAACAAGCGAACATCACCGTAGTTTATATGCAGCTTTTGAGTTTCAGCTCTTCAGTTCTCAGACTGTCAGAGGTGACGGGGATCAGTCGTTTTTTTGTACTTTAAAGATATTTAGCCGTTGATTTTATGTAAAGAATTTCAAAGTTGTCACTGTTTATTGTTGAGCAGATATTTTCCGCAAAGTTTGTTTTAACTGTCAAGTGTTGAAAACAACACGAACCGAACAGTTTAGAAAGAAGAAAAAGAAAATTCAGGTTCATGCACCGTTAGTTGTAAATATGATTAATAATGTCATCCTCTGTTCAGCAGTTTGTAAATGTTTTACTCTCAGGTTTGTTAATGTTCCTCGTGGCACTTTTGAGTCCAGGATTTTCTCAATAAACAAATCCTCTCTACTTCCTGCAGCAGCTCTGTTCTTTAAAATACCCACACAAACTGTTTAAGGGGCCGTCCAGAGTTTTCAACATTTTCACGGTCGTACAAAGCGTACGACGGGGGGGGGGGGGGGGGGGTGTCACTCATGTACGACTTTAAAGTTTCGTAAAATGTCGATATTTTTCGGTGACCGGAACTTGCATTTTTTAACGCCTAGCGAGCGGCATCTCGTGCTAACACTCTCTAATGCTGCGGATTGAGTCGAATCGAGTTTCTTTGCGACGTCCACGCCGTTTCCCAAAAATGTAACGGCCGCGCGAGAGCCTGTCAGACGCTGAAAGAGCTGCAACAAAGCGCTGCAGGAACGCCCGAGCCGGTGGGGGTGGGGGGGGGGGGGGGGGGGGGGGGGTCTCCGAGCACCTTGCTTGTGCATGGAGGAGAGCGAGGCAAGGACGATAACAACAACAACATTGGGGGGAAATTGCACCAGTGCCCGGTGTGCAGTGAGCTGTTCCCGACTCGCTATCAACTTCTGAAACATCAGAAACTTATGGAAGCCCATTTCCGCTAGCAAAAAAATTAAAATGATCACTAAAAAAAAAAAAAAATGAATCCACCCACAAAATAAATAATAATAATTCTAATAATTTTTTTTATTTTACTTTTTTTCCACCAGCAAAAAAAAAAAAAAAACTTTTGGTGCATCCATCTGTAACCATAACACTGACCAGATTTTTCCAGTTGCTATAGAAAGTCGAAATTATGAGATACTTTAACACAACAGTCATAGAAGCAGCTATGACATATGAATGGATTGTGAGTACATTGAAGACTTCTTTAAAACGTGGCTTTACAACACATGAAATACAGATGATGTTTCACATGGATTGTACTGAGCAAACGCACCCTTGAATAGAATGTTAAGCAAGAAGCAGCTCTGGAGTATAAAGAATGAAACCAATGTGGCTGAGGTGGCGACCAATAAACAGCAACTGGAAACATCTTTTTTTTTTTTTTTTTGCTGACAGAGAAAAAGTAAAAAAAAAAAATATATATATATATATATATATATTTTTTTTTTTTTGTGAATTAATTATTATTATTTTTTTTTGTGAATTCATTTTTTTTTCTTTTTTCTTTTTTGTGAATTCATTATTATTATTTTTTTGGTGATCTTATTTCATTTTTTTTTGCTGGCGTGAATGGGCTTCCATAGTTTATTGGTCGCCACCTCAGCCACATTGGTTTCATTCTTTATACTCCAGAGCTTCAAGGGTGCATTTGCTCAGTACAATCCATGTGAAACATCATCTGTATTTCATGTGTTGTAAAGCCACGTTTTAAAGAAGTCTTCAATGTACTCACAATCCATTCATATGTCATAGCTGCTTCTATGACTGTTGTGTTAAAGTATCTCATAATTTCGACTTTCTATAGCAACTGGAAAAATCTGGTCAGTGTTATGGTTACAGATGGATGCACCAAAAGTTTTTTTTTTTTTTTTGCTGGTGGAAAAAAGTAAAATTATTATTATTTATTTTGTGGGTGGATTTTTTTTTTTTTTTTTTAAGTTACTATTTTTTATTTTGTGATCTTATTTTTTTTTTTGCTGGCGGGAATGGGCTTCCACAGAAACTGACTCAGCACAAACTAAAAACAATTTTAAAGTGGTTTTAATAATAAATTGTTGGATACATATCTTCTATATACATATTATTGTGTTTGTGTCTATAGTTGAGACTCCTAAAATCTAGACCTCTGTCATGTAATGTGATAAAAATGTTGATATGTACTACTTTGGGGGGGGGGGGGGGGGGGGGGGGGGGTCTGGAAAAGTAGTACTCTTTGTACTACTGTGAAAATGTTGATAACTTTGGATGACCCCTAAGACAAACGATCCAATAATACTGGAATCACACAGTCAGTGTTACAACTAAAATACACATCGTCGGCTCATATTTGGTCGACGTATTTGTCAGTTTTATGAAGCGGTGAGTTTGTGTTTTGTGGTTGTTCCTCCGTATGTTCGCCCCATTCTAACGTGATACCTCATGAAACGTTGGACTCACAAACTGATTAGAATTTGGTGGTCAAAGGTCACTGTGATCTCACAAAACATGTTTTTAGCCATAACCTAAGAATTCATATCCAAATTATGACAATTTCACACAAATGTCTACGAGGATAAAATGATGAAGTGACAATGTTTTTGACAGCTTTCACCCGCGGGGAGATAATTGTAGTTACTAAATGTTCTGTCAGAGTGGAGAAGATATTTTCATGTTCCATGTTTGGCCTGTTTTTACTGAAGTTGCACTTTATTCAGCGTTCAGCCACCGTGTCAGTAAACATACTAGTAAACATACATTCATACTGTCTTTGAGATGAATAACTGAAAGTAAAATAACCTGTTTTCTCCCTTACCCCCCCCCTCCCCCCATTAGTCCTTACCTTCCTTTACAATATGCCGCCTGCCTAATTTAGCACATTAAATCTGTTTTAAATACAGATAATAAAGTGGCTACATTTTCAGGCTTTAACACATTGGGACCACTTAACCCCTAAGTTGAAAGGCGGCTGTAAGAATTTTGTTTGACTGGGATTCATTATTGGACAAAATGTCAAAAACATCAATAGAAACTTATCAAACACCTGCAACATACTTTAAGTTTGAGAAATGTCTTTAAACATTTTGATACTTTTCCCCACTGTTAAAACGTTCCCAATTAAACCCATCGCAAGCACAACCGCTGCTCTCTGTGAAGAGACGGCGCATTTGAAGCACACTTTATTCATCATAATAAAACCAGAGTGCATGAAGTGAAAATGAGTTTATTAGTTTTCAACCTGTGGATCAACCTCCTACACACAACATCATCACACATCTGAGCTGCACCACAGCGCAGAGGTTCTCCTGGGCGCCATGTTGGCGCTTCATCTCCCCTCTTGTTTGGTTCCAGCTCGCTGAGGAATCGCTCAGCTCAGGTGAGGAGTACAGCGCAGGTGTGTGTTTGTGTGCGAGTGTGTGGAAACCTCTAAACCAAATAAAAAGACACTGTGTGTGAGAGTGTCGGGTTATGTCGGCGTGTGTGTGTGTGAGTGGAGCGTGTGTTTCCCTGTGCTTTAACAGTGCGATATTGTCTCTTATCGCACTCTGGCAGCGGCTGTGAATCAGTAGTGGTGTTGGGGCGGCTGTTGCGGCTCAAGTCGAGAGGAAGGAAAGGATTGAAGAGAGGAAGAAGGAAATAGAGGAAGGGGTTATGGGTGAAGGGTGGGGGGGGGGGGGGTCGAGGGGAGCTGCTGTCTCAGTCTCAGCCTGTGTCCCTCTCAGTGCTGGATGCGCCTGATGGACTGGATCTGGGGGGTCTGACAGTGGGACCCCCAGTTCCTCCAGTGCTGGTAGTCTCCGCTGTGTCTCTCACACTCCATGATGTACTGCTGGCCCCTGTAGCCGGGGTTCTGGTAGCACACGAAGCTGCGGGAGAAGGAAACAAAGGTCAGTGGGACTATTTTTAAGAGTGGATTTGAAATTGATATTCAAGCCTAAATCACCTGGAAAGTGGCGGAGCATTTTCAGAAGATGCATCTTATTATTAAAGCTGTTCATGCAATCACATTCACAGTAACTTACGCGCCGCACTGCACGTGCATGGAGCCGACTTCAGACATCATCCAGCCCATGGCCTGCAGAGAGGGGTAGTCGTCACAGAGCTCCACACTGCGGCCCATGAAGTTCTCCTTCTCAAAGATGACCATGCGACTGCTCTGGTGGGACTGCGGGGAGGAAAAAAAAAGCAACAGTTGGATTTTGGACACTCTTGTCGATTGCCTCCTGAACACTGAGAGAGACGGGGTGTACTCACGGCGCAGTAGATGGGGCGCAGAGACATGAGGCGCTCCACGTGGTAGGAGAGGGAGCCGCTGTAAGCGTCCCAGTGGGGGTACTCTCCTCTCTCCAGGATGAACTGCTGGCCCTGGAAGTCATGGTGCTCAAAGCCCACCCAGCTTTTCAGAGAGACAAGAGAGTACATCACTTTACTGCATGTCCGTCTGAGGATGTTTCTTTAACACTTATCAAAGGTCTTTGATATTTTGAAAACAATAAATCGATAATCGGAAGAAATTCTTTTGTCTCCAAAATGGGTTTTGGAAAATGATCAAATCTCATTTTCTTCCAGGCTTAAGAGCAACAGTACAAAGACATACACAGTCAACAATTGAATTGTCTCGGTGCCTAAAGCTTCCCACATGACTCCTCTTTATCTCCTCTTCTTGTTTGGGATGGATGTATCGAGAGGAAACAACGGGGATAATTGTTCTCCTTGATTCGCCCCATCGGTGTATATCATTAGCAGTCAGAGACTCATTTGTGTCTTGTTTTTACCAGAGGAAAAGTTTAAGACACTTACGCTCCGCTCTCCACCCTGATGGAGCGGATGTTGTCCAGTCCACAATCCTGAATGTTGCAACACTCAGAGGTGAACTCCAGGCACTTGCCCTGGAAATGCTCCTGCTCGAACACGGTCGCCTGAGGGAGGAGCAGGGAAAGGAATTCAGTTGGCAACAAGGTTGTAAATAGTTTATCCTCCTTCACCTTTCAGTATTGAGCAGAATCCTACAATGTGTGCTCAAATGAGTGTGTGTTTACCTTGAAGAAAGGAGCCATGCCCATTCCTGAGTTGACCAGCGGCTGCATCATTGGGGACCTTGTAGTTCTGTACATCTTTACTCCTGATGTTCAAATGAGGACAAAGAAAAGTAAAGTCACCCAAAGGGCCCAACAAAAGGCAAGAAAATATGGGGGGAGCTGTTGGAGAAACCTGTTCTACGCAGACTAATTTAGAGCATAAACAATGTAAATAGATGTTGGCATGTTTTTCTTAGTGTAAAAACATGGTGGTGTTCAATTTCCACCACAAATCCCTTTGAAACGTTCAGGCAATGCAGCTACAACTCATCTCGGAACTAAAACATCTGGAGGCCAAAAACAGTCAATCTACTTTTTCAAAGAATTTTTAAAAATCAGAAGTATGAAATTCTGATGACAATAAAGATGTTGTGCGGGTGTTTCAGAAAGTGCTTTTGGTTTTCAGTGTGAAGCACCTGGTGTGCACCTGAGCTGTGTTGAAAGCAGAGATGAGTCCTTACCTAGATTGGCACTTTATTGGAAGAGCTTGAAAAGTAGTACGCGCCTACGGCCTGCCTCGCGTAAAGCTTTGACGGAACCTGGCGCTTCAGTTTTATACCGACGGTCGAGGGGCGCGCATTCCCGGTGCGCGTCCATGGCTCTGACTCGACCTATGCACACCGCCCATCATGGCACAGCGGCAGCGAGGCGCGCACCCGGATTGGCTGCGTGGCCGTTGGATGCTGTTGTCCCGCTGCGGGGGCCAGCTCAGCAGATCCCATAGTGCTGCTGGTGCTGCGAAACAAAGGCGCTCCGGTATGTTCGGACCCCGGTCAGCAGTCCAGCGCGTGCCCAGGCACAAAGGGCCGGGATCGGGGTGGAGAATGTGGGGATTAACGGTGGAGCAGAGGGGCACCGCTGGGGGGGACACAGGAGAAGATAGTTGGGTGGATCTGAATACGTGTGTAGAAAGGTTAGAGAACTGTGAGTGTAATTTTAGTAATGTTCACACAACTACATCTCATCGTAGCCAAAGGACCCTTCAAGGGTGCAGGTACACTTGCGTGCACACAGATGTGTGTTTTAGCTAAATCAATAGTTTCCAAAGGAACTCACATTATATGTGTGTGCACTGCATGCAACAGTTGTGATGAAGGTTCCCCTGCAGTCACATCCTCATTTATCAATCAAACATCACCTCAGATTATGTTTGGCTGCAAAAATCCTATCCTATAAAACGTGAGTCTGTGGTCCCTCTTGGGTCTTCCAGATGAAATGTTTCCTTTCATTCCATTCTGATTCATATATCTCACATTAATGTTACTCACTGACTTTATATGGAAACATGTAGCCTGGAACATTTCTATTGAATTCATTTGTTGAAACCTTATATGAATCAATCAAATAATGAATGTCACTGTATGAAATCAAGCCTGTCAAAATAGACTGGTTTATACTTTGAATAAGTGGATTGGTATGTAGAAAGGAGAATAAAGAAACTGAAATAAAAATCTAAATTATTCTGATTTAGGGTACATCATTTACCTGTATGAGTTGATGGCAGAAACATCAACTTGTGTTTCATTAGTTCAGTTAGTAACTGGTCCTCAGTCTGGTCTCCAGCTTCTGTCAGTCCTCTGCCTCCGCCCTTCCTCCCTGTCCGTCCCTCTCTGATGATGTGGGGTTTCTTTTGTCTCGTGTCTCTGACCTCAGCAGGTTTGCTTCTCTCCCCATAATCCCTCTCCTATGGGCGCCAGCGTATAAAAGGGAAGGGCACAGTCCGAGCCGCACACACTTTGAGTGAGGCTTGTCCTAGGCATCATACATACAGACAGGTAAGGTACACACGCACTGTATATACCTACAGGTGTGTGTAGACACAAATAGGCATAGATTAGACTGTCAGATTTTCTATCTTGATACTGTTACACAGTGAAAACAGGATAGATTTGTTACATCAACGTATCCTTTCTCACTGTTTTTTTTGGTTTTTTTACCTCTCTTTCCACACAGCAATCATGTCCAGTGGAGATAAATCCAAGACTTCTTCCCAGACCGATGGGAAGGCTGCTCAGGGCAAGAAGTCTGAGATGGGAATGATGGCCTACAAGGTGGGTGTCTCTCATATGAGATATTGAGATGTATTCAGTTTATCATATCACAGACCTTCACTGTGGTTGTACTGACTCATCTGTGTGCATCTGTCCCCTCCAGATGTACGTCTTCGACCAGGAGAACTTCCAGGGTCGCATGATCGAGATCAGCAACGAGTGCATGAATGTGTGCGAGATGGGCATGGACCGCGTGCGCTCCCTGCGTGTTGAGTGTGGACCGTAAGTCTCAAAACATATATATATCTATACATTTAAAACACACATCTTTGCATGGGCACTTCATAATACTGTCTCATCTGCAGCTTCGTGGGCTTCGAGCAGATGAACTTCTGCGGTGAGATGTACATCCTGGAGAAGGGAGAGTATCCTCGCTGGGACTCCTGGAGCAACTGCCAGAAGAACGACTACCTGCTGTCCTTCAGGCCCGTCAAGATGGTAAGAAAAGAAAAAGAAAAGACATACTCTCAAGTTTCCCTTTCTCTTTTGCTTTCTGACTGCCTGCTAAACTGGTGTTTCTCCCTGGTTTTCTCTCCTCCAGGACCCCGAGAAGCACAAGATCTGCCTGTATGAGGTTGGAGAGTTCAAGGGCCGCAAGATGGAGATCATGGATGACGACGTTCCCAGCCTGTTCTCCTACGGCTTCACCGACAGAGTCGGCAGCATCATTGTCAGCTGTGGAACGTGAGTGTGCAGTGGTTGCAGGTGTCACTGATGGAGCTCAAAAACATCAAAAATCGACAAAAAGCAAATCCTATACTGACATATTTCCTTGTTTTCTTTCCTCTCCAGCTGGGTGGGATACCAGTTCCCTGGATACCGTGGAAGCCAGTACCTGCTGGAGAAGGGTGACTTCAGGCACTTCAACGAGTTCGGCGCCCGCCATCCTCAGTTCCAGTCCGTGAGGCGTATCCGTGACATGCAGTGGCACCAACAGGGCTGCTACACCATGGCCAGCAAGTGAGGCTTAGGGAAGGAGAGAAAGAGAAAGAGCGGAAGTGAGGGAGAGGGGCGGAGGAAGAGGGAAAGGGGGAGAGATGTCTGAGGCCTTACCTCAGTACTTTAAACGGTCTATGATCTAACGCAGTGAGGGGAAGGGTGAGGATCTAGATCTGTCCCTGATTGGAGACATCACCTCAGTGGAAACACCAGCTGGACCACCCTCCATTCCTCTCTGTCTCATCTTTTCTCTTTCTCCCCTATGGGCTGAGCTTTGCTTTCCCCCCTTTTCTCCCTTTTTTTAGTCCCTCACTTCAGTCCTCTCCACGGTCCTCTGAGACACCAAAGAGGGAACACGGCACCTCCTGCTGTTTTACACACTTGATTCTCGGCTCAGGGTATGATGCATCATGGGAAACTGAGTCCCTAGAGCCCCCTGCCCCCCGTCTTCTTGCCCCTGTGCATTGCACACCCTCTCTGCTGTACAGAATCCTGGCCAAGTTTTCAATAAAAAGGAAAATCTTGATTTCAAAGATGATGTTGTTGTTTCTTATTGCTGAAAATTCCCCTGACTGAAAATGTTTTTGAACAAAACATTAACAAATCTGATCACTTCTCTTCAGATACTCTTCAGAAATATTGTATTGTAACAGTATGTTACAATAGTATGTTCATGCTGACTGGTGTTTGGAAAGCTTTGCATAGTCAGCTACAAAAGATACTACAAAAATCACACAATATTTGTAAGAAGAAAAAAAAGTGCAGTGTATAGAAAAAGAGAGAAAGTCATCTAACAGGGCCGTTTCAGACTGGTGCTGCTGACATATTGTTGTGGAGCCTGCTGTGTAACACAGGCTTTGTAAAATAACAACAGGACATATCTCCATTTCTGCTGATATTCAGCCTCATTTCTACTTTCAAATTTAAAAAAGAGACACTCCTTAATCAAGTGGCATAGTACAGTAAAATAGCAGTTTAGCATAATAAATAGTTAATAAATGTAATATGATAAATAATTGCGTCATTTTGAGATTTAAACTCAGCAATATTGTATCAGGTAAAAAGAATCAACCTTAATTTACTGCCCCACCTGGCAAGCAGCCAAAGTACCCGAATCAAACACACCCACGTGCTGACGAGCAGGTGCATGGCATGCTGGGTGTACTAGATGCTTAAAATGGTGACTTTTGCATAGCAAGCTTTAGCTTCAGTAAGCTGCGTAAGACCTTTTTGTTGTGTATCCCTGCAGAGCTTTATTCATCTTTAAAATGTTTGAGGAGCGCAGTAGGACAGAGAGGCGGAACGGACTATTTATATTATGCACTAAGAATAAAAGAGCCGATAAATTGAACCTGGAGCAGATGGAGGAGGGCTTCACGGTGAACGAGACACACAGAGTGACGTTCTGACAGGTGAGTTCAAGAACTTATTCAGGTGTTTTTTGCGTGTGTACTACATACACGTAATTACCATGCAGCTCTTTTTTTTTGCTGTGTTGCAGCTGGTGTGGAGTTTACATAGTTTATACATTAAGGTGTTGTCTGCATTGGTGATGTTTTATTCAGCTGTTGATTCTATAAAGGGCTCATTGACTGTACGTTTAAAAGTGGTCGCTCTGGCAACCAGGCATCAGCCTTTGGTTGCCGAAACTAAAGATATGTTTGGCATTTTTAGTCACATTATATTTTGTGTAATTATGACAATATGCAAAGCAGATCATATCAGGTTAATAATGAAGATGCGACATAAAGGTTTTATTCCAGTAATAACTAGTTTGTTAGTTTGTGCACGCGAGTAGACGCACCAACGCACGTGCAGCGTTGTCATATGCAGCGTTGTCTGGTTCCGGTGTTGTGTTGATTACTGTTTCCCGTCGGTTTGTCCCCCCCCCCCTCTACCTAAACCTAAACCTGAACCAACATGTATCCATCATCACCGAGGGGGGCGTTATCGTGTTCACAGGAGGAAACACTATTCCATGAGGCAAAAGGTTTCGAAACGGTTCTGACTGTAATATTCAAATAGCAGTAATGCAACACATATTTTAAATTACTTTATTTCACAGTGCACGTTTACTGTTTGCTGCCCTGATTTTGTTCTATATGTTAAAAAGTGTTTGCCACTGATGGCAACCAAACACACAAAATTGGTTGCAATTTTTTTGAAATGGTTGCCCATGGCCCTTCTATATGATGAGTCAGGTTATTTCCTTGATGTACCCCAATATGTACCACAGTCTTTTATTTGTTGTCAGTCATTTAAGTTTGTATTGTTTTTTTCTGGTTAATTCTAGCGAGGCTGCACTGAGGAAGGCGGTTGTATTATTGATGATCACAGGCTTCAAAGTGCCATTGTCGTGTTGTGTCTGCCCGCCGAGATCGGCATGCACCTTGCGGGAGCGTGCACAGTGTAAAGTGAAAACTACCAGATATTGTAATGATTTGTGAGGCATAGTACAATTTACTAATAACGTAATCTTCCTTGGGGGCTTCATCAATTGTGATAAATGATTTGAAGTCTATTTATGAATGTTTCGAGTCAACAATGTTTTATTAGACTCTGTAGAAGTAGCAGTTTTATTTGATTTATCGACTGCAGTGAAGTTTGTTTTAAGTTGGGTATTCGACCCTGGTGCTCAAGAAGCATCTTCCCCGAGACCACCTGATTACAAGGAAGACAATTGGGGCCATATGGAAAATGTAAATTCTGAGTTTAAATTCTGACTTTAATCTCAGACTTCTGAGAATATCAGAACACATTCAATACTCTGGCCGAACTGTTGGCGGTGAAGTTGCATTGTGGGTAATGTATGTGCCAGATTTTGACAAGGAAGAAGAATGTTTGGAGTAGTATTGCTCTGTAATATCTCTGGTTCTGCTGCATACATTTTGATCCTCCTTTTTAACCGTCCATCGTGAGTCCGACAGTGTTACAGCAGAGCAATGACGAGCATCTCCTTTATACTAATGCTACATATTATTTATGAATTCCAGAAAGGAGAAGTTACTTAATATAAACATTCCAATGACGTATAACTGAAATTATGAAACCTTTAGTTTTGTATATTGGGTAAATATGAAATCTTTGCGTGCTTTCTGACTCTTATTTTACCTCAGCACAAACAGTGCACGTTCAGCTACGACGCCGCTCTCTTGCACGATTCAACAAACCATTTCACAGTCAATGTTATAGACGTAATAATTTGTCCATTCATCCAATTTTTACATTTCTTTTAATTTTACAGTTCTACAAACAAGATTTTACACTCAAAGTTCAAAGAATGATATATAAAAATACATCTAAAAACACAAAGTCATAAATGTTGTCTATGAAGCAGCCTTTGATATGTTTTACTGCTGTTGAAGAGCTTTATCGTTGTGTATGTCTATTCAAAGCATTTTTTCTTTACTTTATACAAAAATACAATTTTAGATGTGTGCTCTTATGAGCAGATGGAAGGTGTTCACTACAATGTGTTTGTTCTCTAATCCAGAAGATGCATAATGTCCGTCTGTCCATCTCAATCTGACATGCCGGTCAGCGGGACATCATTCGCACAAACTCTGAAAAGACAAAACAATGGAGCGAGATGATGAAGAATGATGAGGATGAATGTAGTTGCCTACATTCACATTCAGATCCCAATATGCAAATATAATTTATTTTACCCTCAAAGTCCACCAGACCGTCTCCATTGAGGTCGACATCTTGGAGGATCTCGTTGATCTCTCTGTTGGTCACTTGTTCTCCCATCAGCTTCTTCATGGCTTCACGGAGCTCAATTAGACTGATCTGACCGTCACCATTAGAGTCAAACTGGACACAGTGAGAGAGACGCTAAGAATCACATCGCAATTTAATCACATTTTGTTTTAATAGTATCAAACCGAAAACACCTGGGACATTTTAGGAAATGCACTAGTTGCATTGCCATCCCCCCACAGTCTCATTCTTTATACCCCCACCGAAAGGCATCAAAGTAGGATTTGATCAAATCCTTCACATTGTGCCCCCTTGACCCCCCCCCCCCCCCTCGAGTAGCTGAAAAAATGTACATAAGTGGTTTGTCAACCAGTGACAACATTGGAAGCGGCAGTACAAACAACCATTTATGTAAATTACATTATCAAGAACAAAAAATGCATTTTTTTCATCAGTTTCTGTTGTACAAACTAAAATTGAAAGGTAAACTTTTCTTCCCTTTTAAAAGTCTGAACTTTTGCTGTCTGAATAACTCTCACTTAACCGAAATCTTGATAGATTTGCTGGCATTTGATAACTTTAGTTTCTTTAAACAAGCACAAAACATGTGTGATTCAATGTTTTGGGAAAGTCATTTCTGTCCCAACTGTTATAATATAATTATTTTGAACAATTAGTGATGTTATTAGTTACACTTGTGTTTGATGAGTCAAAATGTCTGCAGTGAAAAATAACGGCTTTAATTAACAATTCATCTCCTGACCTCTTTGAATGCATCTCGTAGTTCTTTGACTCCAATCATGTCAGCTGTCTCTGCCAGCATCTTGGGTCCCATCAGCTCCACAAAGTCCTCAAAGTCAACTTTACCTCCACCTAAAACAAACAGGTTACATGAAAAATGGCCCTACTTTCTAATCTAATCAACTCTCATTAAAAAGCATAATAAACTATTGTTAATCAATTGCTAAGCCCCAGCTACTCTGTCAAGCTGTCAGTTACCATGGAGCCCACACTGTCACTAACTGTACTCCCTGGATTCATATTTTAGGACTTTTGGAGTAACACTTCTCCCGTGGAGGAGGCAGAGTTTAAAGATTTAAGGGAAGACCCATCCATATCCCTGGAAGTGGTTGCTGAGGTAATCAAAAAGCTCCCGTGCGACAAGGTGCCAGAGGTGGATGAGATTCCCCCTGTGACGTGGCTGTGTGTGGACATTGTTCGACTGTCTTGGCCTCTTCCGTGTCGCGTGGAGGTCTGGGACAGTGCCTGTGAAGTGGCAGACCGGGATGGAGGTTCCCATTTTTAAACAGGGAGGACTGCAGAGTCTGTGCCAATTATTGGGTTATCACACTACTCAGCCTCCCCAGGAAAGTTTATTCCAGTGTTCAGGAAAGGAGGCTCCGACCGACTGTGGAACCTCAAATCCAGGAGGAGCAATGCCGATTCCGTCCTGGCTGTGGAACAGTGGACCAGCTCTTTACCCTTGCAGGGTTGTTGGAGGGGTCGTGGGAGTTTGACGCTGAGAGTAAGTAGAGGGAGAGCGCAAGCACAACACGGCACGTAACACCATGGTTCTCTGTCGGAAAACGGTGAATTGCACCCTCCGGGTTGGGAGTGAGTCGCTGCTCCGAGCAAGGGAGTTCAAGGCCAGTCTGTGTTTGAGGAGTGGGACTTAGTGGAGGATTGATTCCATTAACAGTAAACACAAGATATTGCATTTTATATTAATCATTATAAGAAAAATAACTCATGTAGTTTAAATAACGTTCAAGACGTTTCTGCTGCAAACTGGTTATTCTCTTCTGCTCCGTTTTCTTCTTGTTGTGATCGGTTTTGTTCTATTCTTTTTATTTTTTTTATTTAAAAAAAAAATTATAAGATTTTATTTCTTTTTTATGCATTTTACCTTCATTTTACAGTCACTGTAGCGAAAGACAGGAGTCGGAGAGAGAGAAGGTGAGCTATTACATGGAACAAGGGTCACCTCTATTCTGTTCTGTTTTACTCCACTCTACTCTGTTCTCCCAGATGTTTCAGGCTGCTGTTCCACTCACAGATCTGCTGGCTCAGTTCGATGAGCTCCATCTCTGTCGGCATGTATCCCATGGTCCTCATACACTCCCCCAGGTCATTGTGACTGATGTAGCCTTTTTTGTTCCGATCAAACTCCACAAATGCCTCGCGGAGCTCTGATTTAAAGAAACAAACATGTTGTTATTAGTCAGTCAGCTGTCACATTAACATGCTGTAGAGCAAAAACACACAGAGGAAATCACCTCACCGTCAAGCTCCTCTGGTCTCAGCTCTCTGTCCTATTGAAAGAAAGCAGAGACGCAAATTAGCTTCTCCCTTCATGCTGCTCATGATGAGAATATTTAGAGAGCTGGTTTGGCATAGTAGAGATATAAACACAGTTTGATTTTAAGCAACACCATTGTAGAAACACTCAGACAACAACTGAACTGGGAGGAAGGATACACAAACAGAAGATGAGAGAAATGATGATTGGAGTTTGGTTTTATGCGGTCAGGATGATATGAAATGTAATAAACTGTCCACTGCTTCCAATCTGAGCCCATGGATGTATGTATTATAGTCAGGCTTTTACACTAAAACATAATTGTAAAATGTAGGGAAGTGATTCAGTGTTATGTTATTCAGTAAGCTGTATTGAATAGACAAAACCAGTGCAGTGCATCTCCAAATGAAAAGCAGAGTCTAAATATATGGATTAAATTGTACACTGCATTACGATATATATATATAGATGACAATTCATATACCATCAATCACAAGGGGTGACCACATTATTTGTGGGAGGTTGCCAGGCAACAAACATCTGGAGATTATGAGATTTGGGAGGTTTAGTTGGTACTTTGGTCAGTTAATTGTTCAGACATAAGGCACTAGTACACATATAGTATATCCATATACTGTCTTGTACATTGCACTCAAGCTTACGCACAAGCCCGGCTGTACAAACAGCAAACAATGGAAATTGTGGTTCAGTATAGAGGATGTTAGGCTAAGAGCTTTAGAGAGAAAACAATATGGGACAAATCCTCTGGCATCATATTTTATTTCTTTGGTTGCCCTCAAGCCTCACACAACAAACTAAATGTGCAATGTGAGCAGCCATCCTCCTTGGGAAACACTGACAAAGAGTTTCATATTGGTACAAACAGAAAAGATTGGAAAAATCCTGTCATGCTCAAGGTGTTGCTTTCCTACTTTAAAAGCTACGGCTTTTCTTACAAAAAAATTGCACAGAAAATGTATTAAAAACGACTTCCAATTGCAGCAAATTTACGCCTGCGGAAAAATGTTTGACCAATGAAATCCTTTTTTTCCAAGTGATGTCATTACATCCAGGAATAGCTCCAGGTAACCTGCTGCCAAAATGGGGAAATGTCATATCGATTTGGTTTCTCAACACCCGATATTGTACGAGAAACACGGTGACGACTACCTCAACAACCAAATAAAGGACAATATATGGATTGAGATGGCAATGTAGCTGATGTGCACTTGCTAATGTTATCTGTTGGTCACGGAACGGGGATAGCCACAACAGCTAACGTTAGCATTAGCATCAAATTTGGGCTCAGTTTAGTTTATGTGGGGCCTTAACTGTGGGTCCATAGTTGACGGTGCCCCATTTCTCTCAGACAGGTACTCGGGTACCAAAACCAAAGTTTGCTGTATTCAGTTGGTTTGTGCTAATTCAATTCAACATGTATTCATTGAGGAAACTGCACAGTGCCAATGCCTCGTTTCAAAAGAAATGGTAACGGTATAGATGGAAACTAGATGTTGACACAGAGCCCCTCGACAAGAGAGGACAAGAGCCACTTTATGATCCTTTTCATTTCAGTTTACGTTGCGCTTCAGTGGTGCATTATTTACAAATTAGAACAAGCTATTTGCAGATCATGGAGCATTCAGGGGGCCTTTTCTGGAGCAGTCGCCCCCTTTGCCTGGTTGGAAATTCACATTTTAGAGGAAGCGCTTAAGTCGGTCAATATATTTCCATGGAATTGAATGAACGATTGACCCCTCTGAGTGCGTGCGGTACAGATTTGATCGTCTGACCCAGACCAGTGATGGGATGACACACACAGCTGGTGTGGTGGAGAGCAGGGGTGTTCAGCCACGATGAAGGGATGAAAATGATTCGACACGAGTGGAAACAGTTGCACCGGGGGTTGTGTGTGAGGACCACAGTGTGCACACATTTTGTGTTCTGCTACATACGAGTTTCTTTGAAAAGCCCTGTTTAAGGAAGATGCAGGCCGGGCCCACGATGTTGTGCAGCATGTTGCAGTTCTTGACCAGCGTACAGAAGGGATCGTCGTACGCGTATTCCTCCACGTCGTCCTGATCCTCGTCTTCCTCGTGGCCCACTGCCCTCAGCCTACCCCTGAGGGGCCCATCCATTACCCCCTTTAGAGGCAGACCAGGCTGTTATTCCACCACTCAGTAATACACTGTCTGCATGACCAACTTCTTCACACATCAAACAAAATCATACATTTCAAGGAACAAGGTTAAGACCCACTGTTTTCTACTCACGCTTAGTTAGCCTTGATTACATAAGCTTCTTATTATTTCAGGGCAATCCACTCTCATCAGTTATTATCTTCTCTGTGAAAAACCGCCTTGATCTCAACGTTCTGCTGATGTATCAATGCTGCTGACACTTACTGAGCTAACTGTTGGGTCTAATTACTCACGTCTTGTGTCGGTACATAACTCTGCTACAGTGTGTACTTCATACAAAATATGAATAGTGTAGTGAGTATTAATGTTACTACCATCAAGGGAAACATTTTGTATTGGGCAGTTTCAAACAACCAGTGCTGCAATCCTCCTTTTAAAAAGTGCTTTACAATTATTAAAGCTATTATCCAGGGATTAAATAATGAAAGCAAGTTGTGAAGAAAGTTTCAGAAGCTAGTAAGTAGTCTTTTGAACTATTATTTATTTTTTCCCAAATAAGAATGAACTTCTTGCTCAAAGTTGCTGAGATGTTTTATAATCAATCACATAACTTTTATAAATTTACACAGATACAAAATAGCATCAATTATTATTATTATCAAGTGCTCTTACCTTTTTCATTTTGTCTTTCGGTTTGGTGCAGTTGCCCATTACCCAACCCTCCCTGGTCAACAGCCAACCTCTCTCTCTCTCTCTCTCTCTCTCTCTCTCTCTCTCTCTCTCTCTCTCTCTCTCTCTCTCTCTCTCTCTCTCTCTCTCTCTCTCTCTCTCTCTCTCTCTCTCTCTCTTTTATGATCCTATTTGACTGTTTTCTCTTCTCTTTCTCTGCTCTCGTCTCTTTGGACTTCTCAGAGCTCCATCTCCGGTTCAACCTCTGACTTTGGTAGAAACTTGTGTTCCAGGCTGGTTGTCACATCAGATACCACAGAGATAATAAACAGCTCTAATCCATACATGAGCGATGCTGAAGGACTCCATCCATCTCTATATGATCCAAAGTCAAAACGATGTCAACAAACGAAAATAACCCGACCAAACCGAGCTCCCTACTGGAAGCAGCTCACTCATGTGTCTCTTTGCAGCAGCAGCATCGCTGTCTCTTTCTCTTCACACTGACCACTGCTTTTAATCCTCTCGCTCTATTTCCTTTTTCAGTTCTCCCTCCTCCCTCTCTCACGCCTCACATGTTGCACCAGCATTCAAACGACTTCAGCTACAGTATGAGGAGTTTTAGAGGGAGAATTAAGAGGAAGTAAACGGAGGGAGATTAATCCATTCCAGTTGAGATTAAAGAGTAAAATGGGGTGATGAAAAGAAAAAAAGAGATAGGGAGAGGGCGACGAGATGGAAAATAAATTGGTGTATATTTGGGTGTTAGTAAAATCTGAACCGAAACTGGGCACGTTGAATCTTCTTAATTTATTGAAATAAAGTACTTGCCGCAGCTTTAGCCTTCTAGTGAAAATGAACATACTGTTAGGGTTAGATTTCTAAAATAGAATTATAAAAGTTTAAATATCCTATTCAATATCAAAACCAGGATTTCCTGTTCATTTGCTGCAACCAAAATGATTAGAATTTTGCCTTTTTCTGTCCTAAACATGAGACTGGACATGAAATCTAAAACTCTAGGGGATTGATTTTCTTTGAATTATTTTGATTAATTGGAAGCTCAACCTTCCAATTAGAGATTAAAATTGTCAAACACAAGGTGTCAAAAAAACAAATCCTAGCTCCATAATTCCTGAAAAGATTAATTCCCCTCTGAGCTGTGACCCTCAAGTGTTTTCCATGAAGAATTAGAAAAGTTTCTCAGCTCGTAACATGCTAAACTTTTAAATTGATTGAAAAACTACACGTGAGCTGTGACGGCTTATGAGAGACACCGTATGTGTTTCACCGTGCGGGAAGTCACGACTCAAAGTCTGAGGTGCTTTGAGCTCTCTAAAAATGATGACGCCATTAAAATCACAAGTTGAGCTTATGAGTGCAATGCTAAGTGGTCAGCTGAGCTCGTATAAGCATCTGGCAACAAATCTCTCCAAAAGGAGATTTGGCATGCTGCTTACTTCATCCATATGGAGAACACAGCTTTGTGTGTGTGTGTCTGTGTCTGTGTGTGTGTGTGTGTGTGTGTGTGTGTGTGTGTGTGTGTGTGTGTGTGTGTGTGTGTGTGTGTGTGTGTGTGTGTGTGTGTGTGTGTGTGTGTGTGTGTGTGTGTGTGTGTGTGTGTGTGTGTGTGTTAGTTTCACCCGTTAGATATCAAATTCTGGCTTTGAATATTCTTTCTCCAAAATTTTAACTCAATCTTGAACTGAATAGTTGTACAAATGTGCACAGTAGGTATAGAAAAAGTATTTTCAATTCATGAACACCTCTCTGGAAAACACCAGATGTAAAGTGGTGATTTGTGTGATTCTTTGTGGAGAAATGTAGTCTAGTTCGTGGTGAAATTTTTTTTACGTTTTTCATGACTTTTGAAACGATCAATTATACAATGAACGCATCGATCCCTCTCTGTAAATGCACAAGGGACACATTTGTATTGCTGCAAATAAAAGCCCTGCACTCTCACACAGGTTGTTTTTTTTCCTTATCTTGACTTATTGGAGTTTGTTAAAACCTAAAAGATGTCAATCAAGCACAGTCACTCAGTCCTGAGAAGAGCTCTAACCAGACGGGTGTAGCGTGTAGTTTGATTGATATTCGGTTGCAGCACCAGCAGCCACCGCTAGAGGCCACTTTAGGGCAGTGAGTTCTAACGGCTGCGTTTTATCTGACAGCTGCTGCAGTGAAGACTTGAGACTGCATTAATACAAGCTCTATTTTTAGCAGAATCTCTTGGCGGATTGAGCCATCACTGAATGATGCGCAGCTTAAGAGTAATGCCCACTGTAAATGAAAACCTTACCCAGAAAAGGTTCTAAAGTAGAAACCGTTTGGACTTAAAAACTCTAATTGTGGCATAAAGGCAGATATGAGTATCTGATCCTCGTAATAATATCCTCATGTAAGAGATCAAAATGATATTTGCTCCCATCCTGCTACAATATGTTTTGCTGCCAGTGACACTGATGAGCCACTAAGATGTTTTTTTTTTTCTGACAATAAAGCAGATCTACAAAGGCTTGCCATCACTGTCTTTTAGATTTAGATTTCATGGACATAGTTTTACATAGGAAAACAAAGGAAGCAGAAATAAAGTATGTGGATAGTGGACTAATGCAAACAAACCCTGATCATGTAAACTCCTAAAAAGTCTGATTTTGAAACTGCATAAAAAAGTCACATGTGCACTTGTGAGCAGCATCTGCATGAGCATGCGTATTTATTTATTTATTTATTGTGTGTGAAACTGAAATTCTGTGTTATGTAATGGAGGTCGCCACATCTGAATTTGAACACATGAGCTCAGACCAAAACCAGTACATATGTGAAAACCTACACTCCTGTTTATTGAAGTCAAATTAGTGTTTTCACCTGAGGTCCTTTGATTGGGAGACGTTTCAAGTACTTACCGTCTTTGTGCAACAATGAACTAATTTACATCCATGTTCCTTTTTTAAAATCAGGATATACTTCCTGCATCTTGCTACTCACGTGTGTATCTCATTACCACATCTTTGACACCTTAAAGACAACAATCTTTGAACTTTTAGTCAGTAAATTTAAGCCCAACTACACAGTAAAATACATAAATCAATCATATCATCACAGAATACACCACCTATTAAGCCCACAACATTTCTGTTAGTATGAATACCATTAGCTAAATTCAAACTCTAAACAACTAAATACAACTTCATCAACCAAATTAACTTTGACTGTCAGTGAGTTCCTTCATGATTTAATAAAACTGACACCAGCGGCTGCATGAATAACTCAAGACACAACCAATACCATTAGACGGATTAATTACCAGGCCGATCCTCCCATATTGATGATTCCAGTAAATCATGCCACTGAGATGCTGTTGATCCCTGTGTGTGTGTGTGTGTGTGTGTGTGTGTGTGTGTGTGTGTGTGTGTGTGTGTGTGTGTGTGTGTGTGTGTGTGTGTGTGTGTGTACACATTTATGGTCCTGGGTTTTGATTACTTTTCCATTGCTTATCTCCAGGTATCAGCTTTGGATGTTTGTCACAGCTGTGGGTTAATCGTAGCACCACACACACTTGTGACACTAACCATGCATTGTGTATGTGTGCTGTGTGTGTGTGTCTGTGTGCGACGGCCAGAGCGAGTAATGTGTCCTTTCTTTTGGATTGCGCAGACTCTCCTGCCTTTGTCACGACCTTGTGTGTGTGAGCAGGTAGACATATCATGTACTGATCTGGTGTCAGATGTGCATCAGCTGGTGTCTCGTAAGGAGAGCTGTAATCAGAGAACGACTAGAAGAGAACGAATAGACGGAGGAAGGAGGAGATCAAGAAGTATTCCAGTATTTTCCTGAAGTAAAAGTAGAAACCAGTGATGTAAAACCACTCCATTACAAGTTAAAGTCCTGCATTCAAACTCTTACAGAGGTAAAAGTACGGAGGGATTATCAGCAACACTGTTGGTGTTATTAGATTATCAGTACTGATGCATGAATGTGTGAGAAGCATTTTCAATGTTTTAACTACTTTATATCATAGTGAAATATGTACATGTTGATCAAATGCTTGGATTTGGAATATTAATCTTAAAAGTAATATAGCAGTCAAATAAATGGAGTGGAGTAGAAGTACAAAGTAGCATAAAATAGAAATACAGGTATCTCAAAAAGTACAGTACTTGAGGAAATGTACCGCAACAATAATTTAAAACTTTAATTGATATGTAATGGGGTTCAAATGAACCATTATCTGGAAATCAACAACTAGTTATGAACTCAAATAACTGCAGTGAACCCGAATTGTTTATTATTTTCATAGGGATATAAAGACAATTATTATAACCTATAATGTGCCAAATTACATTGATTTGCTGATAATTAATTTTTTTATATTTGCCTCGTTGAACTCATAGAGCAGACAGGAAAGCACAAATGGAAGCATACTGATAATAAATATCATATAAATATTATTTATTACTATTATTATTATTAGTCAATCATCATGAGCAAAACCAATAAATCTTAAAGTGTGAAAGTAAAATGACGATTACAAATAACCAGAAACAAAATGTACCTTAAACACATGGATAGTCTGATAGTTTCAGGGATTGTTGTGATGATTGTTGTGATGCGAGTAATTGAGCTTTAAGAAGATGAGGAGTTTGCACGAGCCGCTTCAAGCTCCGTCTGTTTGATTTCAGTCCCGTATTTGGGGGCCGAGGCTCTCGCTGTCTATGATCTGATGCCTATTACACACAAGTTCCTCCTATAGTGCACCGGTTGTCAAAGTGAGGTTCAGGGACCCGGATGCGCCCGACAGAGAAACCAAGAAAAGATAAATCTTCTCTCCGGACTTTGCCAACATGCTCCTCTCTCCCACTCACTAAGCCGGTCTCTCTCATTTTGGCTCACTTGCATCACTGCTGACATCACTTTTTTTTATTATAATGATTTCCTGTTTCTAATCTCATCATCGCCCCCTGCAGAGTTTGCTGACGTGATCAAGTGGACTTTTAATGTCAGAAAGAAAACCCAGAGTGACTCACAAGCTGAGGTCAGAGACCGGAAGCTACCCACCGCTTCCTCACGCCATGATCCCACGTGTCTGACCGCGGGGGGGGGGGGGGGGGGGGGGGGGAGGGAGGAGAGGAGACAGATGCTGTAATGGCATATAGAGCTAGCATGCCGTGTCATGTGTCACTGCTTACCATGTGAGTGATGGGATGTGATGTGATACTGGGTGTTCATCCGAACTATGGCCGTATCTGTTACGGATTACTCTTTCGCAATGTTTCCCTAAGTAAAGGAGTTTAAATCCTCTCCATCACACGCTATCTCCATCCTTAGCTCTAGCCCTCGTGCTTTGCTGCTCCCGCCATTTCCAGAAGGCTTTACATTTGAATTGGAGGTTTAAAGTTTTAACCAAGCTGGCGGCGAGACATTCAATCAGCCGGAGAACTCGATGCAGCGCGTGAAACACACACACAGAGTGGCAAAAGTGTCAGAGACACACAGGTGAAGTAGTGAGTCACACCCTCACACTGCAGCTCCTACCTGTCCAAACACAGAGTCCACGATGGGCAGCAGGTCGACAGGCTCCTCCTCCTCCTCTTTCTCCCTCTCTCCCCTCTGTGGTCTCTCCATCATCTCATCCAGCTCCTCCTCCAGCGTATCGCTGTCCTCAGCCGCCGCCGCCACCGCCATCATCCGGGGGAACTGATTGGATTTCCGGTGGGGAGGAGGCTGAGGTGTCGCAGTTTGAGCGTCTCCAGCTCCAGCTCCTCCTCCCTGCCCGTTGCTTCGCATCTTCTGCTTTTCCAGCTTCTTCTTGATGGCGGCCTGCACCTGAGGGGTGGCAGAGGGTTGAGGAACTGAGTTCAGAACATGAAATCTGCGTTCAAGCGTTCACACACCATGGTTACATCAAGACGGATGCTCACACCTTATTTTTTGACGCATTTAGTAGTTTACAAAGATGCAAAATATGGTAAAGAGGAGAGACAAACTGTGTTTGCCCCATTGTCTGATGTTGTGGAGCACTTTAACATCTGCTCTAGAAAGCAACTAGATACATTAACGTAATCTACTTTATTTACCTTTTAACATGCAAATAATAACACCACACAGTGTTATTTTAATCATGTTTCACCAACATACATACACATATATACAAATATTGTTTTAACGTTTGCATAGTATTTATCTAATATTTAATAGGGTATGAGAGACAGTTTTTTTTTTATACAGCAATTAACACATCCGTTACATCAATTACACTTAAAGATATTTAAGTTACCACATCTTGGAATTGAGTTTTGTGGAACTCGATCATGTACAATTGCAGATAAAAAAGCATAAGAAGATGTTTGTAAAGAGAGGACGGCTTGACAGAAAATATTTCACACACAAATAACACACATACATACTGTACACACATATATATATATATATATATATATATATATACATGTATGTATACAGACGAACCTGTTTTGCACTCTTCCCCGATGGCGCACTCATCGCTCCTGAACTGCCTCCTCCAGCCGACGGCTCTCGAATGATCATGAACATCTCGGTGTCACTGGCTTACGTCCACTCTCCCTCACTCTCCCTTCGCTCGTCCTCCCCCTCCCTCACCCTCTCTCTTGCCTGCTCTCCTCTCTTCGGCAGTAGCTTTTGTTTATTTTTATTTTTATTTGATCAAATTCGTCACAAAGTCAGCTATAAAAGATTGAAAAATTCCGCAAAAAATTCCGCTCTGTTGACGAGGTATTTTCTTTGTTCCGGGTAAAAAAAATAAAATGGAGAGAATGAGTGAAGGGATTTAAGGCAAAATAACTCAAATGTTCATCTAGTTCCTCCTCTCTGTCCGAGTATTACACTGCGCTCCTGTCCATATCTCTCTCGGTGAGTTCAGGTGAGGAGGTTTTTATCTCCAGCTGTTGTCTTTGCACTGGGATTGAGTTCCTGCACTTCTGCCCCTGCTCGCTATATCTTGGTCCTTTTTAGGTGACACTCTATACCTCCTGAACTTTACCTCTCTCACGTTATCGACCTGTAACACATCGACCTCTCTCTCTCTCTCTCTCTCTCTCTCTCTCTCTCTCTCTCTCTCTCTCTCTCTCTCTCTCTCTCTCTCTCTCTCTCTCTCTCTCTCTCTCTCTCTCTCTCTCTCTCTCTCTCTCTCTCTCTCTCTCTCTCTCTCTCTCTCTCTCTCCTCCCATTCATCACAGGTAAACGCTCCTCTTGTTGCCTGGGTGCTTTGTCACAGCTCCCCATCCTGTCATCAGTGTGTTTATAAATATTTATACATCCTTCATAAAATCCAGCTCTCAATCAAAATCTTGTGCATTTGTCTGTATTTTTTTTGTTCTCCTCCCATCCTCGTCTCTTTTCCTCCGACAGTAATCCTCGTTGCTGTACATGCTTTCTCCTCTTCCCACGTCTCTCTCAATCTATCCGCCCTCAATCCCCTGTCATATTTGGAGCCTTTGTAACACAAATTGGATTCTTTTGTAGGTACCAAGGTCAGCTATTCATTAAGTGACAGAGATCGAGAGAGCGGGAGGGATACAAGCTTCGTGATAATGATTTTGTTTAGTCTACAACACATCGCCTCAATGTAGTCCTGCATGTATAATCTCATCCAGCAAGCATGGCTGAGCACACACACACACACACAGGTGAACATGTCACCGCTGACCTCTATTTTTAGACATGAATGTGCACACAAGCATGCGAGCATATCATTCTGGTTTTCAGCTCTCTCTCAAACAGCCGTCTAGCTTCGTAGCTTTTGTCCAAAGCAGCTGATTCCACTAAAAGCTTATTTTTTTGTATAAATAAAACCCATCAATGTGTTTTCCCTCCTTCAAAAAAAAAAACAGGGACATTGGCAGGTGTTAGTGTCTCACTTTGCTCTCTATTTGCCCTTAACTGACCCCCCCCCCCAGAAATCTCCCTCCCTCCATCTTTGCATCTCCTGTTAACCCGCAATAAACGTTTCAGACTGAAACAGACCCTGTAGTGTATGTTCTCCAGACTGAGGGATAATGTACAGCTTGAACTCTCTCCAGTTTCTAATGAGGTTTCCATTTATCATTTTAACCCCGCCACTCAGCCGCTCTGTCTTCCTTCAGCCCCTCTCGCCGTCCATCTCCTCATTGTTTATTGATGGAGGGAGGGAACAAATTCTTGAGCGGGAGGCAGAAAACAGATCCATAACAGAGAAAGCTACTTTACATGACGCTGAGGGTTAAAAATAGGGGTTGTATTTTGGGAACAGATCAGTCATGTGAGAGAGGAGAGGTGAAGGATGGATGAACAAGATGAAAAGAGAGATGAGGGATGGAATAAAACGCTGAATTTTTAAAAACTTTCATCTCAGACTTCTCTTTCCCTTTGACCCCTCGCTGAAACCGATCAAAGACGGGGATGAATGACACAGGGAGTGGCAGAAGAGCAGTAATGTAGAAGCGACTGCTTGTGTTACTGCTTGTTGATCGGCCTGCAATAATATCTAATTACAGATTAGGACAGGTGAAGTCTTCAGACCAGCAGTCTATGGTTAATATATAGGCAGATGACGCACATTAAACTGACATGGATAACAGATACGTTTGATTTGGGTCAGACCAATTCTCATTATTTATTTGTTTCGTAATAGTAGTCACAGATTACTGTTCAATTGGCACGATCTCATTACGCTTGCTTAATTAACATTGAAGAAAAAGACACTTTGTGCGTATCGGTGACCGGTAAACACAACACCCGAACACATGCGACAGGTAATCAAATGATTATCTTGAGGAGATCTATGGCCGTAACATGCAATATCATCAATCAGGTTTTTGTGTTGAGTCCGCGTCAAACAGGATGTTTCAACTCTTTATGCCTGTAGTGCGTTGTGTAAAAAGGTATCTGAGACCATCGGCCAACCTGGCTGTTGGTGCCTCGTTCCAGATGTTTTGGAGATTCAGCATCCCCTCTGGTCTCTCTCTCTCTGGTTTTCTTGTCTATTCTGTCAGAAATGTCTTATGTCAAAGTTAAGAAATGGTATGGTTCACTTTAGGGGTGTCTGATACTTACAGTATATTAAAAGATTCTTTCAGGCGTAAATATGGGAAATATATTGTAATATTTAATTGTGATTACAGGTAAGAAAAATATATAAATGTGTTGACACCCCGACCAGGTTTTTTAACCACTTTTGGGGGATATATATATATATAGTACTAATTAACAACACCCCCAATCTCCCCCTATAATTCAAACTGTCTTTTTACACTGTTGTATTGGTACTTTTGCTTAAGTAAAATATCTGAGTACTACTGCTCAGGTGGTCCTATCTGTTTGGAGACACCTGGAAGTTCATATACGTTTACAATCCATATCGTCAATATCGTCATCCAGATTTTTATTTTGGACACACAGCATCTACTGTATGCATGTCCTCTGTTGCTCAGGTTTCTTCCATTTCTTTCTCTTTAAGTTTTGCTGGGGGGAGTTTTTCCTTTGTAAAGCCATTTAATACACATTTGTAGTTTGTGATATTGGGCTATATCAATACAGATGTTGAGATGACCTCTTCCCTAAAAGCTTTGAGTGGGCTTCATTAAAAGTAGCATTATAAAGACGATGTGGAGCAGATTGATGCTGCATGCAGTTTGTTTTAAGGCGCCCTCTGGTGGAATTAAATGAACAACAAAACAACCTCAGTAGGAAATTTAATCATATTATTAAAATCGAATTCCAAATGTCTAGACAGTGTTTTCTCTAGTCAAAACTTTCAAAGACACAGTATTTTAAAATGACATTTTTGCAGAGTTGTATTGTGGTGGGACATTTAGAGGCAAGTGTCCCTCGTAACGTAAAGGCAAATAGAAGTCATTATTACTTCTGTTAAATCTACTGTACACATCAATTCATAGGAAACGTGTCATAAGAATTACAAGATTGGCTACATAACAGCTATAACATAGTAAAAAGTGACTTTTTTTAGACATTTTAAAACACTAACATATTGCAACAAAATGAGTTAATCAAATTAAAAAATATTTTTTTGCAGAGATCAGTTAAAGTTGCTCTGTTGAGTTTTCTTTAAAAAAAAACAACAACATTCAGTGTTAGTCACCAAAATACATTGTGTTTACCCTTTAGCTCTAACAAATGTGTTGAATGCATTATCTTCATCAAAAAACATTTGCAACGCCGATTGTTTTTTTTATCCTGCATTGTTTGTTTCCGAGCTAGCAGTCACATGATCATTTATAGCGCTACTAGAGAAAACTCACACAATGGTACATTTAAGTCTTTGGCTACACCAACAAGCAATATGCCGTAACTCGTTTCTAGTAAATTCACAACCAATACAAAGTCTTATAGCATAAGGTATTCTTTGTTTGTCGTATTGTCAACAAGACCAAAACCAACAATGTGTTAATCTGTCTCTCAATACCTTTTTGTCTCTCAGCCACAAGCCCATTCATGTCTACTTAACCTGTACATCTTCTACAAATTATTTTTCCCTCATCAATCTACACTCAATACCCCTTAATGACAACGTGAAAACAGGATTTTAAGCTTTTTGCAAATTTATTAAAAAAGAAAAAAGTGAAATAACGCATTGACATAAGACCTTTTGCTATGACAATTGAAATTTAAATCAGGTGTTTACAATTTCTCAGGCTTTGACTACTCAGACAATACTTGATAATATTATCAATTCATTGTTGGTTTTTGGTCTTTTCATGAGATTTGTTGACAATGAGATGTCATTTAATGGGTAATTTGTCTTGTATTTTTGTGGTTTTCATCTTAACTTAACTTAACTTAAAATGATAGCGTATTGGTGTAGACCTGCTTGCAGAGTTACCTGTAGGACCGGGTATCGGTATCTTTTTAACGTATCGACTAAAACCACCCAGTACCAAGTGGTATCAAAACTTCTCCAGTTAAACAATACCTGCATTCAATCATTTTTGTACCCAGATCTAGAAGAGAAAATACTATTTGTATGGTTTTACTCGCAGCCAATCACGCAAGCGTTCTGCGATTCAATGTGGCGTGTGATTGGCCCACCATCACCACCAGCAGCTACAACTCATACAGTCTGAGGGGCGGTGAAGTCGAGCGTGGTGTATTTGACAGAGTTGTCAGTTCGGTCTGCTGAGATGTCACTAGTCCAGCTACATTACACGCCTGCGTTTTAGGCAACTGAATGCCTCCAATCACATGATGGGTATGAATTGAAAAAAAAAACCGGTATGAAATAAAATACACTATTAGTATCACTTTAAGGGTACTAATGGTGGAATTTAAATTAAAAATTATTTTTTTAACAATTCCCAGCCCTCGTTACCTGCGTGTTCATCATCCCCACATCATTAATACAGCAAAGTCCTTATGGCAAGGCAGATGTGTTAGTGCTCATGAATGAGTCCATCCAAGTTCAATAGCTGCTAAATCTTCTTCTGCAGTTACATTCTGAATCTGTCCTCTGATAAAGAGGACATCTATCCCCAGTGTGGCGTCACTATGGTGAGTGGCTCCCGGTTTCGTCCGTTGATAATCGGCCAGGGATTAAAGTACGGGTAAACAGGCTCTTTGAAATTTGCATTATAGAAGGTGAAGAGGTGGCTCATGTTTCCTGCATCGTAAAACCCCACGTCACCACGACTATAGTCCAGATAGACCCCCACCCTGCTGGGGGGTTTGGAGGGATATATCAAGCTGTCCTCCGAGTCGGTGCATGCCTCATACTCGCTTGTGCCGTCAGCGTTGTCCCTCAGCACCAGGGTCCAGAAACCATCATCCGGGCAGAGGCTGATCTCATCCTTCCTGTTGACGGAGGCTGTGGCCACGCCCAGACCCCACGCTGTCTTGGACTCCACTTCCACCTCCCAGTAGTGTCTCCCAGAGGAGAAGGCCTCAGAGCCCAGGACGATGTTGTAGAGAGTAAAGCGCTCTGGGTTGTTGGGCAGGTTGGGCTGGATTTTTCCCACGTGGACACTGGTGCGACACGGGGACACACACAGGCACGGGTAGGCTGTGTCTGGGTCCAGGGTCACCGCTTTGACAGCTAAGAGGGCAACGAAAACAAAAAAAAAAGAGTTAGAAATGGACCAATGCAACAACAACAACAACAACAACAACAACAACAAACAGAGTGTCAACAGAGAATGACCCAAGAAAGACTCTTTGGCTGTGACCTTCAACAAGATACTGAATGCCTTCCTGCTCAATTAAATGTAAGACGAGCTAGATAAGAGCATCAGCTGGATACAAATTAAATATAAATGACATTGCGTCAAGATGTAACTCTATAGATCCATTAAATCCTTTTAATGCAGGCTAGTGTTACGCAATCAATGTAAGACATGTCATTGGCACATGACCCAAAATAAGTTTTCATTGGCAGACAGAACATAGAAAGCAGATGACATGCTTGAAAACTTCTCTCAACAGAGCAGGTTGATACAAGAAAATGAAAAGCACAAAAATGTCTTTTGTTACAGCCAACACTCATTCTAATGTACATGTCAAAGTCAAAGTACTAGTCATGGGGAGGACTACTACTCAGCCTTTGGAAATAGTTGTATAAAGTTTTCTGTGGCTCTGAAGGAGCTTTAAAGTCTGAAAAGGACTCAAGTGACTCCCAAGTGGGATCTGTACTTGAGCTTGGAGACTGTTTGTCAGACACATTGTTGCAGTAGGATCCAGCTTTTTTGGAGTTTGAGCCTCAGCTGCATTATATGCTCGTGTGTGTGTGTGTGTGTTTATTTATATAGATATCTATATATACCTGGCTGAAAGATGGAGCTCATTTTCCTCCAGGTCCTGTACTGCAGAGGTCCCAGAAACTCTCCTGACTGCAGATCCTCATCCACCTCTGAGGGGCGCTCAAACAAGCTCTCAGCCCTGACGGAGAGAAAGAGAGAGACATAAAATAGATTAAAGCAAAAGGCCTCGCTACGCCAGATCTGTGCTGCTCACGCGGGAGGTGTGGCCCGGGCGTTGTCAAGAACATCTTGTTAAAAAAAAACATTATAGCATTCTTCTTTTGTTTTACTTAGAAGAGGTGACTAAGACACACGCAGCACATTGTGGCCTTTAAGTCATGTCTTTATGTCATATCTGCATTCAGGACACCTCTTTAAGAAGAAATGTAAACAACACACTGACGAATCCTTTATCCTTTAAGTTTGACGTTGTCTTGGACTTTCTGCTTCCAGTAGACATGACAATGTGTGGCAAAGATGAAGCGCTATACCACAATCACGCCCCCACTTCCTGTTTCTGCAGCACGTACTTACAAAACAACGCATCATTTACTTTTGACCTTTGATTTAGGTCACATAGAGATATAGAATGAGTTGAAGGATTTTGATGACGCTCACCCTCCGATGAAATCTTTGATTCCCTGAAATAGAGCAGATCAAAACAAGCCAATGTTTACGAAATACATGCAGATAATATCTCGGACACTACACTTCTAGAGTGTAACAATGTTCTTAATGCAACTGATATGGCTCTTTTTTTTCCTAGAATATCTGGGTATTATCATCTCTTATACCTTGAGTTGCTCTGGGTTTTCTTCTTCCGTCAGTTTGAGGCGAAGCTGGTCGGCCGTACTTTCCATTTGGCTGATTTGCTCTGTGGTCTCAGTGAGCGCCTCCTCCAGCTGGTTGAGCTTCTCCTCTTTCTGCTTCTGCAGTTTCTCCTTTATGCGCTCTTCTTCCTCCAGTAGGAACTCCCTCAGACGGCCAAACTCTGCAGTGACCATGTCCTCCAGATCTACTGCTCGATCCTGAAACACAGGGAGGACTCCCATCAGCAACAACATGGGAAAGATTTTGTGATGTTTCAACTCTAGGCCAAAGTAATCTCACTTAAACATGCAAATTAAACTATCCACAACATGTATCCACTACTCTTATTTCATTACAGGCCAACACTTGACTGAATCACCTGTGGATAAAAACTGCTGCTTTGTTGCACTTTTGGAAACCAGATGAAAGTTAAATATGTAGGAAGAGGCTTTGTTGTTGACTGTGAGGGACTGACACCAAACCTGCAGGTACTTTTTGTACTTTTATATGTATTTATATTCTGTTTAGAATACATTTAGACAGGTTCATTTGCACTTTGTCTATATTTGATATCGCTCGTGGCAGAATGTGAATAAGTACATGCACTCCAGTATTTTACAGAAGTATTTCAATTTCATGAGCCTTTCACTAGCCTACATTTCATATGATAATATTGTACTTTTTACTGCACGACGTTTATCTAAACTAAAAGCACTGATTAGTAAGATTTACATAGAAAACAATGTTGCGATTGTTGCCTTGAAAGTTTAAAAAAAAACATTGCCACACAATATTACAACATTATGAATTATTAAATATGATGGATTGTTACAGGTTAAAATACCAAAACATTATATAAATTACTTAAAATGATCTCCACCTCAACCAACTACAAGAGTAAAATGCTACTTACACATGAATGCATTAACATTAATAATATGATAATATAAAGCCTAATATACAACCCACTGCGGATTGTCGGACAAAGAGGTTAAAAATTGAAGCAGCATAACCAGAGATATCGTCCTTTTTTTATTAAACACATTCCACGCTTGCATTACCCACAATGCAACGTGACCACTAACTGTTCGATGAGAGATGCAGGTGTGTTATGCTAGTAGCTAATGTAGCCTCGAGTGGCTAGCCTCAGGCAGAGGTGAGGGGCGGACTGCAGAGGTCTGGTCAACTCACTTTGAAACTTGAGGACATTTATCAGATTTAACGGAGCTCCTTCTGGAGCCACAAAAAAGCTTTTTTCACATATGCTGCAGTAATCCCCAAGACCTGTGGAGTTCCCCTTTAAGTAATAGAATGAATGTGAGGCTTTTACTTGCAACAGGGTTTGTTTGACTCTGTTGTATTGGTGCTTTAATTGAAGTAAAGGATAGAAATACTTAATCAAATCCTAAAACATGTAGATAGACAGGCAGCCAGCAAAAATAACAAGCCCTTACAGACACACACAGATTGCCAAACTTCCTCTCAAACTTGTTGACCCACATCCTGTCACACTGACAGAGAAACAAAGAAGTGAAAATCTATGAATGTGCACATAAACTGGGCCAAACAGACAGACAGCGAGACAGACAGACACACACAGGAAAATATACATACTGAGACATCCAGACAGACATACAGACAGGACAGGACAGAGAAAGACAGCTTAAAGTAGCCTGAAGCACAGATAGGTGTAGTTATCTGCTGCAGCAGAAACGCTCCAGCAAAGCAAACATGCTCACATATCTCTGTGTAACACACACAGGAACGCACAAAGAGACCTCTATTTGAGGAGAGTGCTGCTGTGGTGGAAAAAGCGACCCAGCCTAAACTCAACCAGCTGTTATCTCTTTCTGCGAGGGTGTGTGGCATAGTTATTGTACAGTCTGTCTGTCTGTCTGTCTGTCTGTCTGTCTGGGTGTGTGGGTGTCGCCTGTGAAAAAAGAGATTGTGAGAAAGACAAACAGGACTTGACGTGCATGGATGTTGATTAATCGCGTGTTTCATTTCAGGAAGGATCTCTGCATTTGCAAAACATGAGAACCTTCACGTTCAAACAAACAGCGCTGACTAACCACCTGTTGCGTCACCACCAGTCATAATAAGGACGAGTCATCCGTCCGTCACGTCTGTCAGACGGGTAAAGGTGAAGGAATGCAGGTGAATGTTGCTTGGCGACCAGAAATTCTGGTTCTATTTTCAGACACACACACAAACACACACGTACACAATACACATATTGCTTCGCTAGGATGTCCAGTATACATTTCCGGTCATTCACAATGCTTCACAAACAAATACACGCGTATCTCGATACCTTGATGAGGAGGATCTTTTCATTGGTCTGCCTTTGGAAGAGCGTGGCCTCCTCGGTCTGTAGCTCAACCCTCTCTAGAGCGACAGACAGCTTATCCTGCAGCAGAAACAGACAATCACATGCTAAACATCGCAGAGAGGTGGTGCCGCTTAATCAGATTAAAGTTCATCAGCCTCTGCTCTGAACAACAACAACATCATCATCTTTGATGGGAATCATGTGATGCCCACCCTTTCCTCAACTGACTGCTCTGACCCACAAATTCTAATAAAATTGGAAACTTCAGTGTCAGTGAAACATGAGAGGCCTCTCAGAGCGACTCTTCAAACAAGCTGATGCTGGTCAGCAGCAGTGTTACAGTGTAGGGGAGTTATAGGAATTCACACTATTCTGCTGAATTCCTGTAAAGACACAAAGTACCAAAAGGCTCCCCAGGGCAAACGGGTTGTCTGCGTGTTTATTTATTAAACTCAATCTTAATAAACTAGATTTAATTAGACATTCATGAATGTTTGGCCAACTTGAGATACATTTCTTCTGGAGAACAAGGAGAGCGTGGCACTCCCTAAAACTTTAGACTTAAAGTTATGGTGATAAATAATGACATTGATTAATGATGTCACGATAGCCATCACCAATTATCTAAGAATTTGGTCCATGTAAACTTTATCAGATGAGATTTTGCCATACCTTGGGCCTAAAAAGACTGAGCCCTATCTAAACTCAGCCAATGAGATAGTACCTTGTAGTTTTCAAAGGCCTCGATAATGGGGATGACATTGTGGGTCTTGTGGTCCCTAGACATGCCGCACACCAGACAGATGGGCAGCTGGTCGTCCTCACAGTACAGCTTCAACTTCTCCTCATGCTCCTCGCACATATCCATATCCATACCCAGGCGCGGCCAGTGCCCGATGGACGAGGCCAAGCTGTTCATGCTGGACCCGGGCTCCCGTTCCTCCGGCTCCTCCAGCGCACCTTCAGAGAACCACCCGGTCGTCCCCGCGGCTGTGTCCATGGCCCGGGCTCTGCGCACGCTGTCCACGACGTTGCACAGAAGCGAGTTGGGTCGCAGCTTACGGCCGCTCGACTTTCTACACTTGGGGCAACTCGACAGCTCGTCCGCCTTGGCTTCCCAGCACTGGATGATGCACTGCTGGCAGAAGTGGTGTCCGCACTCGAGGATCACCGGATCACTGAAGAGCTCCAAACACACCGGGCAGGTGAGCTCCGACTGTAGTTCCTCAATCGCGTTGGCGTCCGCCATTCTCGGCGCACATAGTCCTTAAAGAAAGAAAGAAGGAAACGTCTGATGGCAACACAGTGGAAGAAAAGAGTGCTTTTCTTCCGTTCACACCGAGGGAGGGAGTGGTCTGAAGCTGACAGCACAGCAAATGTTTTCACGGAAGACACGGAAGGCGTGCAGCAACAGGCTCGATGAGGCCGATGAGTGCTGCACAACAGGGAACTAATGTTACCTAATGTTCGTGATGTTATCTAAGTTTTCTTTACTGAGGAAATATAGTCACTGCTTTCTCATGTATCACCCTTACAAAGATAAAGTGTCTTGCACTTATGACTTCTGGTGACTAGTAGTTCTCTTGAATCTATGTTGAACACACTTATTGTAAGTCGCTTTGGATAAAAGCGTCTGCTAAATGACTGTAATGTAATGTAATAATGCCGTAGAGAACAATTGAAAGCATTAATACCAAGTTGGGCTCAAAGTAATTCATAAAGGGTAATAAATATCAAGATTATAATGTTAAGGAATCATCAATCAGTGCGTCAAGAGTCTTCACTTTCTATGACGCCAACAGCAAAAGTTAGTAAATCATCTTTAATTCTAAATGTTAAAACACATTGGGTTTTCTTACAATAATTCAGTTTTGCAGTTGTACATTTTAAGAAATTGTTGATTAATAAAGTTTGGTCCAAATGCTCATCTGACGCTGAGATCAGAGGTCAAACATCCTTGTTTGTATATGTATGTATATATATATATATAGTATATACTATATATAGTTAAATACTCTGCTCAACCCTCCCTGTCCACTGATGTTGGAGGAGTATGGCCTTCAGGTACGGATGGTTATCTTTAGGATTGTAGGAGCTACTCTTATCTTCTACATGTCTTAATATTTGCCTTTAAAAAACTATATAGAATTTTAAAAACAAATAAATTCAGAACAGGAATATAATTTATAATAATCTAAATATTGTTTATAGAGCAGCAACTGTTTTGTTTACAACAACAAAGTCACTATGTAAAATAATGAATATCTCACTGGAAACAAATGCAAAATGTTATTAAAATAAATAACCTTTCCTGTCTTCTGTCCACCTGGTTGCTTTTTCTCAGCCAGCAGAGAAGTTTACAAGAACAAACTAAGATAAACACATAAAACTTCAGGCCGACAGCTTGTTTTTAGCTTGTTTATAAAAAAATGTAAAAAGCTTTTAGCCGGATGTTCATGCTGTGCTTGTCTAAACATGGCGGCGGTGGCCGATTTAATTAGGTTTCACTTTTATTTACGTGTTCACAGATAAATTGATAAATTATTGCCTTTTTACTCGCAAATATTTTATTGCACGTACAGTAACGAGCATAGTTACCGTCAACTCGAGTATATCTTCACTTCACTGGTTCACTTTAACACAGCGACAAGGTGGTGCAAGACTCCGGGGAAGACGACCCGCTCCCTAAGCAGATATAAATGGTTTCTTCTAAGCTAACAAAAACACTACGATTCTTAGTTTCCGATGATTATACACTGATTAAAACATAGTTATGAATAATTTATTTAATCTCCCTAAATGTTACACTTAAATGTAGGCTCACACTATTCCCTTATATTTTTGCAAACTTTTTGTATTTATGTCTGCATAAAGGCTAACACACTCACAAGTTGCTGTCGCTCGTTGCTACTTGTGCACACTTGCTGTATTTGTTACAATAACTCTCATGTAGCATTAGAGGAGCACAAAGGTTAGCTTTACTAAAGGCTCATTAATTGTGCTTCAGAGTGAAGCTGTAGAGTACAATCTTACTTCAACAGGTACGTTGCCAGTTGTTTAATTTAGGTTCCCAAACACACCCTACAGCCTCTGAGTCAGACACACAAAACAAAGAAGAAGAAGGGAAACTAGCTGACCGAGTAAACCAGGAAGGGAATGTACCAGCGAAGCTATTCTAATGTTTGTCTTTGCTGCTTTTGGGTGAGCAGGGGAGTGTCTTTTTATTTTTATTTTTTTTCTACATAAGCCTATTTTTTTATAGTCTTCTCGTGAAAGATTATATAAAAAAAACAGGTACATCTAAAAGACTGCTTTCATGCACACCAGGACTCATTAAGGTGTGTTTTTACATGCAGAGGATCAATCCTGTCTCTGTATGAGGGCTTCATTTGTTATGGTGTATTTATCCTCATCACCAACAGGTAGCTAATGTCTGTTTATAACAAACATCTAAGGCTACAACATGAAATATAGGATTCAACCCCCCCCCCCCTTCCCTCCCCAAATATGTCATCACTGTTACTAAGTAGCAGCTCTACTCTGTGTGGAAACAGAAACTGTGGTAGTTCCAGGTCGTCCACAGGTTACGGATCGTCACCAGTGACCGTAAACACAGCGTTATTACTCACAGTCCAACCAGTTTCACTGACCTGACCATTATTAACTTCTGTGTTCTGGATAGTCAGGCTGCTACCAAGTGTCATGTCTCTGAGTGCTCACTAGATGGCCATAATAAGCAGTCTAGCGCCCACAATTCACAGATAAAATTAAAGATTCATACAGTCTGTACTTCTTTCATCCCTGATCATATCCTGTAATTTCTCCTCAGGCAACATATTTATGACTACATTTTCAGTCACTGCTATGCTAAGAATTCCTAAATATGTCCAGAAAATCCCCATTAGTCCTGGCAGGGTGTATTCATTGAAAGGAGCAGATTTCAGATTTCCACCTGCAAGAGGCACAAATAACCATTCACAAATCACCAGTTAATGCATAAATATGTTATTGATGAGAGGCAGAGGGAGATTTTTTAAATAATTCCTGTTGACGCTAGTATTGATACTCAAAGACTTGGTATCAGTAGTATCAGTACTTTAGGTATAGATCCACCCCAATATGAACATCATGGTCTCAAATCTACCTCTTGGCCTTCATTTGTAGTGTGCATCACTCTGGTTTCCAACATATTTACATCCTCTACACAATCTAACTATTTCTGAATACTGTTAAAAATATAATTTTGATGACAAATTGGAACAGATGGAGAGAAACTGAGGATTTTCCAACTTAACTTAACAGTTGGAATAATGGAAGTACTGTATGGAGCGTGTATATCTTCCGGAAAATATTTGTTGTTCCCACAATGAGAGAAAAAACTACACAGAAACTGGAGAGACAGAAAATGAAACTTGCTGACTTGCCCAGAGGATTGTGATTGTGTCATGATATCAAATAATAAGAAACAACTTTTAAGGACAATGCCACATAAATGCAAGAATCAAAATGAGTTTATGCACCTCACAAACATCTCACTGTAATCCATGAAAAGCCTTTGCATCGTGCAAGTCAGGTCTAAGTCTCCCATGATGCTTCATCTTTTTAGACGGTGTGAGAAAGCTTTGGACAGCAGCTTGGCTGAGAAATGCTGAAACATCCAGCAATAAAAACCCGGTCCTGGAGGGGACTCGTACAGCATCAACCAGAAACTGCACCAGTGCATCAGTTCCTGTACACAGGCTTTTTAAAATGTTATTTCTAGCATTTGACGTGAAAGATGTCTATTTAAGAAGCTTATTTATTATTGTCAAGAATATACAAGGTCAGTCTTGATGCTCAGTTTACGTTTTGGAGTTCCCCCTCAATTTACCGCAATCACCAAATGATTAAAGACTTGATACAAAATGGTTAACGCCTCAGCTGACTAATGAAAAAAAGAATATGCAGTGCAATTGCTTCCCAGAAGGCTGCCTGACTTCTTGTTAGCAGGGGAAGTTTGATAGGAGTTGGGGGTGGGTTACTCTCACCTAAAGGACCGCTGCTTTCAGTATATATAAGAGGAACCCTCAAACGCCTATACTCCAGACGCTGAAAGGACACAAAGGAGATATAGGTTTTATTATATAGACGTAAATACAGCCGACCTGCTGCTCTGTTGTGTAGGATGTCACAAAAGAAGATGCTGCAATGCTCCACTGGAGCTCTGCTTCTTCTCCTACCCTGGTTCGGTGGCCTGGTCCTTGGAGAGATCAGCAACGACTTCTCCCAGTGCCTTGATTTCTTCTACAATAAAACTCCACCAAAGGGTATCAGTGCAGCAGGGTACCAGCCAATATGCCAGCGCTACAAAAACCAGTACCGCTTCGCCAGCCTGTATCACCGCCAGCATCGTTCACCACTGTACTCCGCGTACGTACTCGGTCCTGCAGATGGCAAGCGGCCCAAATCTACTTGGATGTTTGAACCTCAGGTGAGTAAAACAGTGTTCAAGAGCAGACACTTTCTTTTAAGATTAACTGTAATCTGTTGAGCGTTACTTTGTTCAGTGTTTACATGTGCTTTGATTATACACCCAGTTTAGTACATTTATATGCATTAAATAATATAAATTATTATTTTGTCCACCCCATTTAAATCAATGAGGGTGGATAATATAACAGAAAGGGCATCAAAAACTACATCTTTAAACGTTTAATCAAAACCTCTCTCAAATCTTTATCACAACCTTCATGGTAGAATTTGTTGAAGGACTGTTGTGTTGTGCTGCATTAGTTTAAGATAGCTGTACTTAATAAAGTGGAAATAGAGTTTTCACTGTGATTAAATAGATTAGAAAGAATAGATCGTCATTCCCCTGTAGATCTATTTGGAATTCATGTTTTAAGGCTACTATATGACGGAGAACACTAGTAGTTTCTGTTTCATTTAAGTATTGTGGTCAATGTGTGATTGGGTTTGAACCTTCAAGCAGTAACCGTAAATACAAAAATGCTTCCACACACACAACCTTTACTTTGGAGAAGTAAGAAAGGAAAGTGGGAATCGTAAGTTCTGTTTTCATTTTTCTTTTTCAAACTACATGAGTGAATCAGTCTCACACACACACACACAACTATTATACTAAAAAAGTGATATAACCTTCTCTCTTTCTCTGTCATTCAGTTGGCGTTTTCCTGTGCCAGCTCAGAGATGCAACCCTTCCATACCCCCGTGGACCAGAATGTGATTGAGAGCCAGGCGGTGTTTGAGGACTACAGGAACTCCAACTTCACCAAGGGCCATCTCAATCCCAGCGTGCACCAGAAGACAAAAGAAGACCGCAAGGCCACCTTCACGCTGACAAACGTTGTCCCTCAGCGAGCGGGCTCCAACTCTGGACCGTGGAATGGTCTGGAGAATGAGGTTTTAGGAAAATTCAAGGCCTTCTGCAACGGTTCGATGCATGTGATCACCGGAGCCATGCCTTATGAGTCTGAAGCACACTCGATCAATAACAGGGTGTCTGTTCCTGAGTACATGTGGTCCGCCTACTGCTGCCCATCCTACAGATCCGACCTTTCTGAGTCTGTCGAGCCCTTTTTCCCCACATATGCTGCAGTGGGAAGGAATGACCGCAACAGTGGAGAGGAGATTGTGCCAGTTAATGTCAAGGCGAGAGCCTCGGTGAGGGGCTACGATGTGAGGCGCATGTCTTTAGAGACTCTGGAGGGCATCTTGAAACAGAGGCTGGCCATGCCCATCACTCTGTTTCACGGACAGTGTCAGTAGCAACGGTTAAAAGCTTGTTTGAGTCAAATGTTAACTGTTATTGGTGTGCACTGCAGTATTCACCATGTACAGCACATCTTGTCATCTTTAATTACTGAATGAGCGTTTGATTGATCAGGACATGAAATACATTTTTCCAATGATTACGATTTTTTAAAACACATATATTGTCTAACCAAATGATTTTACTAATGAAACAAGATATAAATGGGTGAAGAGCCTTCTGATTAATATTGATTTTCTTTTGAAGTACTTGTTCTGTGTACTTTGTTCATACAAATAAAATGGTTGCACATTTTGCATTTTGTACTCTGTGTATGTACTGCAGCAGGCAGGCCTGCCAACAGGATGTACAAATTACTGTCTGACATGCTAGAGCAGTAATTACCTTTTAGGAAAAACTGTGTTGAATGTGATTTTGCCAGATAATTTTTTTTAAATTAGCTGTCACCTTAGCTACAACCAGGGACATACTTCTCTGTATGTCTGGATAAACCATTTATCCCTATGTTGGAAGACTACATGGCTCCAGGCTGGCTGTGTGGTAGTTTAAATAAACACAAATGTGTACAGGACTATGTTACATTTATGCACAAAACTGAAAAAAATAAGTCTTGAAACTCAATTCTGACACAGGAACCATTTTCTGGACTGGCGGGGCCTCATGCAGGACTAAGTCCCTTATTATGTCAGCTGATTGTGCATCTTCCACAAACTAATTTTTATTTAAATCATTTAAATCCTGGAGCTTTTGGGGCGACTGGAATTCTGGTGCTCACTTTGCATGATTAGTAATCCAGCTTTGCTTCATGGGGTCGATATAAAACTATAGTACAATTAATAAATGTTTACCCTTACACTATGTATAATAAATAATAGTCACCATTGTAGCCAAAACTATTTAAAAACAATGAATAAACTGCAACAACTGAGCATTAAAACAAACAAAAAATATAAAATAGTTTGGACATCGAAACTGAAAAGAAGGATAAGAATACTTTTGTTGGGTGAAATTTCAGCCCTTTTCACTTTCCATAGCCCAGTAAGGTAAACCTGGCTCTGTCCAGTGAGAACAGTCTAAAGCTAATTAATTAGCATGTTAGCCTATATTTAGCTTGACTAATCTATACAAAGACTCCACAAAGTCAGTGTGCCAGGCCAGAAAATAGCCCACATAAACCCAAGAGTTGTTGCTTTTACACTTCGGTTTAAAAAAAATAAAATAAAGTGAGATAAAACAAGTTAAATGGTTAGCTTTAGCAGTGCTAACTGCTTCCCTCTGCTTCCGGTCTATACGCTAAGCTAACGAGCTGCTGGCTGGAGCTTCATATTCAACACACAGAGGTTAAAGTGGTATTGTGTTTCTGTATTGCTTCTTTATTGTGTTTAGTATCCAAAAATCCCAAATCCAGTCTCTTCGGCTGTGAGGAAAAGCCAGGCAGTGTGTCAGGACTATCCCAGCATGCACCAGAAGACAGTGAGGCCAACTTTACAGTGACAAACATTGTCCCTCAGTGGAAAGCATCCAACGGAGGCACCTGGGTAGGATGTGTTAAAAAGATTCAAGGCTTTCTGTAAGGGGTGATGTATGCAATCACTGGGGTCATGCCTTATAAGTCTGGAGCACACAGTATCAATACCAGATAGTTCCTGAGCACATGTGGTCTGTCTACTGCCGTCACTCTTACAGATCTGACCTTCCTGACTCTGTGAAACCCTTTTTACCCGACATATGCTGCAGTGCGAGAGAATTACCGCAACAGTGGTGAAGAGATAGAGCTGGTGGATCCCAAAGCGTGCGAGGCTATGATGTGAGAGGGATGTCCTTAGAGACCCTCGAGGGCATCTTGGAAATAAGGCTGAAAACCCAAATCAGTCTGTTTAAAGAGCGCTGTGAGTAATAAAGGGTGACACGCTCCAGTTAACTTACCTGCGCACAGTTCATCTTTCATAGCCAGGGTTCTTATGGGTCACTACGTACAGAGTCTGGTCAGACTCAGTCTTAAACAGACTCCGTCACTATTTAATTACTAAATAAATGTTAAATGTCTCGTCTCATGATGGCTGGGAATGAATATGATCTTGCACGTTCTCTTACCCCATGATTTTCCAATAAAACACTGAAATGGATGAAAGGCCTTCTGATAAATTGAAATATTTATTTCTTATTGATATGGCCAAAACACAAAACATACAAAATACCAAGCTGTCAATTATATTGTCTGGCAAATAACAAGGGCACCGGTTGCAACATGAGTGACTTATTGATAAAAAAGACAAAGATGTACAACTCGATCATAATAAATAAGTACAAGCTTTGTACACACAAATGAGACCACCTCAACATAAAATGGCTGAAGAATTAAATATAGAGAAACACCAGGTACAACTGACTTCCTGTCAACTTTGGACATTTGCCTTCTTTATTTACTCCACAAAAAACGTCCACAGTTCGTCTTTATTTCAAAAGTTTATTTGACTTCCTGTCGTGTACGAAAGGCAACTCCAGATCGCTGAGAATAAAATTAGCATCCACCATTGGTTGGCATTGATCACCTGAATTCTACCACATTCAATTATAAAACCCGCTTTTTCTTTCCAGTTCTGTCGGACATTTGCAGGAGCGGCTCTTAAAAACACTGGTGGTTTTTCAGTTGCTCCACATCACTGAAGCCGCTTCCACAGTTGGAGCACTGGAGTGCCGCCTTCTCGCTGCTGTGTATGAGTTGGTGTCTCTTTAAGTACTCCACGCGACTGAACCGCTTCCCGCACGCCTCACACCCGTACGGACGCTCTCCGGTGTGAATCCGCTGGTGTCGTTCCAAATTGCCCAGACGACTGAAGGTGCGTCCACACTGAGGGCACCGGTGCGGCCTCTCGCCCGTGTGCACCAGCTGATGCCGCTCCAGCGAGCGCGAGTGTGTGAAGCGCTTCCCGCAGATCTCGCAGCAGTGCGGCCTCTCGGCGGCACACGCGCACTCGTGGTTCTTCAGGGCCCAGGCGTGGCTGAACGTGTTGCCACAGTGGGCGCACGGGTAAAGAATGTCCTCTCCACTGTCCTGTAAATGAGAGGCTCCCAGCGGACAAGGGTGCTCCTCCAGCTCGGCCTGTGAGGTGAAGCCTCCTCCACACTGTGGGCAGAAGTGGAGCAGGTCCGCGCCGCCCTCCTCTTCCCCTCCGCTCTCCCCGACACTCCCTGGAGCACACAGGTGGGGCAGGTCCACCGACTCTCCCTGCTCCGACACATCGTCTCCGGTCACGACCTCAGCCGAGTCGTCCTCTCGTAACTTCGGCTCCCCCCCGGCCCTCGCGGCGTCCTTCGCCCGTCCTTGCCCTATCTGCTCCTCTCTCTGCAGGGTGGGTGGCTCCAGCTCTTCCTCCTGCTCCATTCCATCGAGACCGATGTACTTGGGGGCCAGGCTGCTCTCGCTGCCTTGCTCTACCTCCGAGTCGGGGCTGACGGGCTCGGAGGCCGTCAGGGCGGCCTGTTCGCGGCCTCTCTCGGCCTTCAGTGCAGACTCCAGACCCCTCAGCTCATCCACGGTCATGCCCCCCTCCGACGGCTCTTCTGAGTCCGACTCCCAGTCCTCCTCATCCTCTCTCTCTCCTGAGTGAAGGCTCGAGGGACGATCTGACAGGTCTCCTGAGTAGAGGCAAAGGGGGGAGGAGGGGGAGGAGAGAGAGAGAGAGAGAGAGAGCTGGCGTGAGCAGTCATTTCCACCATCTTTCAAACTATTTGCCCTCTGAACATTTCACTAACGTCCGCTCCCTCAATCAGTGTGTACTGGGCTCATTACCTTTGCTCTGGGCTCTGGAGCAAGTGTGGAGGTTCGGGCTGGGCGGGTCCATCTTCAAAGCCTCCTTGATTAGCTGGAGAGAGGCGGGTTGATAACCGTCTGTTTGTGCACACTGCATTGAGAAGCACAGAGAGTTTAGTTACCTGGGTGAGTAACTCAAACCAGGTAGTACAAGACATGTATAGTTACATTTGTAAATGCCTTTTGCAAAATGGCTCCTAAACTTTCATGCAACAATCATCATAGCTACACGTTCTGACAAGTTATACGTTTACAATGCAATACGATTGGTTATATTTATTTACGGGGCATAAAAAAAAAACCTTGTAATGACTTCACAGGGAGGCTAATAACACATTCTGCATGCTTTTGAATATTCAAGTACAGGAGACAAGTGAAGAGTGGATCTGTGCCCTGCCACTTGGTCACGTGGTGGAATAGCAAACAGCTTTTCACCTCTACAGTAGTATTTCTACCTAAAAGCTTGCCGCACTTGAGATGTGGAGAGCCCTCCTCAACAGGCTCCTCTGGAGGCTAAATATCAAATCAATAGCCTTCATCCACATCTCTGCAGTGATTTAAAGACTGAAAAACACAACTCTCTCTGTGTGTGTTATCTTTGTTTTTCATTCTATAAGAAGTCGCTGAGCAGTGCAGAGATGCTGTGCCACTTTCTCCTCCTCCTCCTCCTCTGAGGAAGCCCGTCTCCCTCACCTCCTCTTTGATGTTGGCAGTCTCCTCCCCCTCACCGCTGAGGCTGCCCTCCCCTTCCTCGTCCTCCATCATCCCTCCCTCGTCCTCTTCATCCCCGGGGAACTGGATGAGGTACATCTCCCTGGCCTCCTTTCCCCCTCTTCCTCTTCCTCCTGCTCCTGCCACCATCCCCACAGCTCCTGCCCTTCCTCCTCCTCCTCCTCCTCCACCTCCTCCTTCCTCCCACACACCTCCAGGCCAGCCTTTGCCATAGACTGCTGCTGGGCCCTTCTTTGACTTGCCTCCTGTGGAGAAGAGAGGAAGATGAGTGAATGGTGGGAGGTAGGTGAGAGAGTAAGAAGAACGTGAGGAGGAGGAGGGCAGGAGAGAGGGAGGGCACGGGGAGACAGGAAGGAGAGAGAATGAAATATGAGGGGGAGAGAGAGAGAAGTGAGAGGAGATGATTGGAAGGCCAGGAGAGAGAGTTGGAGGAGAGAAGAGAAGAGGGCGGAGAAGTGGGAGATGAGAAGGAGGAGGAGGAGGGGGGGGTTGGAGAAGCAGAGGGGAACAGGAGTAGAGAGGAGCTTGGGGGGAAGGGAGACAGGAATAGGAGCAAGGGGAGGAGGAGTGAGCATGATGAATGAGTGGGGAGAGAGGGGGCGTAGCAGGACAGACAAGAGAGCGGGAAGGAGAGAAAAACACATGAAAGGGAGGAGAAGAGCAAGAGACAGAGACAGAGACGAGAGGGAAAAGTGGAGTTGGCGGGGGCAACGGGGGAGAGGAGGAAGAGGAGAGGGAGGACATGTTGAAGGAAAAAGAGCAGGGGTGAGGAGGAAACGGTGAAAAGAGGAGAGAGAGACAGAGCAGAGAGAGAGGAGAAGTGGAGTGGAGAGGGAGTATGTAATTATGGTGGTGGTGGAGAGGAGCGGGAGAGGATTGGAGTGGAGGAGGTGGGGGAGGGAAGGAGGGGAGTGCGTGTGTGTGTGTGCAACGTGATGAAGGAGAGAACAGAGCAGGAGGAGGTGGGGGCAGGGAGAGAGGAAGGAGGCGAAGGCGGGGAGGAGAGAGGAGCGGTAAGGGGAGGAGGAAGAGTTGCAGAGAAGTGAAGGAGGTGGGGGGAGGGAGAGGAGCAACGCAGGAAGGGAGGGAGGGAGAGAGCGAGCAAAAGCACAGAGGAGTGGGAGGGACAGAATGCAGCGGAGAGAGAGAGAGAGAGAGGAGAGGGGGAGGTGAAGGACAGAGGGAGCGAACATGAAGAGGAGGCGGAGGAGGAGGCGGAGGAGGAAGGGAGGGAGGGAGAGAGGAAGGAGGGAGGGAGAGATCAGCTCTTGCCAGATGGTTTCCAACAAAACAAGTGCGTCTTCACATAAGCCCTGACTGCATAGCAAGAACCCTGTTCCTCACATCACACAATCCTACTGAAATATATCAGCTGTTTCAGAAAGGTGCCCTATATATATATATATATATATATATATAGACGAAAACTTAACGGTGATGTAAAGCATAAAACCATCCTCGAGCTATACTTACGGGCCCCCTCAACTTTTCGTTTCTGCCGCCCTCCAGCTCCTTCTTCCGCCGCCGTCAGTCCGGCGTTGCGGCGGGTGGCCGCCCAGCCCATCCCGTACTTGCGCTCGGTCCTCAGCTTGGTCTCGGTGAGCCTCAGCCGCTGCTTGAGCGCGTCGTTCTCCTTCCTGTTGAGCGACAGCTCCACCAGGTAGTCGTTCACCATGTCCTGGAAGAGCTTGGTGATCTCGCAGACCGAGGCTCGGATCAGACTGTCCATGACGGCCGTAAGATGCGTCTCAAACGTGGACACCGATTCCTCCATCATCGTGGCTCCCCCCACGGGATCGGAACCTGGTGACGGGTTCAATAACATGTCATGAGTTTTCCCACTAAGTTTCCAACTGTCGATTCTAATACATGACGTAAGTTATAGCCAATCGCATCCTTATCGCCAATGTCAGTTAACGTTACAAATATTAACTTAGTTAGCAGCTACACAATCTACATAACATCGACAGTTAAGTGTGACAGCTAATCTCACACACAGTAGCATTACGTTATTCCACCTCTGTTATCATTTAATTAAAGACTGTAATGCCACTTTATTCAAGCAGTTGAATACCAAATACACGACCTATGCCCGGTTAGCTTGTTGGTAAACTTGTATAGCGTTAATGTAAGTCGACACACACAGTAATGCTCGATAAGGAGAGGAGCAGCTCCGTCTGGAAAGTGATCGTGCTAGCAGCTAGTTTAGCTTCGTATACGAACCGTTCCTTGGATGAAATCCGGAGGAGTTAACCTAGACGTGAAACGGCGACAGGCTGTGTGATATCACGGATAATCGTGGTCGACGTTCATAAGCACGGTGACAAAGAAAGGCGCCATCTAACTTCTGCCCTCTCTCCCTCTCTCTCTCTCTCTCTCACCGCCTCTGCTCCTTCTCGTCTCCTTCAGCACTGCTCAATGATGCTTGAGAACACTGCGCATGCCCAGTACCGTAATTATCCTACACTCTAAAACTACCGCACCCAAAAAAGAAAATCACGATTTTTTACATTATTTTGTACTTAATGTGTGATGTCAACAGTGGTGGTGATCTCTATTTTTTTTTTAAAGGAAATAATAATCCTAGAAAATACTTATTTTCTTGGTTGACGTTTTGTTTAGCGTGTCAACAGAAGTGTCCTCCAGGACGCACGGGGGCGCTGTGGTCAGATCATCACACGGCTTTATGCTCTACAATAGAGGAAGAGACGTGTTTTCTTCCATCTGTAGGCAACAGAGAGCTTAGCCGCAGCATCCGCAGTTTGTGAAATAGAGAAAGACTACACTAAAAATAAGAGTAATCATGCCGATGTTCGTGGTGAACACAAACGTGGCCAAAAGCGAGGTACCCGCGGCTCTGCTGTCCGAGGCGACCAAGGAGCTGGCCAAAGCTATGGGCAAACCTGCAGAGGTAACGTGAGGCAAGGGGCGCGCTGATTCCTGCAGGATCTATGTGTTCACTATGAAACTAAAGGGTCATCTGCCTTCATTCTGTCCTCTATGGGTCAGATCGATAGATGAACTTCTCTGCAGAGGGCTTAAACGCAGCCTGATTTCCATTTAACTGCAGCTAAAAGTATAAATTGTACATTAAGTGAGTAAAGGTGTGTTCACACCTTAATGATAGCTTATTATGCAACTATGTAAACATAGTCCTGCCTGTTGTTTGTAGAGTTAGCATGAGTAGATGATTGATCGGCTACTTCAGTAACATTAAACCCTAAAAGTAAATCTTATATCATGTCATTCAAACTGCTGCTGAATACTTTTATTAAAAATAAGACTCAGAGTACTTTCAGAAAGTCCAAAATTATTATTTTTGCCACCAAAATGTACAGTTTGTATCAGTGATCTCTATGTCAGTTTATCACATTGTTAGGCCCAGGTTTATAGATATCCAACATCAGACAAAATGGACTGCACATAAAGAAAACATTTTAAATATAGGTTTCAATTGTAGTCAGGCGTAGCTACCACTGACTGATTGTTTCTGTGAATTTGGGGATTTTAGCAAGCAGTTCTGTAACATGGCGGTTTTGAGGGCTGTTTCCATTTGTAGGGAAATTAAAATGTAGGTTAAACAGTCAAATTAAAATAATTTGAAATTTCCCCATATATTTTTGGAGATGCTTCAGTAAATCTTCAGGTCGGGGTTGCAGTGGGCGGAATTTGAATTCACGACTTTCACTATTTCCAAAATCCTGAGCTCAGTTTTGTGTCTTTGTCTTGCATATACCAGTACATTGCTGTGCTTATCAACCCTGACCAAATAATGATGTTTGGAGGAAAAGGAGACCCCTGCGCAGTCTGCTCCCTCCACAGTATTGGCAAGATCGGCGGAGCTCAAAACAAGCAATACTCTAAGCTCCTGTGTGGATTGCTCAACAAACACCTGGGCGTCTCTCCTGACAGGTATAGCAAACACACACAGCAACCAGTACATGTACTGCACATAATGTGATAAATAAAGTATAACATGGTGAAGGAAACGCATCGACTCAAATGCCCCTGTGCCTCGCATAATTTGTTCAATCTCATCAACGTATTTCTTTTTGTGTCTATTTCAGGATTTACATTAACTTCATTGACATGGATGCAGCCAATGTGGCCTGGAACAACTCTACCTTTGGCTGAGATGGAGGTTAACCCACTGAAATATAAGAACATTCCAGTACTTAGCTGGGCCCTTTAGCTTTGCACTGATCCTTTTTTTCCATTAAAATGCAATAAAGAAAACCCTGCAGACCATACATTATTCTCTGTTGTCCTTGATGTTGTGTCTGAGAAAGACAAACTACAAGCAAAGTATTTTTTTATTAGATTCAACTCCGGAAAACACCTAAAAGTATTCTATTGTCGTCAGTTCATTTAAATGACAACCATGACCTAGAGGTGAAACGGCGACTGTATGATATCATGGTTAAGCTTTGTTGTTGCTCGGATGTTCACAAGCACGGATGATGAAAGGAAAGCACGATGACAAAGGAAAGCACCATCTAACCTCTGCTCTCCGCCTCTGCTCTGCCTCCTTCAGCACTGCTCAATGATACTTGAGAACACTGCGCATGCCCAGTACCGTAATTATCCTACACTCTAGAACTACCGCACCTAAAAACATTTTTTCCAAAATATCCTACATTATTTTGTTGTCAATTTTATGTAATAATTTCATTAGGAAATAACAAAAAAAAAATACGTATATTCCACTTGGTTGGCGTTTCGTTTAGCGTGTCAACAGAAGGGTCTTCCAGGATGGATGGAGGCGCTGTGTTCAGTTTTTCACATGGTGGCACGCTCTACAAGGGAGGAAGAAAAGTATTTTCTTCCGTCTGTAGGCAGCAGAGAACTAGGAGAGACTACACTTTAGGGGAGCAATCATGCCGATGTTCGCGGTGAACACCAACGTGGCCAAAAGCGAGGTACCGACGGCTCTGCTGTCCGAGGTGACCGAGGAGCTGGCCAAAGCTATGGGAAAACCTGCAGAGGTAACGTTGGGCCAGGGGCGCGCTGATCCCTGCAGGATCTATGTGTTTACTAAGAAACTAAAGGGTCATCTGCCTTCATTATGTCCCATATAAATCAGCTCGATAGGTTAACTTTTTCTGCTGAGGGATATACGACCAACTCCTAAAGCCTGATTTCCATTTAACTGCAGCTAAAAGTAGAGATCATACATTGCATGAGTCTATGTATAAGGCTAGCTTCTTATGCAAGTATGCAAACTTCGTCGTAACTGTTATTTGTAGCGATAGCATGAGTAGATGATTGATCGTCAGTAACACTATAAACCCTCGGGTTAAAAGCAAATCTTCTATCATGTCATGCAAACTTCTGCTGAATACTTTTATTAAAAATAGGACTCAATGCAAAATCCACATGTTTCCTGACCTATACAACATAAAAGGAAATAGACTGCCCATAAAGTAAATATTTAAAATATAGGTTTCAATTGAAGTCAGGCATAGCTACCACTGCCTGTTTCTGGCATTGGGAGATTTTAGCAGGCAGTTCTCTAACATGGTGAGTTCAGAAGTTGCTGTGGTGTTGTGAGTTTATTATTATAGCATGCGGGCAAACTGGTGACCTCACTGACACAGAGCAGATCTGAGCCGGTAGGTTGACCCCGAACAAATGAAGATAGAAGCATTTTATACAGGGAGCGAGAGCAGTGTTCAGACTGTATGTAAATACTAGGAAACAGAGGTAAGGGGGAGATTATGACAAAGGGCAGGAAGGGGGGCATTCACATTCTGACCTGCAGGAAGGACACACAGTGGCACAGTAGGGGGCCCGAAGTAACACCCAGGCGTCATTTGGTTAGTCATCTGGACTGGCCACAATGTGTATTCTTCATCAAAGGCTAATTCTAAAAGGTTTATGTTTAATGTATGTTAAATTTGGATATTTTTAGGTAAGACATGTCAAGATAATTTCAGCATCTCTCCACCAGAATAATATGAATCAGCATTTAGACCATTTTGTAGGGAAATACTACTGTAGAGTTAAAGTAAATAAAGGTTGGGTTTGCAGTGGGCGGAATTTGGATTCATGACTTCACTATTTCAGAAGTCCTGACCTCCGTTTTGTGTCTTGCATATTCCAGAAAGTTGCTGTGCATGTCATCTCTGACCAAATAATGATGTTTGGAGGAAAGGGAGACCCCTGCGCAGTCTGCTCCCTCCACAGTATTGGCAAGATAGGCAGTGATTACAACAAGCAATACTCTAAGCTCCTGTGTGGTCTGCTCAACAAACACCTGGGCATCTCTCCTGACAGGTATAGCAAACACACAGCAACCAGTACATTTACTGCACATCATGTGATAAATAAAGTACAACATGGTGATGGAAACACATCGACTCAAATACCCCTGTGCCTCACATAACTTGCTCTACATTAATGTTCATTAACCTATTTCTCTTTGTGTCTGTTTCAGGATTTACATTAACTTCGTTGACATGGATGCAGTCAATGTGGCCCGGAACAGCACTACCATTGGCTGAGAAGGAGGTTAACCCTCTGAAATAGAAGATAATTCCAGTATTTTCCTGTTTGTATGAGCATAGTTAAAACAGACCGTGAAGTGAAGATGCAAAGATTCCTGGTAATTGCAAAGCCAGTATGCCGTATGGCAATTTTATAAGCACTTAGCTGGACCATTTAGTCTAGCACTGATCCTTTTTTCCAGAAATTGCAATAAATAAAACTCTGCAGACCATAAATTAATCTCTGTTGTCCTTGATTGTCTGTCTGACAAAGACATACTAAAATATATATATTTTTTATTAAATTCAACTCCAGAAAACACCCAGTGAAAAACAATAGACCTTATTCAATGCCTACAAGCACGATACCAGGCTTCATCTTAACTTGCCACCTCTCTGAGCCTCTGAACCATGTGAACTATTTCAAATAAGATAAAGGAATAAAATAAGATAAAGGAATAAATTAGAGAAACCTACTACCTACAGAAAAGCCTACTTTTGGCCCAAAAGAGTGAAAAAGAGCTGTCAATTATCTACTGTACAGTTACTTGAAACTATCTGTCCCAACTGAAAGCCATCGACCTTTGCTTATCCACATTGAACCAAGTGTGTGCCGATGTTGGGGAAACTATTGTTTGCCTGGTGTTCGTGTGGGAATGTTAATTTTAATACTCAAATTAATTTGCATAACTGATTTCCTGCTATTTGAGGGGAAGCCAGAATTGTTTTTTTTTTCATTGACATTGCACATTTACAGTAACAAAACAAACTATGCCTTAGCATGCCTATGATAAGGGGGGCATTGTATCCTCATGTCCTTTTGGTGTTATATATTAGATTTAAGTATTCTTATATTGTACAGGTTGCTTTTACACAGTGGGGTTTAGCAGTCAACACAAAAACCATAACTTTTTTATCTAATTGCTTCAATCGAACAATATAATTCATGAATCATGTTATTGTGTGACATAAAGTAGTTCTAGCAGCAGAGCACACAATATGATCAACAAGCTGTTGGACACATATGTTATGCAAACCTTTTGTAATCCTGGTCTGAACAACACAGATTGCATAGTACCATGTCATTGTAACTTTGTGTCCACCATGTCACCATGAACTTTTGATTTTAATAGTCACAAACACTGATTTATTAATTGAAAAATATATATAAGCATTGTTATCATTTATTTCAATGGAATCAGTTTCCTTAAACACGACAGTAATCTATTACAACTTGTTTGTATAACTTAAATTACCGTCATTTTAATAACAACAATTTCCTTTGACTAGTCTCGTATACAACAAGTACACGCTAACCGGCGCAGTATAGCAATCGTGACGTGGTACTGACGTAACCTTTCCCTCCCTCTTGGGGATGTCGGGTGAAAATGGCGTATGGACATTTGTAACGTTAGCGGGTCTGTTTGCTACACGTTGACTAACTAACGACACACAGACGCGGCGGACTAACGCGTTGAGACGCCAGATGTGGACGGAGTCGTTGAACTGTTCGTGTAGTTTCTGTGGTTCAGACGAAGTTGATCGTCGTAGAAGGACAGCAGCTCTCTCGTGCCGAGCGGTCAGTATATTTCGCATAGATGGTCAATGTCCCGCCATGTGGACTCCATACAACGTATATTCTTAGCTTGCAACGCACGTTTGCAGTTTTTTGTCATCACAATGTCTCCTGGTGTTAAATATGGTCACGTGTGCGTAACGTTAGGAGGAACCGCTGTCGTCGAAAGCGAAATCTATTAAACGTTTGTTATTCATTGTGTTATTAATGCACATAGGTAGCGTTAACTGTGATGTGATTCAGAAAGACGATGATAGGTTATTCATCTAGGTTTCATTCTTTAGCTGTGAAGCCAGCATTACCGGGGTTTTGTTCATTGTGACGTTGTTTTGTCCACATTTAATGGCACCTCTTGTCGCTAAATCCCGATGCTCATGCCTAATGCCACTTTGCGATTGTTGACATCCAAACAGTCTTAGGGTCTGTGTTGTTGCTGGTGAATGACCCACTTTGTCCTCGAGTCAAAACATCAGAGGTCCATCGTCATATGCTTGACAGTACCCCCATGTGAAGGCTATGAGGCAGTTCGGTGGGTTGATGGGGAAAGGAGAGCATCCCTCTTCCTGGGTTTAGAGTCCTGCGTCCACAAAGCACACCCTGCTGAAGTGACCCTATTTAAAGAACACCTAAACTGATCTCTAACCTCTCTCTTTAGGGGCACGTGGTGGTGGGAAGGGACCAGTACTTCTCGATCTAAAACATCTGTAAGCTGCTCCCCACCCATCTGCAAAGATGTCTGACTTTCTGACCAGAGCGTTCCGGGCCCAGCTGACCACGAGCATGGACTCGGTCCTGAGGAGAGCCGTGTTTGAAGTAATGATGCTGTTTGAGAACAGTCTCCATGACCATCAAATGGAGCTGGGGCAGAAAGGAGAGGAGGTCGCTCAACTTCAAATAAAGTTGCAGAGAGCCGAGGTCAAGCTGAGCGAAATTGAGCTCGGAGGTGACAGAGGAACGGAGACGAGGAAACGAGAGCCTGAAGACGTCCCGAGCGCCCCCGAACAAACTTCTGATGTTCCTGAGATTGATTTTGAAGGTATAGCGTTCAAATGAGGTGAAATCACTTGACACAATATGCTGCGTTCTAACGTGGAAGACCTCTCACGAGAAAATATATGTAAGAGCTACATTATAGAAAGAAATACGGTAACTGTTCGGTAGCACAGAGAAAGCCTTTTTTAATAACTGCACGCATGTCTAAACATTCAGTCAAAAGCATCCCAACATTACGTGTCTTATAGCTTGACCATGTTTTGTGTCTTTGTGTTTGTGCAGTACCCGATGACTGGTGTGCTCCCCTGGGCTTCGAGACCGCGGCCAAGCAAGAAGAAGTCTTTTGTCCCAGTGTGAGACTGCGCCCGCTGTCCATTTCTCTCTGGCACATTCCGATCATCAAGCAAGAGGTGTGTAGCCCAACGGGAAACCTTGGAACACTGCCATTCAGTTAGGCAACACACCCTATCTTTGATACTCTATTTATATAGAATAAACTATTTTATTCTAAAGGAGCTGTATTTAACATTCAGAGCATTAATATAGCAGCAAACAATGATTTGCTATGTAAAGATGTAGTAGAGTAATGTCTACCTGAGCAGAGAACGACCGCTCTCCCTCTGTGTGTGTGTGTGTGTGTGTGTGTGTGTGTGTGTGTGTGTGTGTGTGTGTGTGTGTGTGTGTGTGTGTGTGTGTGTGTGTGTGTGTGTGTGTGTGTGTGTGTGTGTGTGTGTGTGTGTGTGTGTGTGTGTGTGTGTGTGTGTGTGTGTGTGTGTGTGTGTGTGTGTGTGTGTGTGTGTGTGTGTGTGTGTGTGTGTGTGTGTGTGTGTGTGTGTGTGTGTGTGTGTGTGTGTGTGTGTGTGTGTGTGTGTTATCCGAGTAACCGTTAGCTATGAGCCGCAAGCTCGCCGTCGGCATGTTGAGAGCCGTCGAGAGGCAATTAAAATGCTCCCATTCTTGAATCTTGCACCTTTTTAAGGGGATTGTGCTTTATTAAAAACAATCTCCTGTGCAGAGCCTCTGGTAAATAGTAGATATGTATCCAGTATATGCAGTAGGAGTCAGCACCAATCCAATCAGGATTTAGCTTTTCCTCAGCTGTGCTGGGTTATAAGGAGCTACAATATCCACTTCACATTTAGGCAAAATGATTGAAAGTCTCAGAACATCCAAAGTTCATGTCATTTCTTATTGCAGACGCAGCTCCGCATGTAGCTTTTTTTCTTCATACTTTGCATTGTTGATCACTGAAGATAACCAACTTTGGGTTGTTTATTTCAGGTTGTTAACCGTGACATTGACACTCACCAGCAAACAAAGGTTCTCAGGAGATCCAGGAGAGGTGAGTTTATTCTTTCATTCTTTATTTTGTGCTGTAAATTATATTTATTATTGTCGGAATGAGTTCTGTCATTGCGTTGTACATTCATTCATTTACACATTTGCATTCACAGAAAGCTATTTTAAGATTTCCAAGGCTCCCATTGTAAATAAGAATAGTGTCTTTGTCAACTTCTCCGGTAAAATCCAAAACTGAATGTAATGTAATCCATAATATAAAGGGTCGGTTCACCAAAATTTACGGAGAACGTTTCAAACTTTCGTATAGTGAATGTGTATCCATGCAGGTAGTTTTGTTTGTAGTCGCCCAGTTTTTAAGATGTCCCTCCTCTGAGATTTCCGTCTCCACCCTCAATGGAGCAGAATTTAGTTTCTGGTGATATACAGTACTTACTTTTTTCCCCAATATGAGGATTAGCAGACAAGCACCTGCATACAATGAAGAATTTCATTGTATGCAGGTGCTTGTGCAGGTTTTACTCCTTATGAACCTCCGGGTTTAAAACATTTCATGCACTCTGGGTCAGATCTGCGCCGTGCCTGGCTGACACCACAGTATCTTTTTCGAGAACTTTCGGTTTTGCACAACATACACATGGGTAAACGTTGATGACACAAGCAGGGGGGGAAAGTACTCTTTACCACGAAAACATCTAGTCCAGGTATGCAGTATCGGGAAGAGGGGACAGCAAGCTGCCAGCCAAAACCCACATACAACAACGCATCACAATGCATTTCAACAAGAAAACCCATCTGCTTGGGAATAATCTGAAAACGTAGCTCCTGACTGGGAAAATGTGTGTGAACCGCCCCATTAAGTCGAAACAACAACTCACAAGGAGCTAACGTGTCGTTTGAGCGATAAAATACAACACATAAAATACAACACATCTTCTTTGTGACGTCCATGGGACCATCCGAAGATCTTGTGTATGCACCATTGTCTGCTCTCTACAAGTGGAAAGTGTCATTTTAGTTTTCTTTTAGATTTCTTCTAAATGGTTCCAGTGTCGAGGTGTTTGTACCCACAACAGACCTGCAGGTTTGGAATCCGTGCTTGCTGCTGTTCCAAAACATGCAGTTAGCCTGCTGCTGGCAAACGTCAACTTCTGCTGCAGCTGACTGTCTCATATCAGCTGCTGAGGGTTTTATCCATCTCGGGAGAGTTTCGCAACTTGTGGGTTACCTTCTAGACACCAAGTTTCCTTTCAGCAGCCAACTATAGTTGCTGTCATTAGTTCAGTGTCTGTAGTTGACATTAAATGTCGTCTTTAAAGGTTTTAGCATTACAAATCTCTTTTCCTTCCATTGTGTTGGTATGTTGACAGAAAGGGATAAATATTTCAAAACGTGGTCATCTCTGTCTGTACTCTAGGTAGGTATCTTATTTAAATCGGTTTGTTACATAACAGACAGTTTGGTTCTTAAATTCATGTCCCATCTGCTTTTCACTGGGTCCCAGTTTAATTGTTTTGCTGTGTTTTTCATTCACAGGTTCTTCATTAAACGAGAGGCACACACACAAGGAACAAGTGACTCGACGTCCACCGGTGAGAAACGACATGACGAAGTTGCTCCAAGACATCAAACGGGAATATACTGACCCAGCAGACGGTGCAGGTCCTAGAAGAAGAAAGAGACATGTAACAGCAAAAGAGCAAGGGAGTACAATGAAGAGCAGAAGAGAGGGGAAAAGAATCGCAGCAGCTGAGTCTGAAGAAAAGGCAACGGTGAAAAGTCACAGTGAAAAAAGGTACTCGTGCAAGTTCTGTAAGAAGGAATTTGATACAATGTTTGGCCGAAGTGTGCATGTACGATCACACAAGAAGTGCAAAGGTTGCAAAAAGGAGTTCCCTTTTCCAAGTGCTCTTAGGTATCACAAACCATTTTGCAGTAAACTCAAGAAATTGTTGGAGAAAAAAGCTCAGTCCACTAACCCTCCAAAACCTGAGTCCTGTGATGAAGAAACCCCGACGGCCTCAAGCAGAAAACAGGTGATCGTTGAGAAGGAAAGCAGACCTTCCTCTAACGACCACAGTGCGTCGTCTCTCCAGAAAGACGAGTCCCCCAAAAAGCACTGCTGTGTGCATTGCAACAAGATGTTTCGTAGCGGTGGGAGGCTGAAAGAGCACGTGCGTGTTCACACTGGAGAGAGGCCATACATTTGCAGCGGGTGCCCAAAGAAATTCCGCGTTAATCAGTCCCTCAAAAAGCACATGTTGAGAATGCACCAAGACCAAATGGATATCGGTGAGACGAATGAAAACCACGCGTGGACCCAGCCTTTTGAGGAGCCCGAAGATACCGGAGAGGACGTGATGTCTCCGAGGAAAGCCGCAAGTCGAGCGATCAACCATAAAAAAAGAAAGAGGGCTCGCAGTCCAGACACCGGGGAGACTTCAAAATGGCAAACCATGGGGACCCGCTGCCATGATGGTTTCATCTGCGCGCTGTGCCAGAAGCTCTCGAAAAACAAATACCTGTTGATCGAACACTTTCGCACCCACACGGGTGAGAAGCCCCTCAAATGTGACCGGTGTCCTGCAACGTTTCGTTCTCGTGGGCAGCTGAGCATGCACAGGAAGAGGTGTCCCAGTCTCCTCACGGTGACCCAGTGTGCCAAGTGTGAGAGGAAATTCTCCTCGCAAACAAAGTACATTAAGCACGAGTCGAACTGTCACAGAGATCGGCCTAATTTCTGCAAGATTTGCGGAAAGGGCTTCTTCACAAAAGGACGCCTCAGGAACCACATGGTTCGTTTCCATAAGTAAGCCAGTATACAGTTAGGATCACTTGTCTGTGGACATTGAAACACTGGATGTTGTTTATGCTCTTACTGGTTGATGAAGGGGTTAGATATATATTAGATGTATTATAAGATCTAGAAACCACATCAGTATTCCTTATCTCTGTTAAACAGTGCTGTAAAACTAGTATTAAAAAAATAAATCTGGTGTAGTCCAAGTTCAACATGACTTATTGTGTCACTTCAATCTAAAGTAAGAGCACAGACATTTAAACATCAGTGTCTCTGTCCATTGATACTGTAGAGGGGTCTAGTCCATCACCAAGTACCTTTTTTTTATAATTTCTTTTTAGTTTTTAAGATTTAGCCAAATATTTCTTAACATTCTGGATATTTTATCTCAGCAAGTGCAAAGAGGAGATCTGATTTAAGAAACCATTTATGGAAAAAAAAAAAAGTGGTGAAAATGTGTGTTTCTGGCTAATTCAGCGAATACCCGACAGAACGAGGTCATGTGAATGCAACACTGCCTTAAAGTAGACCTGCTCTTTGACTACAGTGTTGTAGCTGAAAGAACAGCCCCGGTAGAAGCTGTTGTAATCTGTTGTCTCACATTACATAGTATATCCTTTAATCCATCAAACTTATTTTTTTGTATGAACTGAAAGTAAATGTTTAGTCATCTGTACATATTTGAATACTGTTTGCCTTAATCACAGATAGTGCTGTTTGGTATCAAGTCTACAAGTTTTTGCAGAATTCAAAACCGCGTCATTCAAACAATCTTTTAGATCAACATGGTGATGTGCTTGGTTGTGAAGTCAAACTTTTGGACTCATCTTTGTGATTTATGACTGTATTTTCTGGTCATTTGTTATCCTGTAGAATGTCTTCTGTTACTGTTTCAGATACCTGAAAACATTACATTGTTGAGGACTTCTTATTTCATCTGATGCTTGAGTCCTTGAATATGCCAGAACAAAAGTGTACATATTTTACGGTTTCAACTGATCCAAAGGTTGTTTTATTTTGTATTGGTTGTATTCATGTATCCACATGGGATGATCTTACAACCCTACTGCTCTTTATTTTCTTTCATAAAGTATAATAGTGTTGCTAGACTTAGACATAGTTGACATTTTCCCCAAATAAAATGCCTATTTTGTACTTTGTCTTGCATGATTTTTGAGTAATATGACTGAGGTCCATCTTTTCATCACCACACATGTATTCTGACTCTCCACTGATGTCTGCAGTACCCGAACCCCTCAGCTATCTTATCGCGAGACTTGCAAACAATTGTCACATCAACCTGCTAGCTGGACGACGGGTCGCCGCATCTTTTGAACGTGACTACAGCGCTTTCATGGATCAAATGTTAGCCAGTGACTGTATTTGACCACCGGCCTGCCAAGAGGCTTAGTCGACCCGCGTGTTGCCTTGTCTCCATTGCATGTAGCTTGCACAGTTAGCTTCAGTGCTAGGCCTAGCTATGGCCTAGCTCCTTAAACATGGCAACAACTCATGGCAGCCCGCAGATGTAAAGGCTCAGCCAGTCGTCGACTTTAAAACACCCTCGCTGACACACAAGACGATGGAGTCCGCGAGGAGCGCTTTCCACGCGCAGCTGGCCACCGTCATGGACTCGCTGCTGGCCGCCGCCGTGTGCGAGATCGCCAAGATCTTCGAGAGCAGCCTGTGTGAGCAGCAGGCGGAGCTAGCGCAGAAAACGGAGCAGATCTTCATCCTCAGAGGCAAGCTGGAGAAAGTGGAGAGGAGGCAGAAGGCAAAGGGTGCAGGAGGAGGAGGAGGGAGCGAGGAAGGGGAGATGTCATCCGGAGACAGAGAGGGAAGTTTGAGGCAGCAGACCGTGGCAGGATCAGGTAGTACAGCTCACCTGTTAATTCACTCACTTTGGTGCTAAAATGGACATATAGTACAGTGATGTAGTCCAGGTCAATTCTGTATTATCTATACCTGCTTATCAACATGTTTTGTCATCACTAGGCTGCTGAACTTGCACCAGAGGCTTCACCGATACACTGAACTGCTTTTTTCTCTTGCACAGGACTGCACGTGGGAAAGGAAATGTCTTCTCATTCAAACTCAGTAGAAGGACTCAGGCAGAGCCTCAGTGGGCTGAAAGAAGAGGTCACAGGCCAGAATGGTCCTTCAGTAAAACACGAGGTCAGACCCTGTCCAGTTACAACTGAAGTAATAAAGCCTTTGTTAGTCCAGTACAAAGTGACATTGAACCATGCTTCGAGGTTTGCTTTCGTACGTCTTACAGACCTGTTTTATTTATTCTCCACAGCGTGCTGGATCTCGACCTTCCTTTGGGTCTGTTGCAGTCCAAGTCCCAGACGGAAGCCTCGCTGCTGGGGACCAGAGGCAGATAGAGACCCTGTCTGGCACACAAGCCAAGGCCAAATGTAAGAAGTCATAATATTCTACTCACACTAGTGACTATTCAGCCTTTTCAATGCTAGAGCAAGATGGCCTTGACACTCTTTTGAGTGCAACGGTATTCATCGTTTCCCACAGGATTTTGTGAGACTATGTTGGGTGGACCTCAGACCCTCTAGGGGGGTGAAAAGTTAAAGTTAAATGCATCAATCTGGCAACTTTGAGAGAGACTTTATTAATTCATTAAACTTTATCTATGAAGAACGTTGTGCTCTTGTTAACAATCTAGGCTAGTCCTAGTACTGCACTTAAGTATACTTTTGAGATACTTGTATTTTACTTATTGTATTTCCATTTTATGTAACTTAATACTTCTAGTTCACTACATCTCAGAGGGAAATCAGTACACTTATTTGACCATACTAGTTGCTAATTACTAGTTAGGCTACTTTGCAGATGCAGATTCTTAATACAAAATATAAATCAACTAATAAACAATGATGTGAGTTTTACTATAGATGGCGAGATGAAGGTTGCTCACTTGTCCTTTTCACACTACTTTCTCTGCAGTGTCTCACTGGGATCAGGACGGTGCAGACCACAGATCTCTCCAGGATCAAGCCTCCACCCCTTTTCTCTCAATCTCCCAGAGCGGACGTTGCTCCCCTAGGCCCGACCCAGGCCTAGCTCAACCAGGGGAGTGGTTACCGGGGTTAAACGCCACACGAGGTGGGGTGTCCGGTCTGGAGAACCCGCAGACGGATGGCACCAGCTGCTCCGGTCCAGCCAGCAGCAGCACCGGCGCAGACACGCCCTGCTTCCGACCAGGTTTTGTCTCCGACGAGACCAGCAACGAAGATGACGATAGCTCCTTCCCTTTCCTGGACCAGGAGCCTGAAAACCACAACTCCAATCAGAACTCGCTGCAGGGCCAGGGCGGGGGGCAGAGGGGGGCCCGGCAGGTTCAGCCCCAAGCCCCCTCTGGAGAATCCCAGTGGAGACCCAGAGATGACAGGGGTGGGAGAGGCCCCATCAATCACACGCGGCGGCTCACTACTTTTGTCAACAGAGACCCTCTCCGACCGCAGGCCAATTCACAGTCGCTCCCGCTGCGACACACTAACACTCTGAGCCACCCTGCAGCTCCCGGCGGAGGGAGCGGACGGCCTTACACCTGCCCATACTGTACCAAGTGTTTCACCTACCCCTCCCACCAGCGCAGACACCTTCTACGCCACACAGGAGTCAGACTGCATCCCTGTCAGTTTTGCGACAAGAGCTTCCTCACTCCCTCCGAGCTCACTGTGCACACTCGCACACATACAGGGGAGCGGCCGTTTGGCTGCGCTCAGTGTGGGAAACGTTTCGCCCGCAGCGGGAACCTGAGAGCCCACCAACGGGACGTTCACATGGGGAAGAGGCCCTTTGCCTGCGCAGAGTGCGGGAAGAGATTTGCCCACAGGGGGAACCTGAGGGTGCACAATCACAGAGTCCATCAAGGAGATCCCTACTACATGGATGAACAGCCGGAGCCTGACATCGGCCCCAATCCCATTTGAAAAGTCCTTAAAAAAAAAAAAAGAATGGCTCTGCACTTTAATTTTATTTGCAAAAATAAACTTTAGGAAACTTATTTCTGAACACTTAAAACAGTTTGAAAGTATTTAAGGTTTTTGTTTTATTTGTTCGTTTTGTTTTTCATACGGGGAAAGATTTACCACCATCACATTTTATAATATGTAATTATTACATGGTCAAAGTACATTTTACTCAAGTGTCAGAATGATGGGTCACACTTGAGGGGAGAGCTTTGTATTTACTTTACTGTCAATGACTGATATGATATAATCATCCATGAATGAGAAATATTATCTGCTGTATAGAAAATAATTTTTCTCGAGGATGATGTCATCCTCCAATAATGTTCTTCCCTGAACACTGAACATATCTGAGCACCTTTTCATTGCTTGAACTGAAAGAACTACAAAATGATGTTTTTCTCAAAGCTAATAAAGAAAGTCTAGTTGGTATCATATTCAGACGTGGCATGCGGAGGTAGGATAGCACAGGTGTGCTTATGTACTGCCCATCTCCTCAAACTTTTATTTTGACGGTGTTGTAAAATGGAAACGTGTTATTGCCACTAGTACATAACTGTGTTGTTAAAGAGGAACTCTGCTTTTATTTTCCATTCTGTTTTTGCAAGGTAAAATTAAATAATATACGACAATATTAGTTTTTCTCAGTCGGAGTCATTCATGCTTTGTTCAGTATGATCTAACATCGGTGCACCACTCTTTGCCAGACACCAGGGGGCAGTGTCAACATACAAAAGACAGAATTGGATTTGGACATCATTGCAAATAGATTTGTGATACAAGTGTGGCAGTCAGCATGTTTACCCATGTGCCCTCTATTTGCAGATCTTTTTCCCTGATGCATGCACTGCCACGCCACATCTGTCATGGTGATGGTCTACAAACGTGCTTATAAAGCAAAATCTAAGTGTGAGTGTTTGAGTCCTTTTGGTTACTGGGTTAACCTGTGCAAAACCTGATTTCTCTCCCTGCAGTCTGGCCTATATTTAAGTGTGTGTGTGTGTAAACGTGAGCAGTTTTGTGCCTTTATAGTAATCCTTGACATTACCAAGACATTTTTACCTCAGTCCCTTGTTACAGGATAGCTTCACATCACAAAACACTATTCTCATGCCTTTATGTCTCTGCAATTGTTCCCTCCTCTCCACATCAGCCCTGAAAACATTCATCCTCATGTGATTTAATTTAAATGATGGGCTACAAAATCCACATTCAGCTAATATGTTATGCCCACTTGATTCATTGTCTCAGGACGCCGAAGCCTCGTATAGCTTCAACTGAACGGTGGTTTTGTGCCCGATCCCTTACACAAAGGCCTACAATAAAGAAGCCTTGAGGATGTGGGATGTGTTGGAGGTTGATGAGACATTTGTCCCCGTCTCTCCCTCTCCCTTTCACACGCACACTCGACTGCTTGAGAGAGGCTTGGCTGAGCTGTGGCCATGTATTCCCCAGGCTGCTGAGCCCTCGGTTTGCTCATTGAAAGATTGCATTCAGTGACCCCCTCCCCCCAAAGGTCACCTGTGTCTCTCCCTCTGGGTCTTTTTTACGCATGCAGTTGTAAAACTGTTTTAAAGGAACGCACAACCAAAGGCCGACCCTACGTTGGTTCTGGGAATGGGTACATGTCTTGCTTATAGAGTTTTATGTTTATGGATTTATGGGTCAGATCAGAGCAAAGTGTGTACGTGAGTGCTGTTAATGTGGAATCCCCACCAAAGCAAAGCTGCATGCTCTTACAGACCATTAAGTGAATATAAGCACTGTGTTTATGTGCAGATGAAAGCGCCGGGTCAGATAGAAACCCAAATCTATAACATAGGTGTGTGTGTATGTGTGTAGTCATAGGCAGAGGTCACATAGGCTTTGCAGTGTTTTCTGTTTGTATGTGTGGTTATGCGTAATCTCCTTTCTGCTCTAAGCAGCTTTTCCCCGGGGGGGGAGAGGCAACAAATGAACAGCTGACCAATGCTGGAAGGACTGCACACTACGACTGCTTTACATTTATGTGATAGAAGGGACGGTGTATGGAGATATTTGATAAATTCCCCCGTTCAAAACAATGTTTCTGGTGATTTACTCACATTTTGATCAAATCTTTTGACCCAAGTATAATGGCTCCACAGTGATTTATTATGGTATACATTCGACCTTTCTGTTTGTTGCCACAGTCGGCATGTAATAATGACTATATCCCCAGATAACCATGTCCTGGTCAGTGTTTATCACTAGAACACAGTGTTATCATTCTATTTTCCAGCAGGGATCAGGCTATAATCTGCTCTTTACCTTTTATGTCACCATGTTTCAGTTCATTTCTCCAACCCCTGAGGCTGCTGCTTTAATTTGCCAGAAGTAAAAAAAAAAAAACACACTTTCAAACCTCCTTCCATCTCCTTGCCCTCGGCCCAAAGAGTGATTCCATCACCATCCCATAATCCTCCAGGAGTTAAATTACCCCCCTGACAACCCAGTTACTGCACCCCTCCCCCCAAACATGTCATACAGACCTATAAAAGAGAGGAAATATTTCCCCAACTCAGCTGGAGATGTGTGTGTATGATAAGAATCAGTCAAATCAGTTTATTTCTACATGCGTAAACCTCTCTGTCTTTATCTTTTCCATTTCCCATCATGCTTAAGTGTGTGTTTTCATGTTATGGTTGTATTTATGTGTGTACACTTACCTGCTACTTTCTGTGTGTGTGTGTGTGTGTGTGTGTGTGTGTGTGTGTGTGTGTGTGTGTGTGTGTGTGTGTGTGTGTGTGTGTGTGTGTGTGTGTGTGTGTGTGTGTGTGTGTGTGTGTGTGTGTGTGTGTGTGTGTGTGTGTGTGTGTGTGTGTGTGTGTGTGTGTTGGGGGCTATAAGGGGTTTTGCTTCGCCCCGAGGCTGCTCATAATCTACCCAGTCCCACCACTCCCCAGGGGCTGTGGTTTCATACGGGTTGCCATTACTGTAGTGAAACCCCCCTTTAGGGGATTACAGTGCTGTCCCCCGCTCAGGGCTCCGCGTTGATCCATCGTCTGCTGACTTTATTTAAGCACTCGCTTAATGTGCTAATAGTGTTAGACTGGGGAGACGCTGCTGAGCTTTCAACTTTCATCTAAAGCTCTTTGTCTGTTGGAAATGCTGATTTCATGGCTGCCGGCTTAAGTCCACTGGTAGTCAGTCACAATCACAAAATATGAAGTGAGGTTCTGGGTGTAGTTATGACATGATAGCAAGGGCTTTTGTCACTATTATGCATGTATGTGCAGTGTGTTATGCACGGGACAACTTCCTACTCAGACAGTGGACTTCATGTGTGTGGAATCTCCCCACAGAAAGAAGGGTCGGCTTGTTTCTCTTCACATGTTGGGGGTCACAGAGCATGATGGAGGGGTGGAGTGGGAGTACATTATCTTTCTCCTTCAGAGTTCCTGGGTTTTCCAAGTGTGTGTGTCTGCACGGATGAGAGTGTCTTCTCCACAGGCTGCTCTTGGGTTGCTAAGCAACCCTGTGTCTGCACATTGGAGTGGGGGGGGGGGGGGGGGGGTGGAGAGAAGCACCAGGTCAACAGAGACAGACACTCACAAGCATTCATCGGTGCTCCTGATGAATGATGCTGATCATTGTCATGTTGACCGGCTGTAGGCCTCAATTGTGTTGGGGTCTACACCCCCCCCCCCCCTTCTAGAGAAGTCCACTCACTCTAACAGATTCTACTTGTTATCCGCTAACAGAGAGATGGGGGGATTTGTTAGTGTCCAATGTTAGATTTATTATATAAAATAATCATTATATACTCCCTTATTACTTATCAGCTGTGATGAAGGGAGCCGTATTAGCCAAAAATTGGATCCTCAAAGACTGGAAGACACCTTGTATTTTAAAAACGTAAACAATCGGTCTACATTGGACAAAACTAGGTTGTGTATTATCGTGAATCATGGCTTATTGATACCTGTCTGAGATGACCTGCGTTTGTTTATCCCTATTAACCAAGGTAATAGTAGAACATATTAGTGATAGTTCCTCCTGTGCACACACACACACACACACACACACACACACACACACACACACACACACACACACACACACACACACACACACACACACACACACACACACACACACACACACACACACACACACACAAACCTTCTTGTTTATGTTAAGCCTCAGAGCTATTTGATATTTACAACTAATTCTACAGATCAGCTGTATATCTCCTTATTATTTTATATCATTTGCTTTCTTTTTGTATTCTCTCCTCACATTTTCATTAGAAAATCAAGACTGCAGCAACAGGGCAGCACATCCTTTCCTCTACTAACAGTGTTGTGTCTTGTGTCTAATAATGTGTACAAACTTGGTTTAAATGTATCGGACCAAATGACGTCTGACACCTGTGTGCCCACCATCTGCAGGAGATGATGTGAGGACACAGTACACCTCAGAATCACCCAAGGGCAACGGGTCCAAGCCTTCACGGCTGAATGGCAGACAGAAATGAGTCTGCTGTCACAGACCCAGGGTCAGGCTCGGCAGGTTAACAAGGACAAGCTGAAGTGGATTTACTGTCTACCTGAAAGAAGCTGCCACATGCGAGGGTGATGACGGTCATTCCTGTATTATGAGGATTTTACAGTGTGAGGGGGTCTGATGTGCTTGCGAACTTTTATTTCTACCTCCTGTGCCTCTTCTCTTTAAGATCTAATATGTTCTACCATACAATTGGGATTTTAGCCCTCCATTGGAATATGGATGGAATTTAACATTTTGTGCAATCACTTGACCGCTGTTGGTCACTTAATGTACTCAATACATTTTCTCTGTTGTGCAAACTCTTCGGGGAGCATTTTCATCTTACATAAATAGAAAAAAAACAACAACCGTGGGCCATGCTGTGACGTCACAGGTTACCTGCCAGCAACCAAACGCACCGAGACGTCGCTACCAGCTGGTTAGAGAAGGTTTATCAAAATAAAGAAGACATTTGTCTCCTCGTGGGTTGGTGGAGGACAAGCCAGAGGTGAATGGTCAGTGAATTATTGAACATAACGTATCTGTAATTCGGCCAGAGGCGCTGTGGCTGAACGTTTAACGTTAGTCAAGTTACTACCGTTTGTGTCAAGACTGTTTTGGAGCGAGTTTGTCTGCCCCAAAATCTACCAAACCTATTAGCTATTCTATTGACGTAAGTTTATGCACCACAGACTGCCGCTGTACAGCTCTCTGTGGGGGGGAATGTGTCCAACAGGTCACACCTCTGGACAGTTTAAATGCTAAATTAACATTAATCAGTGACGTCACCGCAGGCGGATCGAACAACAAATTAAACTGGGAAATTGCTAAATAATCAACTTTATGCAGCACTAGCAGGCCTTGATGATTGCATGCAATATCTACATTTGTCTTTACAGCTTTAGCCAATCAAGTTAATATGGAAGCACGTCAAAGAACACTGAAAACAATAAAACATTAGTATTGTCTCTCACCTCTCCCTCTCTGCTTTGGGTTTGGCAAATGGGTCAAATCTCACACTGATGGGACCTTCAGAAAGAGCTAAACACCAAACCTTATGGGTTTATAGATTTAACCAGAGGGGGGTTTTGGTGGCATATGGTTGGGGTGAATAGGTAGAGACTTGCCGGTAGAACAGTAGCTATGTGTGGGAAACAGTGGGTGGGCTTATGGGGAGCTTTGTGGTGGATGTTAGGCTGGCAGGGGGCAGTTAGAAGGGCAGATATGGCAGTGGAGCATTGCCCATCATTGGTTAGTAGTGGGTGGGGGAGGGCGATGCTGGCAGTCTTGGACTCAGTCTGATAAACAGCTCTTCTTGTTCCCTACTGTGGGGGGGGTTTAAAGCCTGGTGGCAGGCAGCCAGCACCAGTGATGGCACCAACTGTCACTGGCAGCCACTCACTCTGCCGCCACGCTGACTGAAGCCCGTGTGTGTTGGTGTGTGAATTTAAGTATTGCTCTTACAGTCTAGTTATTTCTGGTCCCTTCTTGTGCTATAGGCAATATGGTTGAACTGTTTATCCTGCTATTAATAAGAATATGTTTCTAATGCTGTATATGTATACTCCTTATGTTGTACTGTATATTGCAATATGCCAACTGATGTGCACAGTAGGAGTGGGTGAATCATACCGTAAGTCTTTATTCTGCTGATAATAAGCCTTATTTTTAGTAGCCTACCTACGAACAAGAACATAAATGATTGATTGATTGATTGATTGATTGATTGATTGATTGATTGATTGATTGATTGACAGAAAATGAATTAGCCATTAAAAAAGTGAATTGTCACAAGTACATTTTACAGATTTTAACTTCTAAGTAAATAGTTAATATCCTTAATAACTATTATCCCTTCAACTCGGGCACTGTAAAATTGTGACCGACATCTTTTAGACTGAGTGATAAATCAATAAATCAACAGGATTGATAATGAAAACATTCCTGAGTTACAGTCCTACTATCAATAATATTGATACAAAACAAACGGATCTGTTTTCACCTTCTTCAGTGCCAAGTCATGTGTTGGTGACATATTATAAGTAACCCATTTATGATGCGTTTTCCTCATCAATCATGACACATGGCTCTTCCCTTGTACATAATACTTATTTGCTACTTTTTATAGTAAAAAGTAATACTTTTTTCAGTATTGCCCACCCCTAATTCAAAGCAAGAAGATCACTACAACTTTCATGTTGGTCTGTATTAAGATGGAGCCAGAAGACTGTTAACTGGAAACAGCGGGAAATAGCTAGCCTAGCCAGGTTTTATGCTAATCTAAGCTAACAGACTGTTGGCAGTATTTTCTTATTTTAATTGAAGGAAATTAAAAGAGTGGTGTTGATCCTCTAACTCTCAACAAGAAAGCGAAAAAAAGCGTATTTACCAAATTTCCCAAAAGTTGAACAGAAACTCGGTAAACCACAACTCAATGAGATCATATCATGAAATGATGCTCTTGAGTTGACATCACTGATTTCTAACTCCTATACACACTTGCATGGAAGATATTCTGCTGTGATTTGAAATGTGTGTGTGTGTGTGTGTGTCAGTGGTGTGCTAATTGAATTATGTCTCCAGGTGAATCCTCTAGTAGTAACTGTACCACGGTTCATATTCAGCACTCAGTCAAGTGAAACGGTGCTAATTTCATCCTCTCTCCGGCACTCTCTCCTTTCTCACTCATTAGTCACAACCTTATAAGACACTGGCAGTTCCGCTCTGCCACCCACTCCATCCCTCCATCCTTTTTAAATCAAATTTCTTAACAACACAAAAACCACTTCAGAGAAAACCCAACAACACAATCCCTGAACAACTGAAGACAGAAAAAAAAAAAAAAAGATTTACTCATCCTTCTCTGTTTCTTTATCATGTAATCACCTGCAGTCAGTGGTCAGGCAGATCTCAGCTCTGTGGTGATTGGCTGCGCCGGGGAGAGGGGGCGGGGCCTGCTCTGATGCATCACACACGTACCAGCGCAGCAGGACAGATCCTCTCTCTCTCACTCTCCCTCCCCCTTTCTCTACCTCTCGGTCTGCTTTTCATACATACGCCAGAGCGCAGACTGCAGCAGAACGCAGGGCCGGTAGGATTTTCCTCCTCATACTGGAACAGCTGAGAAACCAGAGAGACAGTCAGCCGCTGAGGAGGAGAGGGATGTTATACATGGAGGATCCACTGAGGAGTACCTGACCCACAAGCTGCGGATTGTGTAGGTGAGTGGGTGTTTGTCCCGCTGTATATATGTGTGTATATGTGTGTCCATGAGTGTGAGTTCACTGCAGAAGCAGCAGCACTGCAGATACACCGACCAGGGGCTCTGCTCATCCCTCTCTCCCCTCCCCCCACTATCCTCCTCCTCCTCTTCATCTCCTCTCCTCTCCTCTCCTGAAAAATTAACAAGTAGGGACTTTGCCCATTTCGGAGAGCACAGGACTGTGTATTCGGTGTGTGTTTGCAAGAGTAGCATTGGTCAGGCAGGCCACACCTGGGCTCAGCAGCTGCAGAGTGGACACAGGGTGCGCTGGATTTTTCTTGCCTCACAAGTGATGTGTGCTCTTGCGAGACATAAATCAAGCTCACCCCTGGTGGATTTTGAACTGTTTTCAAATAATCCTCCTCCTGCAGGTTTGCATCTGGCTCCCAGAAGCAGCTGTGTGGACGCTTACACGCACCCATCCCTCCTTCGGGACCGGCCCACTCCCTCCTCACTTAAGGATAGGATGCCCGGCTCTGCGCCCTTGTGCTGAGGAGGCGTCTGCGGGCAACAGTATGGGCGCTGTGCTGTCCGGCATCCCCACCACCCCCTCCACCACCGATCTGCCACCGCCACGCTGCCCCACCGAGACGGGCACTTCCCCCGGCCCTGCTGATGGGCGAAGACACTGACGCCACCCCGACGCTCAACCACCGCGGCTTCCTCCCCGACCACAACTATGTGACTGAAGGTAAGAGCGTGACAGAGGAAGCTGTATGGGACTATATGTTACAAAAGTGTTTGTTTAAGTGTGCCACCATGCAAGTGTGTTTCTATGTATTGGACTTCTGGAACGTGTGTGTGTGTGTGTTTGGGACAAAGTGTGTGTATGCAAAAACAAGCTCAGGACGGCTTACTAATCCTCTGTAAACTCTGTGTTGATCAGACAGAGTTGTAGACAGAGCAACACGAACTAGGGAGCAAAACACTTTTACACAAGTGTTCCTCTCCTTCTTCCCTTCTGTGTTTTTGTTTGTTTATGCTTTTGTAACCACTTTCTTACCTTGTGTAACAGCTATTTTGACAAACTGCAGGGAATACTTGATCTGGCCTGTGTCAGAATGTGTGTATGTATGTCTCTGTTTGTGTGGGAGAATAGTTATTTGTTCTGTAACAGCAGACATTTCCAGAAAAAGCAAGCTCGCCATTTCCACCACGTTCTTTTGTACTCATTGCACTGCTTGTCATCTTTCACATCATGAGTCACACACATGCATGGTGTCAAATTGAATATATAGAGTATCACCTCTCAGGCAGGGGGAATGTTTAAAAAGTCCAGCAGAACACAAGCTGTGCAGATGAATTAGTTGCTTTGGTATGTTTCATAAAACAGATGGATTAAAACCTTGGATAACAACCCTGCTGCTAATCTCAATTACACCACTAATCTCACCTGCACTCGAGCTTCGCCGTGCGCCTTTCCTGCCTGTCTGTCTGTCCCCAATCTGTTTCTTACACTCGGCTCATGTTCGCCACGCCTCTTAGACCACAACAGCGGATTATCATTTGGGGGTCATTTGTGATCCTCGTAACACTGCAGAAAGGGAATTATGCTTCCTGTGTCTGTGCTGTAACATAATATCCCTCACACAGAAGCAGCTACTGTAGTCGGGGGAGACCTGTCGTGCCGCCTGTTGATTGTGTAAATGTGTGTGTGTGTGTGTGTGTGTGTGTGTGCATACAGCGTATTATACTGCTGAGAAGACAGAAGAACATCTTTGTTTGTCTGTGCGTGTGCGCTTCTTTTCTTGTACAAACAGTATATGACAAATATGTGTCTTTGTCCTTTTCAGAGAAGGATTTTGATGAGTTAGTGGCAGAAAATCAGTCTTAACATCCATCACCAACCATAAATTGTTGCCATAGCAACAGTCCGTGATGATAAACATGCCACCTTTTCACGCTTGGCCAATATGATTGACAGGTCGTCTCCACCCACCAATAATGGCAGTATTAATTATTCCACACATCTCAGGCAGACACAGAAATGATTCAGGGTGAATTGCTGATGAGCTCGCAGCACTGAACACTGTTGGTCTGACAGGAATGTGCAACACATGGACAGTTTGAAAATAGATAGTTGCGGAAGAGTAAAAATCAATCTCACAGCAATTCCCCTAATGACCAAAAAAAAGATAATTTTCCATCACAAATAAACAAAATGAGTCATTACCTGCCTCCTCTTCTACATCCACTCCAACCCCCTCCACCTTTCCTCAATGTTCACCCCATCCCCCGTCCTCCTCCCCATTTCCATCCCCCACTGCCTCCCTCTCTCTCTCTCTCTCTCTCTCTTTCCCCATCGGTCCTCTAATGCAACTCGCAGCATTGCCCCGTGCTGAAGTGGCGCGTCTGCCAAACAATTATCCAACAGTGCTCTGAAGGCTGCTCAAACACAATGTGCCTCTGTATGTGTATGTGTGTGTGTGTGTAAAAGAAAAAGACAAAGTGAGGTGGTGCATGTGATTTTACGCTTGGATGTACTTCGTTAGCTGCTGTGTGTCTCCATCTTTCTTTATTTTCTGTCCGTGTTGCATTCATATTCATGTCTGCGTCCTTGAGTGCCTACTGTTTCTTTTTGTTTGCTCGGGTCTGCGTATGTATGTGAGTCTGTCTGCAAGGGTTTTGTGTGTGTTTATACGTGTGTGTGCGCATACAAAACAGTGTGTCTGCAGATCTTCCCGTGGGGATTCCCCTGCCCTTTAACTCCTACAAAGGAGGGATGCTTAACCTCCCTCTACCTCAACCTTCCCTTCCTGCTCCCCTCCATCTCTTAATCCCTTCCTCTCACTTCTTTTGCCCTCCTCAATGTCTCCCTTTGCTACACCCTCACCTCCGACTGGAGCAGCATCGGGTTCAAGGATGGATGAGGAAATAATAACAAGAATTATATGTTGCATTTTTGACAGTTTGTAAATTAATTATTTATGACTGATCCCATTTTGTAAATAATGCAAGCACACTAACCCCCATAAGTATTGTGCACCATATACAAAAGTATCAATGCTGTTAAGTAAAAACCTTAAAATGGTCAATTTGACCCTGTAAAAACAACATATATGTATAAATTAAACAAATTGTACATGTAACTGTACAAATTGTAGTTGTTGGCAGCGTCTCTGAACATTAATATCGACTCACAAGTCTTAATTCATATAATTTAAAACTTTTTTTCTTTGGGTTTTTCCGATTGTTTCTCACGCAAGCCTGACAGTTTATAAATTGCGTTGGGCTTTAGAAACCTGTGATGAGCAGATGTCATTATGTTTGGCATTTCAACTGACGGGTCAATCAATAATGAAAGTAATTATTAGTCATCATGCCCTTATGTAAGTAAGTGAGGTTTCACCAGCTCTCACTGCTCTTTTCGAATTGTCAGTCACCTCTGGGGAAATGTGAGCGCTGTCTCCACTTCTTGTTACGTTCCCCTGCAAAACTTCATTAGAGAAAAGACGCCTACTAAAGCACATTAGGACTCTGTCCCACAAGCTGTCTATCTCTGTCCATCCTGCATGTTTTGCAATGCCTTCCTGCCAAACCCAACATGTGAATACATCATGTTCTATCGATTCAGACTGATCATAGATACAGCATCAGTATTTTTGAGTACTCATGGCCGGATGTGGTGATGCAGTAACTCAGTCCCTACCCTTGACCCCATCCACCCTCCTTACCCTCTGCTCCTCCCTGTTGCCCTCCTCCCCCCTTCCCTCCATCCTTGCTCCTCTTGCAGGGCTGCTCCTGGCTATAGCCTGAAGAGCTCCGCCCATCCTGTCCACCCCTCTCCACCCTGGAGTCTTCCCCCAGGATGTTGAGCCCCATCCAGGTCCTGTGCTCCGACATCACTACCCTTTCTCTGGAGCCCGAGCCGTTTGCCTCTTACACTGAAGGTGTGTGCTCTATCCTCTTCTATCCCAAAGGTCACATCTTGACCCCAGTGTGACGTACGTGTGCGACTGCAAGTGTGTGGGGGGGGGGGGGGGGTTGAGCGTGTCGGAGAGTGTGTGTCTGTGTGTGTGCTCGGATGAAGTCATCAAGTGTGTGTGTGTAGTTTGAGTCAGGTGAATTCTCACGTGAGTCTGAGAGTTTTAAATATCTTCAGCATCGCTTTGTCTCTGTCTGTCTCCCTCATCCTGTCTCTATTTTTATCCCTTCCTCTTTATTTTCGTCTCAGTCTGCCTGCTTCAGTGTGGATTGTCTGTGTGGGTGTGCGTGTGTGGTTTGATTTCTTTAAATAGTTTGACCGGACGACACCCCGGCTCCTTCAAAGCATCTATCTCACTTCTACCTCTATTTAAGAGGAAGACACACACAGACGCTCACATCTATGCACACGGACATGTACAGACACACTCTTCTGAACCTCTTGACACAAATGCACTATACATGTACTGTGCAGACATAGATAGGCAAACACACACATAGGGCTACAGCTCACGATGTTTTCATTATCAGTTCATCTACCGGTTGTTTGATCAATTTATGATTAATTATGTGTTCTATAAAGTGTCAGAAAATATGGGAAACTGCTTCTTACAAGCAGTCCAAAGGTATTTAGTTTGCTATCATAAAAGACCAAAGAATGCAGCCTCAATTTTAAGATTTCTTTGCCTAAAAAAAAAAGAATTGATCTAATATCAAAATAGTTGCGGTATCATTTTCTTTCTGACGACTAATCGTTTCAGCTCTGCACTCATCCGCACCGAAAGATAAACATGGCAGCATGAAAAAAAGGGCTTCAGAGTTTTCTGAATATGGGATTACGTTTCAGTATTTATGAGGCGTCGACACGTAATCTCAGTTTTCAGTGTCGTCTGGATTATATTGGTTGTAAACCAGCTAAACTCATAATCTTTTTTATGTTGAAGTCTCACAAAACTGCGGGAAAAACAAAATTGATTTTGGTCAAAAATGAATCACAGATTGCAGCTTTGAGCATTCGTGCAGCTAGAAGATGTCTTTGCAGCGAGGCGAAGCAGGATTACAGGTGTATTTCACACACGCTGAAGCCGGCTTGGTTTGTGATTCTAATTGTTTGGGTCTATAACCATTAGGCTCACACCAGCTCTGCGCCATTGTGTCGATCTGTGTTTGGGGGAAATGGCAGATTCCCTACTGTGCTGAGTTTAAATCAGTCCTCTCCACACACCACTAACACAAACACATGCCCCAGTTTTTTTTCTTTCAGATAACTCCAAAACTGCAGGACAGGGTTCAATTTAACGTCTCCCTCCGGCAGTCTCTCCCCCCTTGTCCTCCCTCCTCTACCTCCAACCAATTTATTTCTCTGCTGGGTAATTGAGTACACACACTTGTGCACACGTACACAGGAAATGCTGGGTGCACACAAACATACACACATCTCCTGCTGAGCGGTGGCTTGTCCTCCCTTTTGAGGCGTGTGTGTTTTTGGCTCGGCTTTAATGGTCTGTGTTTACCCAGTCCTAAGATATCTATAATTGGGACTGTAGGACGTCTGCGGCCCTCTCTGTCCCTGTAGTATCCTTAACAAAAAGAAATAAGGAAATCCACCTCCCTCCACCTACGCCACCACCCTCATCTATCCCTCTTCTCCTCTCTGCATTGTCTAATGTTGTAGCCACTAATCTTAATGTGTATAATACAGGATGTCTGAAAATAACAATTATTTTCATGATCAATTAATCCACCTATTATTTTATCGATTCATTTTTGCTTTATAAAATATCACAAAATAGTCAAAAATGCTATTCACTATTTCCTGAATGTTCAAATTCCTTGTTTTGTCCAATAAATGATCCAAAACCATGAAATATTCAGTTTACTGTCACTCAAGACAAAGAAAAGCAGCAAATCCACACAATGGAGAAGCTTAAATGTTTGTCATTTCTTAAATGTCTATTATCAAATCAGTTATCAATATTGTGGCAGATACATTTCCTGTAGATCAACCAAGATATTAATCGACTAATCACTCCAGCTCTATCCGTCTAATTTGACAGCTGGAACCAGCAACAGTTTGGCATTTTTGCCTAATGATGATGATAATCTGTTGATCAACTAATCAGCTCTCCCTAGAACATGCTTTGATCATTGAGGAGGATTCATTCGTGTGTTTGGTGTTTATTATTTTTTTTTATTTGTATGCTTTTTTTGTGTGTCATTGAGTTGATTCATGTTTCTGTGTTGTATTGTGTTGATGTATACTGTATGTGTGGGCGCATGCACTTTCAGTCACAGTGTGTTCCCCAGCTTCTGCAGTGTGGCGATGAGTCAGACAGGCCTGCTGATGCTAATGGACTGTCTGTGGGAGACAGACACTGCTAGCTTGCTATACTGTAGCACACATCCACACTATATTGACTTACAGCTTGACAGCCTAACAGACTCAGTCTCACACACACACACACACGCACACACACACACACACACACACACACACACACACACACACACACACACGCACCTACACAGAAACATACATATTACATCAGTACACTGGCCAGTGGTGCCTCTTGGAGGAGAGCCACAGCGCTCATGATACTTCTTGTTTCTGCTGTATTTGTTTGTGTTCTTAGAGGTTTATTTTTCTGTAGTACTCTTCTAATAAAGAGCATCAGAGTGGAGTGTGTGTGTGTGTGTGTGTGTGTGTGTGTGCGTATGAGAGTGAAAGAGAGAAACACAGAGAGAAGGTTATGGTTGAGAACAGAGGATGAGAGACAAGAGTGTGTGCTCCATATTTGATTCAACTATATTGTGTGCCGCTCCTGTGGGTTTTGCTGAGCGTTGCTCTTTCTCTGTGCTGTGGGGAGACACGGTTATCTGTAAATGTGTTGGGTGTGCACACACACACACACACACACACAGTCTCTAGCACACACATTTGCTGTGCATCATTATGTGACCGTGTGCATTGAAAGCTGCCTGGTGTATGTGTATGTGTGTTTGTGTATTTCACTGCATATGTAGGGGTCATCATGTGTGTATCTGCATTAATGATCTGCTTTTCCTCAATTTGGACCTTCCCCGTGGTATTAATTTAGCAATGTTTGTTAGTGGACAAAACTGCAGTGCCATAATCATTTTACCACGCTCTTTCTTCCTGCGAGGATTGGCTTGATGAATCCCACTTCCTCCTTCACCAGTGTGCCATATATGGCTAACCGTTACGAGTACTCATGGTACTGGTTGGCTCAGCCTGTTACCATGGCAACCCCTGCTCAGCGCCTCTTCCCTCCACCTCCCTCTCCATCCTTTCCATCCATTCTTCCACCACCAGCACCACCACCACCACCACGTAGACATAACATACAGCCAGGCAGCAGAGTGCCGTGGGGGAGGGATGAGAGAGAGAGAGAGAGAGCGAGAGAGAGAGAGAGAGAGAGAGAGAGAGAGAGAGAGAGAGAGAGAGAGAGATGAATGTGGATAGCCAACCAGGAACAAAATGAGAGTGAAATGAGGCAAAAAAAAAGAGAAACTGGGGAACAAGAGATGAGAGATGACAAAAGGACGTGTGGGGGGAGAGGGATTGAGAGAAAACCAGAAATAGAAGAAAGGAATTGAAACTGAAGAATAAAGAAGGTACTGAAGTGAGATCAAGGAGCAGTGCAATGACTAATAGATACATTATAATAACCAGTAATACATGAGGTGTGTGAGGCACAGAGTGAATAATAAGGTAGTGTTCGGGTAGAGATTGAGGAGCAGTCCCTGCCTCCCCTCATCATAAAATCTCTCTCTCTCTCTCTCTCTCTCTCTCTCTCTCTCTCTCTCTCTCTCTCAAGGCCACCACGAATTTGACAAGGCTGCAGCCTGGAATCATTTCGACTCTCAATAAATAAACTCTCCACGCTCAATTTTTTATTACAGTCAAGGACCATGTTCTTTTCATCAAAACAGAGCTCAGTGGACTCCTTTGTTGAAGGCTTAGTGGGATACAACATCGAACATTAAGTTATTTTAAAATCTAATCTGACATTTTTCATGATGGTATTTGATTATTTTGTGGTGCAGTAGCAGATTTAAGCTTTTGCTGTATTAAAAGAAACTTGTGTGGCACTGCTGTGGAGGCCGGTCATAATGCACCTTGTTGATCAGCCTTTAGGTTGTGCAGCCCTTGTCTCAATTACCTTGAGAATGTTTCGAAAACGACTGCAGGTTTTGTTTTTAAGTGGCATAGCTTTTTAGATGTTATGGTCACCAACGAGCAGTATTCAGTCAAAAAATTACATTGTCTGGTTTTTATGTTCCATCAGACACAGATATATGCATTAATACTTTAATCTTCTTCATGCTAGGTTAGCAACACAGGCAATTGCACAAGTTACATGGAAGCAATTGTACTTTCATTGTAGCAACCGCAAGACATATCAGGTGTTAAGTGAAACTGTCAGACTGTTGTGGTGAAAATCATTAAACAGGACATTTATTCTTGCAAGAAGGAAACAGGGTTGAAACACAAACAGGTTATGCATCAAGGCTCCTCAGAGGTCTGTCTCTGAGTCTCTGATATTCATACTGCAGATATCACATACAAAGGCGTTGGAACAGAATCATTTACATAAAGTCTGGACCCCTTTCTTTGATAATTCGTTCTGTCAAGGGTCATTTTATCCTAATCTCGGAAGACGTCATGGTTGCAAATCAGCCTACGTATATATATACTGGCGTGAACACGACAGATTTACTATCTTCCCTTGACGCCCGGTCACAAGTAAACAAACAGATGAGATAGCCATTAAGAAGGACAACTAAGACACTTAACCTTTTCCTACCGAGAGGGTCCCTTAAGGGTCCCTTAAGGGAAGCTCCTATATGGTTTGATAAAAATAATTTAAAAAAAAAAAAAAAAAAAAAAAAAAAATGATGTTGCATACCACGTGAAACTTCAGAACCTCGGTTAAAAGACTATTGATGCCATTTGTACATGCTCCAAACACAACTCACTCAAAGCCTATTATAATTACTACAGTACCATATTCATATTTCGCCAGGAGTGTGCACACCCACATATCCGGACCTAGCAATCGAAGCTCGATGCTAACAAAGAAACCGAGATTGCAGTAAGCATGCCAACAGCACACAGATGAGGGACATATCTGTAACATCTCTCTAAGTCATACTATCACTGAGATATGAGCAAACAGACACCAGCAACACAAATCACATTATCGTTTTTTTATGTCTGGTTGAATTTTCAAAATAAAATAAAAAAAAAAAAAAAAAAAAAGCCCAAAACTGCTGTATTAGGATGTATTGAACACCATTAGTAATATACAAGTGAAATATGTAGTTTGGTACATGAGAAAATTCAAATGGCACACATGGCACACATGGCACACATGGTGCCCAAATGCACATTTTGGAAACCTCGCCTAAACTCTCTGTACTAAAACCTCTAATTTTGTTCTGCTTCACTTTATCAAAGTCAAACTTTGCAGAGAGTGCACTGCTGACATGTTGTGCTATGATTTGGGAGAGGTGTTAGAAGTGTCAGCTGCCATTATTTCAAAGAAATTATGTCAAAAAGTGCTTTGTCTTCAGGCGAACTTGACACTTTTCAATTTGAGCTGTGTGCCATCTTCCTTTCCTCTTAACCAGTAACATATACACAATATTTACACAATTCATACGAGCAACCCCTTCTTAGTGTTATTACTCCATTGAAATTATTCAAATAGACCATGTAGTTAGAGAGTAAGGCCCCTTTGAGTATGGGTATAGTATTTTCGAGCAGAAGCCTAAAAATGAGGCTAGGTATGAAAAGGTTTTAATGAAGAACACAGCTGAGAAAGCTTGTGTGAAGATTGGTTCATACAAGGACACAGACTTTATGGAACCAGCTGCTTAGATTACAGTGGCTAAACAACAACATACACAATGACAAGTTGTAGTTTTGAGTGAGGTTACAGACTGGATCTATATCTTGTCCGCGGTGCAGTGACTTTGCGGAGTCTCTGCTGGTTGTTGCTGCCCTCCAGGTGATGACAAGACTCCAGGAGGCCAAGAACTATTCCTTTAAAATAGTTTCAGTAGTAGTTAACTGATTTGGTCTGCACCGCTATTGTATCATGATGCAGTGTGTTGGTGGGGGTCACGCGAGGACAACAATATAGCGATGCATTCTATTGTGACTGTGGTTGATTATGGCCATTTTGAAAGTTATCCAGTGACTCAGCGCTGAAGTCATCGACATGGTGAGCAGCAGCATCACCGGCGACACACAGCCTTTATATTAATTATATTGTTATAAGTGTGAAGTCCATCCACAGATTTGAAACTTCACAACTCAGCTGAACATTCAGTTCACTTCTGCTTGTAAACAGACTGGACATATGTACGTGTTTTGTTCAAATAAATTAGGATTTCATTAGTGTTTACAGTGAACGAGAAGCATGAATGCAGGAAGATGACATAACAAGTCAAAATATGGGCCTACATTAATTATTTATATGATTTAAATGATTTTTTTAGCATGGCATTCAGACTACCAAATAATTTAGGTTAGCTACATAACCTCATACCTGTTTTTCATTGAACCTCAGCTTATAATTACTTTGAAAGAGGTTTATCCACCAATATGTTTTCTCTCTCCAGATCAGCTCTGTCAGCAAATAGATATTTATTAATAATACTTCTGTAATCTGTGGTACAAAGGGAAAGTGAAAGGAGGATTAGAAGGCACAAGGGCAGGGAGGAGATTACATGCAACATTAAACCAAATTCAAGCTTCAGATATCACACTGGCATGCTCTTCATTAGACTGTGTGTTGTGTGATGCAGGAAGGCCCACTGAAAGCATCAAGCCAGTAAATGCTAAGTGCTTAATAACGTGGTTACTCTCCTCATATCAGTGTTGTCACTGAGTCAGACTGTGTTGGTGTTCGGGGACACTGAGCTAGTGAGGGGGACATTGTTGCAACGATGCACATGAATGGCCTGAACAATGATCTTTGAATATTATTTAGTCGCTAATGCAAATGCTCTCTGAGTTGTGTTTACACTCTAAGAGACGATAGAGTACATAATTACTCTTCTACACACACAAACACACAAGATGAACTCAAGTGACACTGTAATCTTGTTCACTGGAAGTGTCATAGTGTGAGTCATTGTGAATGTGTCACCCTGGGACACAGATAACACCTGTGCGTAATGTGAAACAGCTATGTGTGTGTGTGTGTGTGTGCGTGTGGTTTTCTGTATGTTTTGATGGGCAAATATGTACTGTATAATTCTCTGAAAGTTTACACACAGTTGCAGAATATTTGTGTTATTAGTGATCACATATTGATTTATTCTAAACATTGATTTGCATATTTTAATCCACTTACATATTAATGCATTGATTGTTGCCTGATAAACAGATTATATAGACGAATGATGATGTGTAGTCAATTAGCTAATGGCTACTCCTTCTCCCCCTTTCCCTGCCGTTCTTTCCTCTCATGCTACCTCTTTCTTTCTCTTCCTCCATCTGTGCCTCCTATGCCTGTCTCTCCCTCAGCTGATATCATCTCCACTGTTGAGTTCAACCACACCGGAGAGCTCCTGGCCACAGGGGACAAGGGAGGCCGAGTGGTCATCTTTCAGAGGGAACCTGAGGTAGACACACACACACACACACACACACACACACACTCATACACACAAATATACCATTTTTCATTCCAGCTGTGAGAACAGTGATGAACACACACTGTTCCCCTCCAGCTACAGTCTAGATTGAATGATAAATAGTTGATACTCCTGATGTGTCACAGAGTGTATCGTTATAGCTGAGCAAGGCTTTGTGTCATGCTATTTCTTTTACGTGATCAAGGTAATTGCTAGCTGGCTTTGGCCCGACGTGTTACATTGCACCACCGTGATTTTATATGTGAGGAGATGCAGATCTTTCTCCCCACATTTCCACGGACCTCCTTTTCTTTCCACAGAGCAAGATTGAGCCTTTCTCCCAGGGAGAGTACAACGTCTACAGCACCTTCCAGAGCCATGAGCCCGAGTTCGACTACCTTAAGAGTCTGGAGATCGAGGAGAAGATCAATAAGATCCGATGGCTGCCTCAGCAGAACGCCGCTCACTTCCTCCTCTCCACCAATGGTGAGAGACCCCACACACATCTTATAGGAACCAGGAAGACTCAGAAGCAGTCATGTGCTTGGTTGATAGTTTGTGGGAAAACACTTTGAATGATTATGTCACGTCTGAGTTACGTAATAGTTTCTCCCTTAACAAGTGTTTGACAGAGTGACGGGCATATTGGGGCAGTTGAAATTAAGACAGTTATTTGAGTTACTTTGGTCAGAAAGCAGAGTTTCCTTCACGTAAAGGGAGAAGAGTTGCCGCTTGTGTTGCATCATATTTCTGTAGTGCATTAGGGGTTTGTGTGCCTTGGATAAGAGTTCCTATCATCAGCTTACATTCTGAGTTCATGGCTATATTGGAAGATCTATAGATTTTCCCTGAGCGCCCTGTTATTGATTTATTTAAGTACTATATTATTTATTATTGAGGGTATGAAAAATGTAAGACCTGCCTCAGCAGTTGGGTAATGCTGCTGGAAAGCTTGCTGTCATTTTTTCAATATAATACAGAGACCTTCTGTGTCTGTCAGTGTTGACGAAACAAAACCTCGCTGTTTGCTCATTTGGAGTTTCAGAGTCCAAGCCGTCTTTCAGAGCTGAGAGTTTGGAGTGCGCTGGATTATCTTGTCTATCAAGTCATTTATTTTGGGTTCAATCTCTAGATAGCTTCCTAACCTTAAAGCATATCAACAAACACCTTTTATTCATGTGTTACTCTTTCAGATTGAATCTGTTCTTATCTGATTGCTTAACAGCCCTTTTTGATTCCCAGATAAGACCATTAAGTTGTGGAAGGTGAGTGAAAGAGACAAACGGCCGGAGGGGTACAACCTGAAGGATGAGGAGGGTCGCATTAAGGACATCTCCACCGTCACCTCCCTACAGGTAACATCTATCTATCTATAGATCTGTCTGTCTGTCTGTCTGTCTCTTTTAGACACTAAAACATTCATACATGCTGATTGGCTGTGCAACATAACTGGGTCAGTGGGTACAGATGTGTTTGCATGTGCAAAAATGGGTCACTGGCACAGTGGTACATGTGTGTATGAAGTAGTGGGGGCGGAGAAACACTCGTTTTCCAGCTGTACAGGAGAGAAGCGCGACATCTGTAGTACTACTACTGTTGTGAATTTCTGGTAATGTGTACGCTGAGTGTGCCCGTGTGTGTGTGTGGGTAGTACGCATGTATAGTATGAGTACATGTATTTGTACGGTGACGGTGCCCTCACTGCGCTGTATGCAAATAAGGACACACATTTAAGCTGTGTATAAATATGTAAATCATGTTTTCACAAAGAAATTGTGTTTTAATGCAAATGCAAAGATATGAAAATGCAGCCAAATGAGCTCATGACCTAAGATGGCTCTTGATATTGCTATCAAGCGAGCACGTTAGGGTTCCAGCAATAATGTATTATTGATGTCAAAGGAAGTAATTCATTATATATTAATTCACGATAGAATGGATTTATTTAAATTTAATCTAATCTGTCTGTATTTTCACCATCTGTCTTCTCCTAATCAGTGACATGGGATGTGAAACGGCTCTCTCTTTCTGCCTTTTAAGGTGCCGGTGTTGATGCCAATGGACCTGATGGTGGAGGTGAGCCCGCGGCGAGTGTTTGCCAACGCCCACACCTACCACGTCAACTCCATCTCCGTCAACTCCGACTATGAGACCTACATGTCAGCTGATGATCTGAGGATCAACCTCTGGCATCTGGACATCACCGACCGCAGCTTCAGTATCTTTTTTGTAGGTTGTAGAGCGCATTCTTTGTGAGGAGAAGAGAAGACAAACATACATCATCACACATGCACAAACTCTTATAAAAGCAGGAATAGATGTATTAAAGCACAAGGGCACAGATAATGAATGCATACACTAACACATAGACACCTACACATGCTCAATAATCAATCCCTGCCCACGCACACACACACACACACACACACACAACAAACTCCCACATCGCAAATCCCACTTTGTTGTAAAAGAAATGCACAAAGACACACAGTGTTGGGGGAGGGGGATATTATTCTTGAGGAGTGAAAATGTAGCTTAATGAATAATTCAAAGGGTGCATAAATATTTCAGCCCCTTTCTGAGTTCTAATCCAGCTCAATAGGACACAGTACAGTCACACCCATGACCCAGGCAGGATTTATGATATTACAATTGATCTGAATATGGAATTACTTTTCTCCCAACAATCCCCCCAAGATACATTTAAATTGGTTTGCTTTATTTGCTCTGTAAATTATTTACATTGTGATGGTTATTTATACATTTACATACACTTGTGTTTTTATTTTGTGTGTAGATTATGGACTTGTGTGGGTTTCCACATTAATTCAAACATAATTATTTTCTTATTGAGGCAGTTATTGAATAGAATTGATGAATGCATGAATAAATGAATGAATGAATATGCACATACAGCATGGTTGACTTTAGCAGGTAAAAAGAGTTCAGGCTAAAACAAGCTGCATAGCCTTGGGAAGTACACTGTCTTTGTTGTTTCCCTGAGCGACACTTTCTCTCAGACATCGTGGACATCAAACCAACCAACATGGAGGATCTGACAGAAGTGATCACAGCGGCTGAGTTTCACCCCCACCACTGTAACCTGTTTGTCTATAGCAGCAGCAAAGGCACCCTGCGCCTCTGTGACATGAGAGAAGCAGCGCTGTGCGACAAACACTCCAAATGTGAGTTAAGCTGCTGAGAGACGGAGTCACACACATTATGTTTTTTTTTTTTTACTATATCTCCTGAAGCATCCTTATCAGGTAAAAATATCTGCTACTGATAGTTTTGCATGTTTTAGCCTATGAACAGGTTTTGAGATGAATGTCCTAACATTCAAGGCAGCCATAAGTTTCAAAAACATACAGTCTATGGTTTCAGATATGTTAGCGGCTCCAGGATAGCAATGTTGGTCAGTCGACTCGTCCACCGCTTTTGCAAAGACTGAACTATTGAATGGATGTCCATGAAATTTGGTACAGACATTTGTGGTTTCCAGATGATGAATCCTAAATACTTTGATTATCCCCTGATTTTTCCTCTTGTGCCACCATGAGGTTCACATTTTCGTTGTGAGTGAAATTTCTCACAACTGTTGGATGAATAAACATGACATTTGCTACACTCATTAATGGGCGCTGCAGGACTTTTCATTTAGCTTATGAAAATCAACTGGCAGAGACTTGCTCAAGATCCCTAATCCATCATAGTGGATTATAATGATTAGTTTGCTTTATTTAGTGTATGGTTATGTAGTTCAGAGCGGGGACTTCTGTGGTAGTGATTTGACACTAAACACTGTGTATTCAATTAGGAATGTTAATCAACTGAAACTGAGGTTTTTGGAAAGTAAATTCTCTAAAATCAAACGTTATTTCCCTATTTAATAATATTTCTTTCCAATGCAGTACTATTAATATAGAATACGGTTAGTGTACCCAAAAATCTGCTGCTCTGTTCTCTCATTGATCTCTTGTGATATGTGCTGATGTTTATACACAGAAGCATTCAGACGAAAGCACCACAAACATACAGTAGTCACCTGTATGGTCTATCTGCCTCATAGACTCATCTGTGAAGTTTATCTGTGTACATGAGATAAAGACACACATTCGATCATCATGTGACACACTGTGTTTCAGCCTGGCTTGACAGCACTCCCCCTCCTCTTCCTCCCTCCCCCTTATTCTCTCCTGCCCTCTCTCCAGTGTTCGAGGAGCCCGAGGACCCCAGCGCCCGCTCCTTCTTCTCTGAGATCATCTCCTCTGTGTCGGACGTTAAGTTCAGCCACAGCGGTCGCTACCTGCTCACCAGAGACTACCTGACTGCCAAAGTCTGGGACCTCAACATGGAGAGCAAGCCCCTGGAGACATACCAGGTGTGTGACCGGGGACCGCATGTGAAAATCATGAGGGAGAGTGAAAATACAAAAACATGAGGATGAATATTTACTCTCAGGCTCAGCTGCTATGATGAGATTCCTTCTGGCAAATTGACTCCGGGCAAGTTGAACTGATCAGTAGTCGAGGAAGCTCATCTGTTGAGTCACTCCAATCTTATATTCTTGCTTCATCAGCTGATAACCATAAAGTCCTGCTTATGTGCATTTTTTTAAATAGTTTTATTTTCATACATAAACCAACATTCCAAATTACTATTACATAAAATGACACCCACGTGAAAACAAACAGATCAGTTATACAAAAACACACATTTCTTTCTGTTCTCTCTTGAAAATTATATTTAACATTATTTATATATTACCTGGATTACAATTCATTTGTCCACATCTGTTGTGTTGTTTATTTAATTTGTGACAAATGTTAACATTTTATATGATTAATTAATGAATCCTACCTAAATTATGGCACATTTGGACTCTTCTCTTTTGGACCAGCCCTTTGACATTGATAATATTATGTTTGTCTATATTTGATTCAGTCAGGTACATTACAGAAATCCCTTTAGGTCCCTTTGTTTGGAATACAAACATTTTCTTGCATATAGTTTAGAAATTTGTCCCATAAAGGTTTATCCCACTGAGCAGGAAGGAGAGTGCCTGAAGAGTTCTCTCCACTAGTGTTCACGACACCTTACTAAAACACTATGCTCTATTCTTTTTCCTTAATTTGTACGTTGAGTCGTTTGTATCAAATTTTCACTTCTGTGTCGTGTTTGTGACTGAAACACGACACAGAAGGTGACTCACTGTCCCTTTACTGAAAGAGGGCATTATCATCCTGGAAATATGAATAACTGGAGACAGAAATAAATCATGGGAAGACACAGAATCACAGTGCTTCCTGATTATTAGATTTTTCCAAAACCTTTTAAGGATAATTGGATTGATTACAAGCCAGAGAATGCACTTCTTCTTCTTGTCAGTGTAGAATCACCAGAAACCTTCACTTTGGCCTAAGTTTTTAACTTATGTTTGATAGATTAACACATGTGTGAGAACAGTAAATTGTCAGTATGCCGTGTATGTGGGATAGAGATGAAGTGGGCTTGACAAGCTCTTGAATAGTATCCAGACAAAACTAAGTACTAAGCTGATAAAAAGAGCTTTTTGTTTTGCATGCTATCCTTGTCATATCCACACTCAATTTATCTCACATGTCACTTGTGTGTGAAGGCCACACCAGCTTCTCTTTATGTATTCATGTACAGTAGAAGTACAACTCCTTTTTTCAGCGTGTGTTTAGTATTCCTGCCACGGGTGTGTGGGTGAACATGTGTGTGTGTGTGTTTGTGTGTCTGCTTGACGTGTGAGGGCCTATGAGGCAGCCAGGAGTGGGAGGCCAAGACGCACAGGAGCTATTTATAGTCCGAGTCTCCACTCATAAAGTGAAATGGGAAGAAGGGATACCTTACACAGGGCCCGACACCTAGATCTGCAATGCAGCACGGAGAGAGGGAGGGAGAGCGAGGAGGGAGGGAGGGAGGGAGAAGAGGGGTACGGGTTTGGGAGGGAGTGTGATGAGAGGAGGAGAGAAGAATGAGGGGAGGATGAGAAAGAGGGATGGCAGAGGGTGAATGGAGTAAACTGAGAGGAGAAAAGAGATATCGGGGCTAAGCTGCTCTTATTTTGGTAAATTTACAGTCTTATTCCTCCTGGTACTTGAAAAATATGCACAAATCCATGAAAGATGAGGCACTGTGCTTTAAATCAGAGTTTGTGCAGACTGGAAAAAACTTCTGACACTGTATCATTTCACCCTCAGCAGAAAGACCCACAGGAGAAAACTAAAATGTCACCTGGTTTGATGTACAACCATGAGCTGACCTCAGCATGACTACTTATTGATCGCGGGGCGACTTTTGAGTGCTGACTTTATGCAGAATGTGAAAATAGGGGGCTTAATGCAGAGCACGGCTACTGGAGGAAGGTGTAGATTTCAACCCCTTGCATCACAGCGCTGACACAGGCGGGTGCAATGAAAGCACAAGGGAAACGCGTTATTAGTCAGTGTCTGTGTGTGTGTGTTCACATGTGTGTCTCTATTATCATGCCCTTGGTGGGTTTGGATGTTAATGGGTTTACTGATATGGAAAAGGAGTTTAGATTAAAATGTACTCCTGGCCCTCATATTGCTCAGGGCTGCTGTTGTGTCTCATTAGAGTTGCCTTCAGGGAGGTTTGTGTTACAACTTGCCCACATTTAATGTGTTTTGTCTGTGCTGAATTTCTCGTGTGTGTATGTGTGTGTGTGCATCTTCTGCTCACTCTATTTATAGTTTCATAGAGAGCCAACACCTGGTAGTGAAGCAGCTGTTAACTGGACTCCTTTTGATCGTTTCTATGTGTGTGTGTGTTTTCCTCCAGGTTCACGATTACCTCCGCAGCAAGTTGTGTTCCCTTTATGAAAACGACTGCATCTTTGACAAGTTTGAGTGTGCCTGGAACGGCTCGGACAGGTACCTGAAGTGTCTGGATGTGTTTTTGTGTTTATGACAACTAAATGTACCAAGATGAGAACTCTTATATGTTTTTGGAATGGTTTAAGTAGTCAGTAGATTCAAATGATAAAAAAAGGCATTTTTTTATTTTTACCCATAAAGGTGCAGTTACTGTTTGATCTGCTGATATGTTGAGATATCCCTCTAATGCAGCAGCAATATGAGATACCAGGTTGCTTTGGATAATACACATTCTTTACTGGGAACTGCTTGCATAGGAACTATTTATTCTAAAACGTAGTTCCAGTAACTGTTGATAGTATTTTCTATCTGGGTTATCCAGCGTAACCAGGATATTGTTTTTGAAAAGACTTACTTTTGATTTTTTGAAATTATTTTGCTAATACTGTGAGTCAGTGGCTGAATGTAACTAAGTACATTTACTCAAATACTATACAATTTTGAGGTACTTTTTCTTTATTTGCATGCTACTTTATACTGCTACTCTACCACAATTCACCAGTTTTAATGCAGTGCATTTATTTAACAGCCATACTAGTTATTTTAACTTTACCTTATAAAATATGATGCATTATTACAGATTAAATTACTTCACAGTACACAAAGCAGTTGGGGGACATTCTGCACAAGTAGTACTTTTACTTTATATGCCTTTAGTTCATTTTGCTGATAATACTTTTGCAATTGTACTTTAAATGTTGAATGCAATACTGGATATGTTTAAGCATTGATACTTTTAATCAAGTAATGGATCTGAATACTTCCTCCACCATTGATGTGATGACCTTAAATTAATCGTAAGGTATCTTAAAACCTATCCAAATATAACTGTTATCATCTCCTTTTCCTGATACCACAATGACTAAGTGGTCTTTTTGTAGTTTGGAGGAAGTGACCCTTTACCTTTATGCATGTAGTGGAGGGGGTAAGGTTAGTTTAGGATGTTAATGTCCAGACCGTAGTAACTGATCCTTTCTCTCCTCCTCTTCTTCTCAGTGTGATCATGACTGGAGCCTACAACAACTTCTTCCGCATGTTCGACCGCAACACAAAACGCGACGTAACCCTGGAGGCGTCGCGGGAGAGCAGCAAACCCCGAGCTGTCCTGAAGCCGCGGAGGGTCTGTGCCGCCGGGGGGAAACGCCGGAAGGACGACATCAGCGTGGACAGCCTGGACTTCACCAAGAAGATCCTCCACACAGCCTGGCACCCGACTGAGAACATCATCGCCATCGCCGCCACCAACAACCTGTACATCTTCCAGGACAAACTCAACTCTGAGATGCATTAATGACGGGATTACAGCGGTGGATGCAAACCAGTTTACACCTGAACACACAGCTATGCCAGAATGTACACAGTTACGGACATACACACACACAGGAATATGCCTAACACACACACACACACACGATCAGAAAACACACAGACATATAGGTCTACTCTTCAACACACTCCCTCCCCTCCTCCCCAGCCTCCCAGAACTGAAAGGACCTAGAAAGGGCTAGAAAGGGAACATGCTGGATTACGGATAACGGATTATGGATTGCAAAACTGTGGATTTCTCGATTGTTAACCTCTGGATTGTGCTTGATGGTGTGTTCATTGCTACAGCTCAGCTTCTGAGGGGAATAAACCCCCCCTCAGATTGGAGAGACGTTTACATATTTGTCTTTTTTGTTTGTTCTTCAGGCTCTTTTGCTTTCTCCACCTCCTCCTCCTCTCCTTTCTGTATTTGTGTGCTTGAGCGAAGCCTATTCTTATCCCTTGCCCACTGTTTCGTGTAAAGAAAACCCTTCGTGGTTGTCAACCGGTGGCACTGATGAAAATTGCGGCATTTATGTAACTGGCTGTTTGTTTGATCCAAATCAGCTACCCCTCTTCTGTTTTTCTAACTTCTTTTCAAATGATGTGTATGATGGTAATTAGGATGACAATGACAATTTAAGATGGTACAGGTGATGTGCAAGGATGAATTCAGGACCCTCCCCTTAAACCCAAGTGCACCCAGACGCCTCTGAGCTCAACTGGACCGCGTTCAGTGAGGTCAAACATTTGCAGTCCTGCAGATAGAAGCAAAAGTTACACCATGGCCTAATATGAGGACACACACACACACACTCATATCTGCTCCACACTGTGTGTTTCAGTCATTAATGTCGTCTTTGGCCTTTCAAGTTCTCTGATTGTGGATTCTGCTTCTGCTCTGGGGCTACGTCGTGTGCTAACTTTGCCGTTCAGTACAACTCAAATCAAGCAAAAAAGAAAAAGCAATTAAAAAATGAACTAAATAATTTCAACAATCAAGCAAAAAGATGCTGCATGTAAAACCAATTTAGCCTAGGTGTTTATAAATTGACTGACTGACTTGGCTGCCTTCTTAACCATTTAGACCAAGCTGTACAAAGGCTTCAGGGGCCCCGGGGCCCCATGCAGGATGAGTAACCATAGATGACTGAGCTCTCCTACCTTTATTTGTGTCTTCGGACATTGAAGCATGTTTACCAGTGTTCGGTTCATACACTTACATGTACATTTTGAATGAAGCCGTCCAAGAATCAGTTTCTACTCAACTGAAACTGAGAACCAAGAAGAATGGGGAATGTTTCCATTAATGTTGTTCTCTAAAAGAAAAAAATGACAAAAAACAAAGGGCCTATATGGTGTCTGTATATATCAACTCTGTTTTTGACATGTATGAGTTTCTTTGTTTTTTTTACATCCTTAAACGGACTGCGTTTTCGATCACCTGTATGGATGATGCCTCCAAATACACAGCAGAGCGATGGTACTTAAATCTACTCAGCCTTCCTCACTGATTACTTTGCTGATTTTATTTTTAGGGAACATTTTTATTCTATTATTTTTCCTTTTTTTTGTCAATTTGACTCCACCACGTCCTGACCAAACTAATGTTGATTCACACATTTTTGTGTTATTGTATGTTGATGACGAAATTGTCAAATGGACAGTTATAAATAATGTTAATATGTTTTTTTCTGAATAAAGATTTCAAAGAAATTGCATCCAATGAGCGCACATCTGTGATTTTTATTGCTATGTAATTATACAAGACTGATAGTAATCGCCAGTGTCATTATGGAAATGTGCACGCTTCAATTTAAATGGGCCTGTTATGCTCATAATTAGTCATGTGGTCTGATGACACCACCTAGTGTCATCACGTACTTATTGCACACGTAGATTTCTACACACAAGACATTTCTCTCCTGCTATAGCGACAGTAAACTAGATAGACTTTAATATTTGGGATTTCACTAATGTCTTTGAGCATCAGTTTTTTCTTGTTCTTTTTCCATGTTCAAAGTCAGTCTGTCTTGCACTTTACATGCCATACTGCTTTCTGAATACATCTTTATTCATAAATATGATCTTAATATAATAATATAACCCTTGTTGCTCCCAAATAAATCCCATTCACAGACTTCTTTTCCCCCGAGCAGACATTTTGTCTTGTCATAGCAGGAAAAGCACAAGTGGAACTTATCACATTAAACCTGCACTTGATTTTGTGGCCATGTGGGGGCAGCGGAAACAAGTTGAACACAGCACTAACATATCATCACCTTGGACGTTGATAATGACGAACTTGCATCGCAGAGTGCAAAGTATTGTTCTTTTGGAGTTGTGTTTCTGGCCATTTTATGAATGTAAGTCCAGTTTTAACTCTCTTTCAACTCTGTTTTTGGTCTCTACCAACTCCTCAAGGAAATACACTCTTTAGCTGCTAAATGCTCTGCTTAGTTCAGCTAGTTTCTGATTGTCCGCCTGCTGTTTGCTGCAGCCGGAAACTATGAGAAGCGCTGAAAGTGAAGCAAAACAGTAAAAGAAGACAGTTAAGTCAGTACTGTTCTGACCTGGGAAAAATTAATGATCAGTTCATTTTAGAGCCACTCGGTGATGCTGATTCTGTTTTGTATAATACCGGCCTTTTTGATTGCCCCTTGAACCCTGCAGGTGGCCATTTTGTTTCCTTGCTCTCTCAGGTAGAAAGCATTGTGAACTGTGGAGTCAAAGCATCTAAATCCATTTTCTGTTGGAATCACTGTCTGTAAGTATAGTTTTATAAGATATCTATATTTTCCTAAATGTTTATTTTTTTATTGATGGCTAGGTTAGGCCATGTTTTTTGTGTTATGCACTATTCATTGAGCACCATGTAGTCTGTCCTGTAAGCTGCTTTCAGCTAGCTATATTGGTAGCCATATAGATCAGATTTGCTTTATGGGGAACGTATTACATGATGGAAATCAATATCAGTGAGGCTTTTCAGTGTTTCCTTTACCTTTTTTCTTCGTTTCAGTTTTAGTCTATTCTCATAGTGTCAGTAGCAAACGGTGGTGCGCAATAAATAAAATAATTAATAATGGTCCTGATACTTGACCCGTTCAAATGTTGTGAATAAGGTCCACATAACTCATTTTGTATTGAAAATCAACTGAATGTTAATTAAAGTAGTTTCTCAAATATGGAGACTTCCTGCTTTTCTCCTTTACATCATATTAAACTGAATATTGTTGGGATTTGGACTGAGAAAACAAGACATTTTAAGACATCACTTTGGACTTTTGAACTAGGATAGACATTTTTCAGTATTTTTTAACATTTTACAGACCAAACTATTAATCGCTAATGAAAATAGTTGTATAAACCAGCACGCCAGGAGCACTTCCAGCTGTACTTTTCTTACCGTGTTAAAATCGTGTTCTCAAACAGTAAACTATTAGCAAGTGCTTATAAAGGCAGGAAAGGGAATGCTTCTTACCTTAAAATGTAAATAAAAACATATAATGCAGTTAATGTTGAACAAAAACAGCAACAAGCAAATGTTTTCATTATGTTTATGGGTCACAGTAAAGAAAACAGTAGTAGTTAACTTCAGAACACTTCATCACTCAGGGACTGCAAATGTTCAATATTTTAAATCTCTGCACAGCAGAGAACAAGGACAGAGATAAATGTCGTGATTTAGTGTATTTTCTTCTAAATTATTTTTCAACTGAGACTATGTTTTATAAGGCACTTAAAAATAATCTCCCACTACAATTACACACTGCACAATGATTAAAGCTCGACAGCAAAGGAAACCCTTTCAAGTTATCATCAGCATTACAACCGGTTGTGAAGAAGAAACCTATTCTTCTACAACTCGTCGTCCACAGACACAACAATGACAGTTCAGTTCAACAAGGACTCTGTAAAATGTAAATACTGATGATTTTGGGTACAAATATTTGATACATACATAGAAATTGGTTCAGCACACCCAGTGTTTGTACAATGAACAAACAAAATCAAAATGACTTCATTAATAGATTTAAATCAAATGAAATGCACAACTGACCATATCTGAGGTGGTTTTAATTGTGTTTTTCTATAGTTAGTGTTCGGCAGTAAATTACTTATTCTAAAAAACACTTTTAGTTTCTCCCCTTTGTAAGGGTGCTTTCACACGTAACCCGTTTGGTGCGGTTAGTACGTTTCGTTTGGGCTTGTGTGAAAACGGTCGATCAAACCCGGGTGCGGACCAAACAATCAAACCGAGAAGAAGTGGGTCTCGGTCCACTTCCAAGCGGACTCTGGTGCAGTTTGTCTGTGGTGTACTAGTACTTGCTGTGCTTATATTTTGAGTTCTGACATATTTTGGCTCAAAAGCTATTAGAATGCAAACGACCAGATCTACAACCGGACTGATACCACAAATTCTGAGTATGTGTTCACCCTCTAACAGTGTTGAGAAGGGTGATTTACAATCATTAATGTTCTTCAACTAGTAATATCATTATCATACAACTTATTTCTCCCAGAGGTGTGTTGGCCAGGTCTCTACCCTTCCTCCTGCGTCACAGTCTCTAAATCAGCCTCCGAGTGTTGCTGTAGCTGAGCGGTCAGGAAGGGGTTGAAGAAGAAGTCAAAACCAAACTGCAGGGCCCTCTGAGCCGTGCGCCTCCAGTCGTGTTCAATCTTGTACTGCCTGCGGCTGGGCAAGCGGGCATCACCACACGACAGGCAGTGAATGGCTTTCAGTTCAAACACGGGCCATTTGGAGCCTAAACGGCCCTCCAGTATGGTGCTGAACTCCACCAGGCTTCCTGTGTTTAAATATAAAAGCATGGACTGGAACTCATTGCTGGCCCGCAGTACTATGTCCTTAGTCGCATCTTCGTCCTCTACGATCGTGCCGTTCCTGGTCTTCCTCTCCAGCGGCATGCCCATTGTGACTTCAAATTTGTATCGATCAAAGCGCTTGATGTGACATTCGTGCTTGGCCAGCTTTTTGAGTTTACACAGGGGATCTTCTGGAGGAGGAGCCGGGGCAGGCAGAGGCTGGGGCTCGGCTGTGACGTTTTTCACCTCCTCGCACAAAGGATACGGCTCACCGTACAGGCACCGCATCCAGTTCCCCACAAATACAGGCAGCAGGTTGATAACCGACTGTGGCCCATTCTCAATGTCGGTCACACGGACGTATCGGAAGCGTCCAGTCCACGTGACGCGATGTCCTTCTAGATGAGAGCAGAGAATCTGTGTCTGGGCCATGTTGGCCTCTTTCCAGGCCATTGGGCCGCAGAGGCTGCTGTACTCGGGCCACGTCAGGGTGGAGTTATAAACCTTCATGCCTTCGGACCTGTAGACGTACATCCAGCAGAAGAGCACCACCGCGCTGAGCCACACCAGGATGAGCTTCACAACGCTGCTCCGTGACAAAGACTGAAAAACCACGATGGGGTTGAGGCTGAAGCGAGTCCAAAGCCTCAGCACTACTGGCACGAAGCAAATGATCAAGGTGACCACCATCTTGGTCACCTCCAGAGCGAGGAACCACTGCAGTAGCTGGATGATGAGCATTGCAGCCAGGCCTAGTGAGAAGACGGGAAGGGCGAACAAGAAGAGGAAGTAGCCGACGGAGGTGCGGATGAGTCCTATTGCAGTGGCGTTATTAAGGAACACCAAGCTGAGCTCACACCAGGTGAAGCACACCATGTAGGGCACCAGGCACAGGTAGGTGCCCTTGAAGCCTTTGAGCTGGGCCATACGGAAGAGCAGATAGAAAAGGTGTCCATACAGCAGACATGGCAACCCCAGGTTCAACACCACGTTGTCCCCTAGAGGCACGGTGATGAACGTCATCCCAAAGACCCTGAGGAACCAGGGGAGGGAGTCCGGCAGGAGGTGGGTGAGGGAGCACACTCCGGAGAGGACCTCTGTAAGGAGGGCCCTACGAGCGAAGAGCTGAGCAGAGGCATGAAGGCTGAGGAAGGCGGTGACGGTGAAGAAGAGAGCGACAGCAGCCAACTCTGAGCAGGGGATCCAAGATTTATCAGCAACAGGGAAAGAGAAAACCACAAAGATCACAGAGACCAGGAAGTACCTGGAACACAAAGAGACGGGGTGTATTAATTTAGCTGCAAACAAACCAGATTAAACAATAAAAAGGAAAGGAATAAATATGGACTGAATACGTTGTCCACATGGAGTCATGTAAATAGAGATGTTCTTACAGATAAGGCTCTAAGTGCGTCCATCCAAAGTTGGTCTCAGCCTGCTCCAGATCAATACCGGGTTCAAAGTGCGTCAGCAGGTCAGTCAGGGCCCGAAAGTTTTCCCATGCTTTTGCATTCTGTCGAAAAATATGCTAATTAATTTCAGTTTACTTTTAGCTCTTAAGATAAGTAAATAAGAAAGTCCTCAAGTAAAAAGAGATCAATTTACAGTTACACAGGTTCAATAAGAAAACAATACAACTGAGCTCTATACTACGTGTCTTGAAAAGGAGCAATCACCAACCTGAAACACCCGCAGTGTGCAGATAATCATGGAGAAGAATGAGAGGTAGAAAATCAGCAGAGGGATGAGAAAGATGAAGAACTCGATGGTGAGGTTGGAGATGATAAAGAAGAAGATGAGTGCGTTGACGTGGTGCGTGGGGATCAGGGCGCTGAGCCACTGCATGCCGGCCCGTGACGCCCAGTCGATGAGGTGCTCCTTGATCTCCAGCAAAGCGAACAGAGGGAACTTCAGCAACTGGAGGAACCACAAGAAAAAGGTGGGGTCAACAAGGTCCCAAACTCTGATTACTACTCCTAGGAAAGACTCATTTAGAGAGATGCAATAAAAAAAATGAATCAGCCACCAGTTTGCCGATTGTCAATATCAAACGAAATACTGAACATTCACTAGTTGCAATGTGAGAATTTGATGCTCGTCTTTATCCTTAATGTTAGTAAAGTAACAAGCAAACACATTTTTGAGTGGAGTGTGATTTAAAAAGAGGACAGCATGGAGTCTAATGGAGAGCAGTCACCAGTCACATCCTTCCAGAGTTTGGGAGCTTCCTACCTTTTGGTGTAAGGGCAATTTATCTGGATTCTTCACCACCACATCATCATCATCGTCGTCGTCATCGTCGTCCCCTCCGGCTGTAGCCATGACTGGTGAAGGTGCAACACCCTGAGCATACTTCTTAGTCATCTCAACAAAGTCGTCAAGACCCACTTGGCATCTGGCTACAAAGACATACAGACGACACACGGATGTTAACTTACAAGCAAATTTTAATCTGAAAGTTCGTTTTTTTTAGTTGTTTCAAACCACACATACCTTCACTGGAGACCATATTCTCCAGGACTCTCCTCTGTTTCTTGGCAGAGCTGTTTAGTGGGCCTGGCGACATTGGTTTGCCTAAAAATCAAGAAGAGATAATACAAAATAAATCTTCTAAACATGCAACTAGTCTGTATTTCTTTGCCTCTTTAGAACAATCTGCAGCATGTTGAGTATATACTATTAAGTAACAAAAGAACTTTACAATGTCAGTGTGTTAAATGACACTATTTCCCCTCCCATACCTGGCTCTGTGTGGACGTGTTCGACGTTCTCCAGCATCTCAGAAACAGCCACCGACTTCTTCCTCTCCGGGTTCAGCTTCCAGTACATCAGCAGAGCTGCTTTCCTGACCCCTCTCTCAAAGCGCGTCTCTGTACACAACTTCTTCACCTCCTCAATGTTCTCCAGAGTGATGCCTGACAAACACAAAAGGTGTAAATGGACAACTGTTCTCAGCATCAGTTGAAGGGTAATCCAACCAACTGATGGCATCAAACCAATGATGCTACTTTGCCAATAGTCAAAGATCATGGGTAGGAGTGGGACATTTTGGTACCTTTCCTGGAGGCTAAGCACCGCTGCAGCTGTTTGACGGCGTCCTTGCGTCCTTGTTTAGCAGCCTGGACTAGCCAAGTGACCGCTGTGCAGTTGTTCAGCTCTTCATCTCGTTCTTCTGCCAGGGCCAGGAAGTAACGTCCCATCTGGACACACAAAGACTTTCACATTTGCGAGGCAAGCATCACCGTGACTTTGTTGACTCATGACCTGTCCTTCCCATTAATATGTCGCTCTTAAAATAACATTTATCATTACTTGGCGGATCTGTTCCGTGCCCACCATATGGTCATTAAAGTCAATAGTATTTGCAATATGTTCATTGACACTGACCTTGCTCTGTGCTCGAGCATCGCCTGACTTTGCTCTCTCCTCCAAATCCTCAAGACTGACCTCCTCCTCTGGCTCTTCTGAAGGAAACAGAATACAGTAGATTTCATGGGTCCTCAGCAAAAAGGTACACAATATACAACAGATTCTTAGTACAACTGTGTCAATTAAAATGCCTTATTGTGTAAGAAAAGCGAGTTAGTAAAGTGGATAACACACAGATAAAAACAAGAAACACACACACGTCTTCCTGACCCAGCTGTCAAATCACCACAGTGAAAGCAGAGCATCCATGTTACTGAAACTGCTGACCGAGCTGTTTCCATTTTAAGTTCATGTCTACAACTGACACACATGATATGAATGTGGAAATGCTTCAAGTTAAACGTAACCATTTATTTTTCAAGCCTTAAAAAAAAAACAGAGATTTCAACTATGAAATAAGATAAGTTCTCTTCAGGTGACTAAGGTATAATCAGTTTCTTTTTTACTCATCTTTGGTTTTAAAATACTGTAGTTTACAAACAGTCCAGTTCTATGTGCCAGTCAATGGGAGGAGAGCTCCCAGAGCGTCAGCATGAGTCGGATCCTTCCAGAAACAGCATCTGTCCCAACAAGAACGTCCCTCTGGACCCTGTTGCTTTAATTATCATCTTCTTTTGCTGATGAGTTCTGCTAATTTCAAATCCCAGTGCCTCACTTGAACTGGAGCTCACATGGAAAAATGTGTCTACTTCCTGTAAAGTAAGGTGTCACGTTTGTTGTGTCATGGATATTAGGAAAAAGATGGAGGAGGGGGGGGGCAACAAATGTTGAAACACCCCCAGGCTGTAAGTGATACTTATAAGTGAAGTGGTGGTCTGTCTCTGGAAGCAAAAGAGAATGCAATGGGATCCGGTGACTTCCATCAGATGCCCGTCAATACTGCTGGCCCTAAAATACCAGCAGCTGCTAGCTTCTCTGATGAAACACACCCGCTGACACAGTGATGCGATCCGTCTCCCATTTTTTCTTTCATTTGCTACATTATGACAATCTTAACAGCTAGACACATGGGACAGGGCACGTATTTTTCAGGGGACAGGACTGAGTACGAGTTCAAACTGGTACAAATTGAATGACTGAGGTGTTGGATTTCACCCTTTCCAATAATGCTCCATATTTACATGTCTAGACAGGTTTCCCTCCTCAAGTCAGCAGAGTGCGACAGGCTGCTTTACATGTTATGGTTATTGTCATGGAGACACTACAGTACACAAAGCAAACTGGGAGTGTTGGCTGCACTGATTGGTGGAGAAGAGAAAAGTGACCCAGTAAAGTAAAGATTTGTGATTATAAGTGTAAAAAGGTTAAAGCTCAGAGTTTGAGTCTCACCTGATTCAGGTGTGGGAGGAGGCTGCTGAGCCACGGCGGCCGCTCCAGCAACTGTGAATGCAGTCGGGGGAATCCCCGTGGAGGCTGCGTTAAGCTGAGATCTGCCCACCTGCGAGGGGCTCCTGATGGGCTGGCGTAGAGGGGAGGCAGGCGGTGTGGACAGGGAGGACGAACGGGAGGAAAGACATGGAGTGGTTCGAGGGGAGGCAGTGGAGGGAGAAGACGAGGCTGTGGTCTGAGGTGTTGGCAGGGTGAGTTTCGGCTGAAGGCGGTCTGAGGTTGGTGCGGTTGTTGTAGAAGACGAGCCGGCAGAGAAAGGGCCCGGCCTCAGGGTGGAAGGAGATGAGGGGCTGGGTTTCGGGGTGGCTGGGTTGCCGGTCAGAGATGGTTCCATGGCTGAAAAAACATACCAGACAACTAATCAGTCAACAATAAAACTCTAGGGTTTAAAGAGTGTGGAAGGAAGAGGTTGTGAAATCACATGCATAAATCAAAGTATTGTGATATTTCGCGTGAGAATGTTGTATTGATACACCAAAGGCCAAGTAGTGATGTAACAAAGTTGCATACAAAGATACTTTAATTGGTGAATTTGATCAATGTTTTACTGCAATTTTGCAGCAAAAAAAGAATGAAGATGAGAAAATTAGACTTTAGAATATTTGATATAAGCTGCAATGATTTATTGTATAGATAATAATCTTACAGCTTCAGCTTTAACACAGTACTAACAGACACCTGTGGCTCTCCATCATGTGCCAACAACAACTGACAGCAGATGAGTCATCAGACTGGACTATTGACTTATTTGTCTCCAGGGCACATGTAAGTATTGACCTGTGCCCAGTTCCTTTTAATTAACTCAACGTGTATATCTGCAGATCTATGTTGTGTTTGACTTTAGTGTGGTCAAGCTGTGTGGAACGTTTTTGTCATGTGGTCTGCAGTTTATTTTAAACATTGTCAAGTGAGCCCTGAGCAGCTATATTGAGAAGGTGACATCCTTAAAGTGTCCTGACTGGAAACGTCCTGTTGTATTTTAGGGGAACCCCCCCCTTGGCCATCAAGAAGGTTGGCTCCAATCAACCAGTGGAGAGGGCATGCATAAATCCACATTTAGCTCACCGCAGCCAATGCAATGCAGTGTATTTACAGCGCCACACTTTGTATGTAACCGACATATAGCTGACAGTGAAAGATGTGGCAGATAACTAAAATAACAACCGTTAATGGTTTTGTTGCTAATGCTAACGTCACTACTGTCCGCTCACCTTTACCACGGTAACGTAAATCCTCCAGGTGACAAGGACGCGAGTGATAACTCAGTTCCTTTGCTATTCTGTGTCCCAAATCATTCTTCCCTTTCGTTTTTGTAAAGATCAGCCTGTCCAGTGAGTCCGCTGGCTCTCCGTGGTCAAACTAAAACAAATACACAATGTACAGTTCAGTCTGTCAGCTGCTCCGCTGGGCGTCCACGCCCACTTTGAATTCTGCGTGTTGTGATTGGACAAAATTGACGACTAAATGCGATTTGATTGGTTGTAAAGGTAGGAAGACGAAATAATGTCTTTCAGTCAAGAGCAATCAAACACCGAAATATATCAGGGCTCGTTATTACAGTTGATTAAACATATAACACCCGTTGAATGGGTTACATTTTAAAATATGTTTCTATATTTCAGGTTTGCTTTTTTTTGTTATAAATCATTATTTATTATTATTTATTATTTCTGTTTGCAACAACGTAATACAAGTTTTCTACCAGGAGATGGCAGTACACGACATGTTATCATTAATTTAATTTACAAATGTGACGCAACCTGTGATTGTGTATTCTTATTGTTATGATAAATAGAAAATATTACGGTATTTTAGTCAATGAGATTTGCATTCAAAAAGACACCATGGCATTTTGAATGGGGAATATAGGACAAGCACATTTATGTCCCATGCATTATCAAAGGAATAAGGTGCTGGAACCTTTACCATCTATGTAATTTCGTTTTCTTTAGAATTCACTATATTTACTATATAACTATATTTAATCACATAATCCAAACTCCACAGTATGAGAGTATGATCTGCAGTACAGGCAAATGCCGTTTATGGGATTTATTCATCAAAACAAGCTTTGAGCCTGCATCTAAATCTGTGATTTAGGTGTAATATTCATTAGCATGTTCTACTCTGTGACAACAAAATATTGATTGTGCCCAAACATAAGTTTGTAACGATGCTCGGGAGTAGGGATTTTGCTCATGTGCCATGCAAACTGCTATAAGGAGCACCGGAAAAAAGACAAGGAAAGAAACATTAAAGTTTATAAGCAGGTGACCCATGCGAAAAAGGAAGGAGAGCAGACAAATAAAGGATTTAAAGAGAGAATAATCAACAGGACTCGGGGGGAGTGAGATTAAAGTTCCAGTCTGGGAATGAGAGTAGATACCACATTGTGGGAAAAAGGAAATGGGGACAGTAATTGCTTAACTGCAGCTGCATTGAAGCAGTTATGCAAATGGCTCTTGATTAGTAGATTAACGCAATCCAGTTGAGAGGATAAGCATGACCCTTGAACGGGTTTTGTTATTTCACATGCACACCTTCAATCTATATTAGGCAATCTGTTTTTTAAAGGGGTTTGGACACACATGCGCTCACAGACGCAATTCCTATTTAAATTAGGCAAAGCAGCTCAAACAAGATATTCGTGAGCTTGTTTTCTTTCTCTGTATCCCCTCAAGGTAGTCATGACCTATTCTAGAGCTCATGTGATGGAGACTTCCCCATAATCTTATCTAATCTCATATCTATGTCAGTTGAAGTTATTACAGTAAAAGGGGGCTACATGACACAACAGAATATAGACCATTAGTCTAGAATGCACTCACCCCCCTCTTCGTCTCCTATAGCGTCTAGGTAACAGACCCCTGTATTTACAGTTCAGGCCTCACCCACGGTCTCCACCGGCATGACCAATGACTCTCACAGGAAGAGAGACCTGAGGAGGAGGAGGAGGAGGAGGAGGAGGAGGAGAGGACGTATAGTCAGTAACGATAGCAGAAGGGTTATGTGAGAATGGACACTGACTGCGGTGAGGATGAGTATTTCCATCACAACTGCAGCCCAGTAGCTATTCTGACCTTTGAAGTTTCTCTCTGCAGGGGAAAGGGATGTGATAGATGTTAGCCAGCTGATACATTGGGTAAATTCCTTCTAATTACACACTATGTACTCTCTAATTATCAGCTTGTTTATGTTGTGATACTAATATAAGAACAGACAACATGTTATCATACAATCAGCTACAGATTCCACTTTGGGGAGATTTTCAGACAAGGAGTTAATCTCTTGTAATGTTGGTGCCACTGACTAATCGTCCTAGATCATGAACCATCTTTTATATGAGCCTGTGATTATAAACTCTTATAAAATGCTTAAATCATTGGCACTTCCTACACTTTTTAAGTGGGGTAAACTCAACTCCTTCATCAGCTGCCAGCCCTCTATGTGTTGATCTGAAGCTATTGTGAGGCCTGTGTGGAGAACTACTATTATGATTCGGGGTGTGGCCAGTTTGGTGTATTTGGAGAGCAAAATACTGGACTGTTCAATGGAACATTTAACAACAGCATTTCCATTAAACGCCTCATATTTTACCCAGAAGGTCAGAAACAGAGAAAAACCCTTGTTACTATGTTTGAAGAGCTTTTTACAAATCAAAGAAACTTCACTTTGCACACAAGTTTGTCATCTTGTTATGTTCATGCTATGAATTACATTTTTTGGGGTACACTATGGAACATCAGGCTCAGATTTGTTTGTGACTAAAACAGTGGTGACTCATGCCCTGCGAAGCCTAATTACCTTCATATGAAAGTTTTACGTCACCACAAGCACTCCAGACTGGGGGATAGGGGGTTTACATTGTGGAAAATAGTATCTAATGTTTTCTATCTACGTGCTTAAGATAAATGCTGTATAAGACGGAAGGTTAGCCAGATATAGTCCTCATTTGATCCTCTCTGAACACCAATGGCCGTCTAATAAAGCTAATAACTTTAATCTGCCAGCAGTCATGAATATGTTAAGCCTATTATGGACAGCTCTCATTGATATGCGGAAATCCTAAGATGATAATGTTAACTTAATAAAAACAGTGACTCCTCATATTACTCATAGCTGGGCATAAGTGATGGAAATAGGCTGACTGGCTAGAGGTTGTTTCTTTCTCCCCATGAAGAAATCCGTAATTAAAACGCTTGTATAACTTGACCATCCAGCTTAGTCACTACACCTTCTGTGAGAAGCATGTACCTATACCATCACTTTTACACTTTAATGTCACCAATGTTATACCCTGAATCTAATAACACCTGGGGTTGTTCTATTATCTGCAGAAGAGTTATCGCATGGCTTAATCACAAGGTTATTGTGACGTAAAATAGAATAAAGTTTCCTTTATCCGTTTTCTGTGAAATCTACGGTTCAGAGAGAGAGAGAGAGAGAGAGAGAGAGAGAGAGAGAGAGAGAGAGAGGTACAAAAACTGCAGACCCACAAAATACCATGCTGCGGTAAACAGTAAAAATACCTCAGGCAAAACAATTAAAAGAAACAGTCATTACCGCTCTCTGACATACATTCACTCTTTGACTCAATCCCTCACCAAAACAAAGCAGGATACACATCCCTCCCTCTCCCCGTCTCTCTCTGCCTGCAACCACAATGTTTTTTCACTTTATCTCTCCATCTGGATGTCTGTTTGCTGGCCTCAGCAGGAACCTGAATGGAGTGCAGCTTAATACTCCAAACTCGCCCCCTTAGCTTGTCTGTTTTACCACTCAAATAATGTCCCATACATATAAAGTGCACAAGCATATACAACCTGGGAAAATGCCCGCTGGTACACCAATTCTGGATGAGTGAATGACCACTGCAGGAGAAGACATTATGTTTAGACAATTAAAACTCATCACTGACTGTTTGCTCTTCTCCCTCCACTTCCTTTGACCTATGTTGCCCTGTAGCAATGGGCATATGCTGCAGCCACAGAGAGCCGTCATGGTGCGCTGTCAATGGCAGACAGTGTGGAGAGGCAGCGACAGGCGGCTGTGCGTAAGTAATGCATCCTCCAGAATCTGGGTCACACACACCGCTTTCATGTTGTCAGATTTTTTTTCCACTGAATTCTATAATTAATAATAAAGTCATATTGTCCTCAATAAATATACAGAATTAGGAGGCCTAAGGTACTTTTATGTGAAGCTTTTTCGTTTCAAGGCATTACTGTTATAGATTAAGATACAGTGAGGATACAATGATGATTATGGTTAACCTTTAATACCTTTTAAAAAAACTACTTATTTTTACAACGATCCCTGGCAAGAATGATAGTGGCCCTTATATTATAATATATAATGGCTATCATCATCACCATCATCATCATCATCTCATGTACAGCAAGGTTACATCAGGTACAAAACAAGGAGCCTATGCAAGATACAAGAGCGCTAATAACATTTTAAACATTATAGTGAAAAATCATATATACAATAAGATACAATATTAAAGAAGATGCATTCATAAAATGAAAGACGTTTAAATATTACCAAACATTTAATAAACAAACCCTTGCAGATAGAAAGGAAAGATATACAAATAAGCTGTTATTGGCAACTTTAGCCTTATAAGGTAATACTTTGTTGGGTAGCCCAAGAATATAATGTAATATAATTTTTTTACTAGCAAAATATTGTATTGACAAATCCTTTTTTTCCATCCTTTGTTAATTCTTTCTCCTCATGTCTTTCAAATACTGTCTTCTTGTGTTGGTGTGTTTGTACCATGTATAGTAGAACATACATGGTTGTATGCTCTGTACCACCGTGACGCCCGGACGACGCACGTTTCTCCCGCACTGGCTGCGTGTCCACGCATTAACCGCGCGCGGTGTCATTCTTGAACACGCAGTCAGGTGTCGCGCTTCTATCACGCTACCGGCGACGCCCGCCCGGCGTTTTTTTTTCTCCCTCCCCTCCCCATGTTCACGTCGACACACGGGGCAACGAAACTGTTTTATTTATTTATTTATTTTTCTACTCGTGTGTTTGAAATGTATAGGAACGGATGACGTCGCGCGTGCACTCAAGTGTGTGTGTGTGTGTGTGGGCGTGGAGGAAAATATCAACGTGCGGCGCGAGAGGAGGAGAAGCCTGAAGCCGAATCCAATTTGTAGCTAGAGGATAATATCAGTGGTGGAAATACAACTTCAGTCCACTGTTCACTGCTGGAAAATGTGTGTAATATCCGAGGAATAAAGTTGTAACCGGTCGCTGTTAGCAGTTAGCCGAGCCCGGCATCTTTTTACGAGCTGGAGGCGAGTTAATTCATCCAGCCTCTCTTCCTGGATGTAAAGCGAATTAACGTCAGGCAGCGACGCTTCAACATCGGGCCGCTTGTGAATCACCAGACCTCCATTTCAGGTAAGTTTTGCTCGGTCTGTAATCACAGATAACTTCGCGTAGACTCTGACAGGGTGTTAGCTGCTGTGACATGTATCCGACATCCGCGTTGCATCTGCTAGAAACGGACACAGAGCGACCCACCGACATCATGTCTGAGAGCTCTGGGTCTACCGACAGTAACGTTGACTGCCAAGCCTCATATCGACCACATTTTTGTCTGCATCGTGAACCTGTGGGACATCTCTGGTCTCTGGCCGACTCTACCAGCTAGCCCCCCCCCCCCCCCCCCCCCTTCCCTCACCCCGGTGGATCACATTAGTCTGTGGTCACACCGGGAGCAGCACGGTGGAAATGCTACATGACAGTCGGTTCACACACACGGAAACATCAACACGTTACAGAGTTGCTGAGTGCACGGGCACCCGACCTCGGACTCTGGAGGATGCTGCTGCAGCTGCAGCCCCCCATGCATGTCTCCGTGGGGTGTGGTTGGCAAGCCGGACAAGGCAGGCTGTCAGGGCAGGCTGTCAGCAGTGTAGACGCTCTCCTCCCCAGCAGCACCCTACCCTATAATCCCCCATTTAGACAGCTCATTAGAGAGCGGGCCACTTGGCATTAAACCATCCCCAACATCTCCACCATGTCCCCTTATACCACACCAGTCCTCTGCCATGCATGGACTCTGCCTGTCTGTCATACCAGCTCTGCTCCAGAGGCTTGTGACAGACAATATGTGTTGCACACTCACTTCTGTTTGATCAGCCTGTTAAAACTATGATGCATGCATACTGTGCTAATTATGTGTCTTTTTTTTAAGTAAGGGTATAGCTCTCATGCAGGCACTGGAACACATCTATGCTTATTATTGTGACAGGACGATAGGCTTACTGTCTATTTACGATGGTTTCATGTTGTTTTCTTCAACTACTCTAGAGGTTTAACATCAGTGAATGCCGACATTCACAGGAGTCCTGTTTACCCCTGCCCTATAATCCACATTCCTCTCCCTAATTTAATTCATCCCACTTACTTGTCATTCATAATCTTGCCTTCCACACACGCTTTCCTGAGTGTGGTGCTGTGAGTAAGGGGCTGCTACCAGGTTAATCCCTGTGAGCTATGCCCACATCTTACTTCTTCATGTCTTAAAGACGTATGAGGGTATTCTTTATACAAAGAGTGGTACACATGGGTAAATGTCTGTGCTGTGTATTAATGTTTGTGTAAACCAGAGATTAGTCACCAGCCAGTACTGATTAATGTGCTCGCTGTGTATAGTTAGAATGAGAGAGGGAGAGAGGCAAGGTTAATCACATTACTGACTGCACTATCATGTGTTCCTGAGGGGAGAGAAGCTATTACTGCTAACCTACACATAGATGCACCCATGCATGCAAACGCATACGTGCACATATATAGATGCACGGACCATAATGACACACCTTCAGCAATGAATGACAGGTTAGTAGGTGCTATAGATCTAAACCCTGAGCAATAAGAATAACGATATAACTGAGTCGGTGGCATGTATGTATGTGAGAGAGACACTGAGCTAGAGAGAGAGAGAGAGAGAGACTTCTTCGTGTTGATATGTCTGGGTTGACTAGTCATCGGGGTCAATAACTTGTAGTCATTCTGCTGGCATAGTATAGTTTGTAGAACATATGCTCCACTAGTGCTGCACTTGGCTGCTCAGCCTCTCAGTGGGATCTTTACAGTGTCTTTGGAGTATCGCTAGACTGCTGTGTGTGTGTGTGTGTGTGTGTGTGTGTGTGTGTGTGTGTGTGTGTGTGTGTGTGTGTGTGTGTGTGTGTGTGTGTGTGTGTGTGTGTGTGTGTGTGTGTGTGTGTGTGTGTGTGTGTGTGTGTGTGTGTGTGTGTGTGTGTGTGTGTGTGTGTGTGTGTGTGTGTGTGTGTGTGTGTGTCTGGAGTGTTCTGACAGTCTACCTTCTGCTGATGCTAATATGACTACAATGAGAATGTATGTGTGTCGTTATACACCTATGAGCCTATGAGGCATTGTAACCAACGTGCCGTATAAACAGGAGTATATATCTCAGTCTGTCCACACCCTCACTGTTGATTTTGTTACCTAGATTGAGAAGCAATGAGTCTTTGTTTCAGCTCCCATTTGCAGCTCTTTTATCTATTTATTGAGCCTGTGTGTCTCACTGAAGTCTAGTTAATGTTTGACACTGTGTGTGTGTGTGTGTGTGTGTGTGGTCTGTCTAGCTTCGAGGAGGTCCATCTGTGAGTGTGTGTAATAAACTTGTGTTCATTGCAAAGACGTCTGTGTACCCAACAGCTTTTACTTCATATGAAACAACTTATATATACAATACTTATATAAATAACCTATTAATAACCTCTGCTAAAGAACAAAGCCTTAAAGTGCATTATTACATATTATTTTTACAACACAGACATGTAATACAATCACTTGTGTAAATTTACATTAGATGTTGTGTTTATGAAAAAGAAATTGTAGGTTTTTACTAATTAATTTTTTGTAGCCAGTTAGGGACAAATATCTCCTCATCATGCCTTTTTTGGGAAGTTTAAATCTAATCCCAATATGCATGTTTATTCATCACGGTGACATCCTTCAGCAATCACTCATTAATTGCAATTGCACATCTCTCTGCAATTTTTCCCTAAATCTTCCTGTTTAGTGCTGTAACCCCGTTACACCACAGGTGCGTCATTTTACAGCGACAACAGGGATTTCCTGAGGCGGTTACGAAACTACAGTATATGTTTGTCACTCTTTGTTCACCCAGTCATAAGGGGATCAAGATTTCAACGTCGTAGCCGGGTACCAGGATAAAACCTTGATTATGCAGAGCTTCAACTAATATTCTTCCGCTCCTGTATTGATGCTGACCGAGTCTCATTCTCAAGCTGCAATTTGCTTGATTGTGAAACTCCTCAGCTGCTGAGTTTCTTCATCACGTCTTTCTTGCACTCACCATCGACTGATGTAGCTCCATTGTTCGAGCTGATTGTCTCAGTGCTACATTCACTGCATTTAGCTGCACTTTTTTTCTTTTTTCAGTTTTACTCTTTGAACAATATGACTTGTCATAATCATTTTCTGCAGTTCTGAACATTGGATTACATCAGCTACATGTGGGTGATAGCAGGGTCGATGGTGACTCTTTCATCTTATCTGTTGAAGGGTTTTTGTTAAACATTTGCATTTTCTAGTGCACGATAAGCCGGGTAACTGTTTATGTGTTGGCGTACATGAAGTAGTTTAAGGTACGTGACCTGTGCTGGCTTTCATGAACTAACATTAAAGGTGTTTGTATCTATGAAATGTCCCAGTTTCCCCTATAAACTCTTAGAGTTTGGTTCTGGCTGCCAGCTTGGGAACATGTGGCTCCAGAGCACTTTGTGGGAACTGTGTGTGGTTGATGGCATATACATATCTGGACTCGTATCAAGTGAAAAATAACTCGTAAGTTATTGATAAAGAGTTGAAGATAAAGAAAAAACAGTGAAACCATCCACTAGGCCTCTTGGCCGTTTTAGCGTGGGTACACTTGGTCTCTGATGGTGGCACAGGCTTCAACATGCTTAAACATGCTTAAACATGCTTAAACATGCTTAAACATGATTAAACATGCTTCAACATGATTAAACATGATTAAACATGATTAAACATGATTAAACATGATTAAACATGCTTCAACATGCTTCAACATGATTAAACATGATTAAACATGCTTCAACATGCTTCAACATGCTTCAACATGATTAAACATGCTTAAACATGCTTAAACATGCTTAAAGCAGTATCAGGGTGGAAAGTGGACGGAAAACAATTCTTTGTCCTTGTAAATTACGTGTGCAAATTCCACTACACATGTGAGTCAAGTCTATCGATCTCCTGTAAATAAAGACATGTTTGTTAGTGATGAGAATAAGTGTAGAGAGCTTTTGTGTGCATAGATGTAAAGCTGTATCCATCTCTAGTTGTTCTGTGTGAGAGAGTGTGTGCTTGTGTCAGTGCTTTCTGTGTGTGAATGATCTCTGTCTCTTTCTCTCTCTCTCTCTGTCTGTCTCTCTCTGTCTCTTTCTCTCTCTCTCTCTGTCTCTCTCTCTCTCTCTCTCTCTCTCTCTGTCTCTGTGAATGAGAGCGAGATCACTGATTGCCTCGGCTCAGTAACCATCACTATTCCAGCAATTGGGGGTGGAGGGATGTAAGAGGAGAGGGGGGGAGATGGTGGAAGGTTGGTTCCCCTCTCTGGTAGAGGTTCCACTTTGCTCCTGCTCTTTCCTCTCCTATAGGCTTAACCCCCCCCCCCCCCCCTGTGGAGGATTTCAGTATTAAGGATAGAATTAGTGGGATTTTAGTATTAGAAGTAGTTTAGTATGATTATTAGCACCTCTTATGGTGAATAGAAGTGTCAAAATAATAAGAATGTTACCATGGGTTAAAGAGTTGCAATATATTTATCTATGAAATGTATTATGTTTACAGGAGGTTTACAGATAGAGGATATTATATTACAGTATATTGACACATTGAATGTATTAAGCTATATGTATAAGCCATAAAAGTATTAAACACTGAAGTATTGAACACTGTAAGAAAGGAAGTATAAAAGGTCAGATAGGGTCAGATTTAGAGAATATCTAGGGATATCTTCATGAGACATGAAGTGAGGAGCATTGGAGACAGGAAGACAGAGAGTCATAAAAGGCAGCAGGAATGCGGAGAGGACAATGCAGAGATGAGCTTCAAAGGACGTCTCCAGCTGTGAAGGCTACAGAAGAAGCAGAGAGGAGTCGGATTACAGCCAAATGGTTGTCAGGCATCGATTGGTTCAGGACAGTGGCCAAGATGATCAAATGTTTGAGTAACACCGATTGGCTCACCTGCAGTTTTTATGACGATTTGACCCCCCTGTCTTTTCTGCAGTATAAAAGCTTTGTTTGAGGGAGTCAGCTGACTAAGGCTAGGAGGAGTCAGCTGGATTTAGCCAATAGTATTTGAGACAGATATTTTACGGACTATGAAAGGAGATTCAAATGTTTATTTCAGTCTCTTCATCACATTTCGTCCTTCAGGTAACAAGCTTCCTGTTTGGAGTGTGTGTGAAAGCTGTTCTCGAGAGCATTTTACTATCGATAGTTAATTCAGATTGCATTTGTTATTAAATACATGTTTTATTTTGAAACCTGAATTCAGCGAACTTATTTTTGGCGCACATGCGCAGTAACTAGTCAACAAACCAGTCCAGCGTTAGTGGCTCCTGTTTATACTTTGCCCCAACAATTTGGAAACCACGAAGGGACAAAGGGACATTAGGGGCTTTGAATATTCGACTCTGAGAAGGCTGACATGACGTGAGATGGGTAGACACTTTCGGAGTGCACGCAAACATAAGGTGAGCAGAGCCGTTTTAATAAAAATCTGTTTAGGTAGACTATAGGAAATCTTAGGCGGAAGTGTTTGCATGATTTACGTTACTGGAAGCTGGACAGAGGAGAGGAGACCGCAGACAACTGGTAACTGTATTGATTTAACTTTAAAGTGGTTGTAACTCTGTGTGAATAGCATCTGCAAGCTGAATTAGGAACATATGTGTGCTTTGATTACACGTTGTTCTTTGTTGTGAAATCCTACCGGTGAGGCCTGATTTGCAGGTAACCCCGGGAGAGGGGGATGTTGAATTAGCATTGATCACGCTATAGTATTAGCTATTGGAACTAAGCAGCTAGAAAGAAGCTTGAGAAGCGGTCGAAGTTCTGGGCTTTGGTTCTTCGGGCGGACTGAAACTGCGAGGCAGGGTTACGTGAGGACAAGGCGACGGTCCCCTCAGGTCTTGCATTGGCAGTTTCGGGTCTGAGGAACTGATGACTCTTAAGTGCGGGAGGGAATAAATTATAGTTTCGAGGGCAAAGCTCGGGTTGAACAGGGTGTGTAATTGGACGATACTGAATTTATGATGCATGGACGTGCACGTGGTTCAGGTCCGGTGAACATGCGCTTAAACTGCTGCAGAGGCTGGCCGCTGCGTTAAGTTAATTGTAATGATGGGAAATAGTGCATGGTACTAACTGTGTATCTTAGACAATTAGGGGTGGCTAACGTGGGGTTGATCTCTTAGAAGAGTAGCAGAGAGTTTGTAAGCTATGGCGAACTGGAAGGCGTAGTTAAGGCTTCGTGGGTTTAGTGTTGAGCTAGGCGAACTGCGAAGTTTTGCTCGTTTTTTGGGTCTAGTGAACAGGCATTAAACTACTTAAATCGAAGAGACTGGCTGCTACGTTATGATAAAACCTAAAGGGGAAATAATACATGAAACTGTGTATTTAGTCGTTGCATTGGGTTGCAGTGCTGAGATAGCATTGTGTTGTGTGAATGATATGGTAAGCTGGAGACTGATTGCAGTTCTGGTGCTACCTTAGATCGTGAAAGAGGAGACTATTGATTATAATATCCGGTATGGTGGTGAGAAGCCACGGCCAGGACTAGTTTGAGAAGGTGTGTGAATGTGGCATATTGTAAGAGTTGAGACTACGGTGCTTTGTGTGTGCTGAAGATACGTTTTGACCGTGTAGCTCAAGCTAATAACAATAGCCGCTAGTAGCATTAGCTTCTTTGTTCGTTTTCGCGCCAGTTTTTTGAGGAAAACACCATAGAAGAAGAAGAAGATAACTTCGACATCTAGCGGTTTGGAGGTGTAATTGCATGATAATTACAGTAAACTCCACTACCCAGAAAACCTAGAGGTGAAATAATTAGAGAACTACAGAACGTTTCACCACCTATCTTTTGTAGGAGTAATTACTTTAGGACTACCAAATACTTAGTCATCTAGTGGATTGATAGATAAATTACAATAAGGTGAGTTTTTGGTGATAAACTTGTGATATCATTGTTTTGGACTCTATATTTTAATTTGCATTTACTTAGATTGTTGCTCTTAGTTTTAATTCAGTATTTTAATAGCCATTGGTAATATTAATTGTAACTTAAATTATTCATTTTAGTTTCAATTCAACAGTTCAACTTTAGTTTAGTAAGTTTAGTTTGATCCAATATTTTAACCTCCAGTTGTAATTCAATTGGTATCCTACAGTTGTTTATTTTGATTCAGTATTTTAACTGGAATAGTTGATTTTGATTCTGATCCGACATTTGTAATTTTTTATTTTAATTTTAGTTCACAATTTTCATTAATTTTGATTTAACATTTAGACTTTCGATTGTTTGGTGCTGACCAATAAGAGATACAAAGACGTTAACTAACATGTTTTAAGTTTTATTTTCACAGGTGATGAACATAGAGGCAGCTGCTGACAGGAGAAAGCAGTCTCCTGTTGTATTACCAGGTAGCTGGCTGTGGATGAGGTCCATAGGTGCCAACAAGTTGGATTGGATCATGAGAGATCCATTTTATAGAAGTTTACATAGATGACATAGGGGTACCAAGGGGGGTGCCTAATGAATTTACAGCTAGAAATCAAGTAGGAGCCGGTTTCGAATCAGCATTTTTTTTGATGGTCGACAATCAATAAAGATGTGGATTGGATTAATTACATTTACTGTAACCAGCAGCATTTTATAAACGTCACTCGTGATGCCATAGTGGGACTTCATGAGCTGGTAGATAAGACTAGTTTAATGGCCTTGTAGAACAGAATGGCATTAAATATGATTTTAGCAGAGTGTGCAAAATGTTTGGATTTGCTTGTAGTACTTTCATTCTGAACAACACAGTTCCTGATCATCTTCACTGGGATTCTGAAGGACCTGATTGAGTCCAGATGGACTTCTGACAACATCCGGTGAGATATTGAAATTTTGAAAAATTGACTGTATATTGTTTTGTCAGTTTGTTTTGGGATTTTTTGTTTTATAGGGTAAAATTGGGATTTAAAGATACATTGAATTAAGTATAATTTTTGTTAAGTGAGCAGACAAGCTTCTCAGAAATTGTTCTTTCTATTCCTCATTGTACAGGATGAATCCTGAAGATGTCCTCTACCTGGACCAACCAGCATCACGACAAGAGCCGCTCACATCAGCTACAGTCCTTGTCCTCTGTGGATGCCGTTGTATTCGTAGACTTTTACAGGGGTTAATTGATACTGTACTTAGGGAGACAAAGATGTAGGGAAATTGGTTAGGTATAGATGATGAGGATGAATTTTAACAACTGATGATATGACTGTTTAGTTGGGGAAACTCACTCTTAGACCATAAAGGTAACACACTCTGAAGAGTGTGTTAGGGGGGATTTGTGGAGGATTTCAGTATTAAGGATAGAATTAGTGGGATTTTAGTATTAGAAGTAGTTTAGTATGATTATTAGCACCTCTTATGGTGAATAGAAGTGTCAAAATAATAAGAATGTTACCATGGGTTAAAGAGTTGCAATATATTTATCTATGAAATGTATTATGTTTACAGGAGGTTTACAGATAGAGGATATTATATTACAGTATATTGACACATTGAATGTATTAAGCTATATGTATAAGCCATAAAAGTATTAAACACTGAAGTATTGAACACTGTAAGAAAGGAAGTATAAAAGGTCAGATAGGGTCAGATTTAGAGAATATCTAGGGATATCTTCATGAGACATGAAGTGAGGAGCATTGGAGACAGGAAGACAGAGAGTCATAAAAGGCAGCAGGAATGCGGAGAGGACAATGCAGAGATGAGCTTCAAAGGACGTCTCCAGCTGTGAAGGCTACAGAAGAAGCAGAGAGGAGTCGGATTACAGCCAAATGGTTGTCAGGCATCGATTGGTTCAGGACAGTGGCCAAGATGATCAAATGTTTGAGTAACACCGATTGGCTCACCTGCAGTTTTTATGACGATTTGACCCCCCTGTCTTTTCTGCAGTATAAAAGCTTTGTTTGAGGGAGTCAGCTGACTAAGGCTAGGAGGAGTCAGCTGGATTTAGCCAATAGTATTTGAGACAGATATTTTACGGACTATGAAAGGAGATTCAAATGTTTATTTCAGTCTCTTCATCACATTTCGTCCTTCAGGTAACAAGCTTCCTGTTTGGAGTGTGTGTGAAAGCTGTTCTCGAGAGCATTTTACTATCGATAGTTAATTCAGATTGCATTTGTTATTAAATACATGTTTTATTTTGAAACCTGAATTCAGCGAACTTATTTTTGGCGCACATGCGCAGTAACTAGTCAACAAACCAGTCCAGCGTTAGTGGCTCCTGTTTATACTTTGCCCCAACACCCCCCATCCATCCCCATGGGTTTTTAATGTCTGATTGTGTTTGCTCTGTAAGAATCCATGTGGAAGAAAGCTTCCTCGTCCTCAAGCATCACTGCATTGCTGTCTCTCAGTGAACCTCAGAGATTGAACCAGATAACAAAATGATGTGTGTGTGTGTGTGTGTGTGTGTACATGTGTTTTTTCAGCCCCTATACGACGCCGTTGTGTGTATCTCTGTTTGTTTCAAATCCACCGTGACACTCCTCCTTCCCGTCATCCTTTGAGGGGAATGGAGTTTTTGAGAGCAAGGGTTGCCTTGGTAACTATTGCTGCCATCTGTGTATGTTGTATGAATGTTTGGTAACGTGTGTGTGTGTGTGTGTGTGTGTGTGTGTGGTTAAAGATGGAGGCGCACGCAGTCTTAATGCTTTAGCTCCCTTATCGCTGCATTATTCATTTAATAGTCAGCAGAAATAACTGGAAGGTTACTGGGTCACAATTCATTCCAGGGAGAGATTAAAGGAGTCTACGTTTACCTCAGGGAATGTGTGTCATTCACAACGAAATACGCCCAAAATACACCTGATCACACAACAGTAGTCAGTGGGAAAAAAGGACGAGGAGTAGAGAGAAAACTAGTCATCATAAATCCCCATGTATTTGCCTTGTTTTGTCAGTGATAACCTTATTGGTTGCAACTGTTTTGATCATCAAATAATTGTGAACATTCTCTTGTTTAGCTTTCATTTGAGAGGCTCATATAAGTAGAAAAATAACGCTCTCTGCAGTAAATCCTGTATGATTGGAAAAGGAAAGGTGGAGACAAATCTTGCAATTATATTGCACTGATGGATGAAGTGCAAGGATCAAATGAGAGGAATCGAGGCAACTGCACTCTACGTTCACCTGGTCCAAAGATTCAAGACAAAATCAATCACTTATCTATTTGAAACAGTCATTTATTTCTAAGTGGACTACAGTGACACGACGGCTCTTTATTCTGTATAATATGTGAGCAGGTACAGAACAGACTGCAGGATCAAGGTTAATTATTTCATTTATTAGTCTACTGAAAGAGAAGTGTTAGGGAGATGTGACAGGCCAGAGACCATCAGACACATTTTCATGCACTATGAGGCTCCTAAGTACAGTCCAGGGACTGGAATAAGGTGATAATAAATGGCCCACGCCACATGTGTATATTAGAGAGGAGGGTGACGGAGGAGTGTAAATGTTAGTACCAAAAATAGTCTGTTTTCCCCAGGCTGTAGTGCGTCATGTGGCTTGTGTCCAGTGCATTGTGCAGAGTAGTTTGTAACCCAGTTTTTAACACTGACTCATGCTTTTTCTTTTTCTCTCTGTTTGTCCGTCTCTCTCTCTCTCTCTCATAGAAACTCTCAGCAACCTCCAGCAATGATGTAGAGTTGACAACGATATGATGATGATGATGATGATGATAATGCAGGGCCTCGCACGGAGGTGGAGCAGCGATTGACTCTCTCCTCCTTTTTTCGCCACACCTTGCATTCTATGTCCGTCCTGATTGGGCGGCCGTACTGCGATGTCCTCAACCACACCCTCTGCGGCTCCGCCCCTTAAGAAGGGAAGGAAGCTGGACAAATCGGAGGTGATGACCGACTCGGTGCAGGCCACCAACGAGGAACTGAGGAGCAAAGTCCTGGACACCCAGATTGAGCTGCAGCAAGAGCGGGGCAAGGTGAGGAGGAGCGTACACCACATGGCCAACCAGCATGATATTTATTCAGTGGCTGTTAGGCCTGACTACGTGCAGTCTAACACTGTACGTAGTCTTGGAAAAGCTGTCTGGGCGGTTTGCCTCTCCTTGTATCATCTGATTGACACACAAACCAACTCTCTGTGGCCTCTGTTCCCCTCTCTGCATCCGTCATGGTTGTACTTAGCAGTAACAGGACCTGGAGTCAGCTCTTACTAAGCCATGCTTTAAACGTATGCACTGTGCATAAAAAAATATTTTTGAATTAACATTAATTTCAGCTATAGCGATAACTGTTCTCTATGTGTCTATTGCTCCCTGTTTAGGAATAAACATCCGTTTTGTTTTAGACTGCCAGCACTTGGTCTGGGGGCAAATGGATGAACACACTGGCGGCCTGTGATTTGTATGATAATGACTGCTTGGTTGAATTCCAATGCAACTTTAATGGCAAAATGTCCCACTCTTCCCAGGTATGTAAGCTCCGCGAGCGACTCCAGGAGCAGCGGCAGGCTCGGGAGCTTGAGCAGCACAAACATGCTGTGGCACTCACTGACCTGCGCGCCAAACTCCACGAAGAAAAGCTACGCGAGATAGCGGCCGCCCGCGAAACCCTCGCTCGGCAGCACGAAGTGGAGCTGGCCCGGGCCATCAAGATCAAGGATGCCGAGGCGCAGAGGCTCCAGGGGCTCGTGAACGCTCTGAGAGACGGAGGAGCCGACAAGCTCAAAAACGCTCTACTCGGAGAGGCTCGGGAGGAGGCCAGGAGAGCTTTTGATGGGGAGAGGATGAAGCTACAGCAGGAGGTAGGTTATAGCATGTATAGGGGACGGTAGTGCAGTATTAATTATGTTTTCAATAGAGATTGTGGACTAATATGAACGTGGAGTATTAACTGTAATTCTGCTGTCAAACCTAGTATGCTCTGCTTCTAATAAACTAGAGCTCTGTCCACTTTGGTGGTTTGTTTGTTTGTTTTGTTCTCACAAAATTATAGAATGAGTTTTGCAGATTGGATATTTTCTGAGGGCATTGTGTATATATAAGAGCTTTTTTTGTTGGCATGTGTATTTTGTGTGTGTGTGTTTGTTGATGTGGGACTGTGTAAACTTTTGTGAATTTGCTGCTGAAAAACAGGAAACCGGGTGGAAAAGCCTGTTGCCAAGCTATTGTTTTCGATGTAGCCTTTCCAGACAAACAGGACATCTATCATTACAACTGTCTTATGGGATAGGACGTGTGTTTATACATGTGTGAGTGTCACTCTCTTTGTTGTTTTTGGTTTTGTGTGTATTAATATTATCGTCTATGTGTTCTATCTGTTTTTTTTTTTTTTTTTTTTTTAGATCCAGGAGCAAAAGACAGCCAGGAAGCAAGCTGAAGAGGCGCATGCAAATGCTCTGCAGGCCGATAAAGCCAAAGCAGCAGATCTCCGCACAGCCTACCAGCAGCACCAGGATGAGGTGCACCGCATCAAACGTGATTGTGAGAGAGACATCCGCCGACTGGTGAGGCCTCATGCTGCTGGGACGACACACATTAGAGACACTACATGTGTCTTTAACGGACCACTGGCTTTCGATAAAGGAGAATGTATTCAAATATTGCCGGACACAGTTGACAGTATACTTGCTGGTGATTCTTTAATATCATAAAATATGTTACAAATCATTTACATTCATGAGAAATGATTTAGTCTATTTAACCTTTATTTACCTTCGTATGCTAATTTACATATTTATATTTACAGTATCTACTTAATATTTCTCAATCATTTTAAATGTTCACGGCCAAACAAGCAACAATCAATCACACCCATGTGTGAGCTGATCTTTCTCATCAGGACTGTGTGGCTGTGCTTTTATTTGCCAGCGGTCTGGCCAAATAAGCAAACCAGGCAAACGCCCACAAGGGTCATCCCATTTCAATTAACATGTAGTTAAAGTAGTAAGTTAGTTTGTCGTTAAAAAGCTGTTTACAGACATCTCTGAAATGAAATTAAAAAAACTGTTCTATCTCTCTGTCATACAATGTTTGCAGTAATGCTCAATAAGTACGAAGCTCATTGAGAAAATTGGTCTTCAGGGCCTTTTAAAATTCAGTCCCATGTATGATCACTTCCTGGGGCCTCTGCTGCAGAGCGTCCTGTTGTGTCCAATCACAATAAGCTAACCTTCATTAAATTACTCCATAAACCATATAACAGTATTCCTGGGATAGGTTAGCTTGACAAACCCAGCAGCTGTTATTTATTCCTTGTCTGCCTCAACAACAATTTCACCAAGAGTCCATCATCATCCGTTTTCCTGCTTCTGAAGTTTATCTCACTGACCTTGAATGAAGGCTAGAGGCTAATTGCTGTGTTGTCCGTCTCAACCTATCTCAACATGTGGTTTTTATCTGCAAAAATAGAACTCTGTATACCTGCTGCAGTTACTCATTAACCCCATTACATACAGTGTGTGAGACTACATCATGTATTGCTATTTGTAAATGAATGTTTGAGCAAGGAGACTTGATAATATTTGGAATCAAGAGTAGTAAAATAGTAAAGCATGGCTCATTAAGGGAGACCAGGCAGTAGAGGGAACATTTGTCAGAAGGAGTTGTGTGAAAACACACAGCAAGAGCAAAGCTTCATAAATTAATCACAGCTGGAGCACTATATTTTATAAAAAGTTGAAACACTGTCGCTCTCTTAATCTGTTCACGGCCAACGGAGCATGCATCTTGTTAGACTAAAGGTGTAGCCAGTGTGGGACTTAAACCCAATTGTTTGCACATAAATAAAACAGAAGAACAATGTACTTCATATAAACCAGACACAATTTTTGCTGAATTTCAAAAACATTTTTCATGTATTTCCATCAACATGATCTCAGAAATATGTGCACTATATATTATAACTTATTCCAGTAATATTAATATGGGCTGTAACTGGGATTCAATGGGAAACTGTCTGTCTGACTCACTCAGTCTTTCCACCGCCCACCACCATGTCCCTATCCATCCCTCTGATAGATGGATGAGTTGAAGTCGAAGGACCGGGTGATGTGTGCCCTGGAGAGGGAGCTGGGGCTACAGGCCGGCTACGCCCAGAAGCTTCAGCTTCAGAAGGACGCTCTGGACGAGCAGCTGGGTCACGTACGAGAGGCTGAGAGACACAACCACGGCAGCCCAAAGAGAGAGCTGGTGCCCGGGCTGGGGGACAACTCGGACCTGCTCAACAACCAGGTATACACATGCATCTGTACATGTGCATGTCATTCTCAAATGTGCACATGAGACCAACTTACAGGAATTAATGTTATGTCAGTATTAGACGAACATGACTTTTTGAAGGCTTTTTTCTTTTACTGGTGATTTAGATATTATTTTCATCATAGAAAAAAACTATAATTTTTTAGTCCTTGATTTAACCTTTAATTGGGCTCTAAAATGTTGAAAATTTTGTTTTTGTTTCTTTAGCAAGTCTTTATGGCGGGACCCACCCCACCATTTTAATTCAAATGAATCTCAGAGACTTTGACTGCATACTTAATTTGTCCCTAGTTACAAGGAAAAACATCAATCATATGTCGTATGGAGATAAACAATATTGTAAACCTGTACATTCAGTCACACCTGCACACACAGCTCATGTGTATGTGTATGTATCAGTGGCGGCTGGTGGAAAATGTTCTTGGTAGGGCTGTGCCACATCCAATCAATTTCAGCAAACATCCCAGAATGATTTAATGCAAACAAATTAAGGTATCAAACGCGCATTACTACTTTGCAGTTAAATATTTAACATTTATTCCAACACGAAAAAAAGCAGTAAATAACACTTTCACAAACACGTCAGGACATCTTATTTTAGTCACCCTCACAGGGAATTCAGTATAATATAATATATATAACATATAATAATATTCTGTATAATATAATAATATATATATATATCATATAATATTCTGCATAATATAATAATATATATATCATATAATATTCTGTATAATATAATAATATATATGTCATATAATAATATTCACTATAATATAAAACACACACACACACACACACACACACATATATATATATATATATATATATATATATATATATATATATATATAATAATATATATATATATATATAACTATATATCCATTTCTCAGACAGGTGCTTCATGTCCCTCACTCCCTAACTGTCCATGCTGGTTCTGTCCCCGTTGTTTTAAAAAGATAAATAAGTTATTATCATGACGTCATCCAGCTAGTCAAACCTGTCTGGTGTACAGCTAGTAGAGAAGCTTCATGTACTGCTTCTCTTTCCTGCTAGTCTGCTGTCTGATTGTGAGGTCAGGCTGATCTGGGATCAGCTCTTTCAGTAGTTTCTCCTCTCAGTTCTCCTCTCAAACTGGTCTTGGAGGAGTAGTGCTCACACTGGTGCTCTCCTGTAGAGACTTCTCCTGACGAGAACGCGCAGCTTGGGGCAGGAAAAAAACTGCCCCAAGCTGAATCTATTTGAGGACGCTGATTGGCTGAATTGTATGTCACTCATTTATATCTTTACTCATCATTGGCTAAACTGCTTTATAGACCCGCCTCTTTGGGGCAGTTTTTCCAGCGCCCCAGCCAGCTGAGACGTGCACACACAGAGAGGAAGAGCAGACAGGCAGAGAGGACAAGCAGGAAAAGCATATATTTACCGCAGATATCATATTTTACACATATTACTGGGTGATTCCATGTTTCAAAAACACAAATATTGACAATTTGTATAGTTTATTTTTATTTTAAATTTTATTTTTATTTATATTTTTATTTTTATTTTTATTTTTATTTTTATTTTTATTTTTATTTTTTGTAGCTCTAGGGGGGGCGGCGCCCTAGCGCCCTCTATGGACCAGCCGCCACTGGTATGTATATATCAGTGGCGGGCCGTGCATTTTATACCCAGGCCTTCACTGCTGTCATGCAACTGAAATACCACCTTATAACCACATGATGGCGCCACAGCTATTCGTTTCTAAGGCTGTAACTATGTACTACCCGTATAATGCTTTCTGTGCTCATGTAGGACGGTGGTTCTCAGCTGGTCTGGCTGTGGGACCCACCATCATCCCTTACAGACAAGCCGCGGCTGATCCGTCTTTTTAGGAGACGTCTTATGATTTTACTTTCACAACCCAAACGTTAAACGTACTGCTCTGCAATCTCTTTCCTCGTCTTAGTCCCCTGTGTCACGGTGTGTGGTACTCTGCTGTTAAGTTTTGTTTTACGATCGTCACGTGCTTGCCCACTGACCAATCACAGCACACCCTGCACTTCGCGGCCAAGCTGCTGCTGCTGACACGTCAAAGAATACGCCCAACATGTCAAACTAAAGATCTGATTGGTTGAACACTATGACAATCAACAATATCGTCCCCATTCACTTAAACTGCACATGGAAGCACTTGTGAGTCTGCAGGCCTCGGGCCTCTCTTCTACTGAGAGACACAGAGGTGAAATCTGATTGGATAAAAGCTCTACTTAAAACAAGCTGCACTGGAAGCAGAGCAACTGAGGAAGACAGTAGCTGTGCAATGAGAAAATAAGATAATGGGAAAAATATTTTTATAAATTTTAATACATAAAAAAAAAAGATTCTTTTTTTTTTTTTTGTGATTCTGTTTAGGCCAGCATAGAAGGCTTTGCAGGCCCTGACGGCCCTATATATACTGTGTATATTGTGTATGCTGCACACACAGGTCCACAGTGGCAACAAATGGCATCTCATCCTTCATCCCATCACCTCCTCTTTCCCATCCACCTCAATTACCTGCCTGCCTGCCTGCATGTACTCCCTTTTTTAGTTTTCATCCTCCTCCTCCTCTCCTCTCCCCCTTGCTCCACAGGAGGTGGAGGAGCGGGACATGAGGAGGTTCCAGCTGAAGATTGCGGAGCTCCACTCGATCATCAGGAAATTGGAGGACAGAAATGCGCTGCTGGCCGACGAGAGGAATGAACTAGTGAGAAACACTAACGCACATAGAAGAAGACATATTCAGTGATTATAGGGATGCAAATAAACACACACACACACACACACGGACGTAAACACATGCAGGGATTATAGGACACACATTGTTACACTATGAGTACAGAAATACACACATAAATAAACATACATGCCTATGAAATGTGTGTTAAAACATATTTTCTAAGCCCTCCAGCCTTCATCTTGCCTCTCCTGCTCAAACTGTAAATTCCTTGTCACTAAAAGACTTAAGATTACATTGTTTCCCCGTTTCCTTCCTCTGTCCAGTTGAAGCGGGTGCGAGAGGCCGAGAGCCAGATGAAGCCCATGTTTGAGAAGAACAAGCGGCTGTCCAAGAAGAATGACGACCTCATGCAAACGCTGCAACGCATGGAGGAGAAACTGAAGAACCTGAGCCGAGACAACGCCGAGATGGTGAGATGCATTCAGAATATCTTTTACTACCGCTACCCTCTTCTCTCTATCACCAAAAAGGTACTAGCTAGCTATTTGAGGAGAAGCATGAAATAATTCTCTAAACAATCATTACGTGACGCCTCTCTCTCTCTCTCTCTCTCTCTCTCTCTCTCTCTGTCTCTCTCCTTCAGAAGGAAAAAGCCGCCTCCTCTCGGCCCCCCCCACAGCAACAATCCATTCAGTCCCAGCTGAAGCGGCCAAGCTCCCTGACAGACTTGAGCCATGCCCACGAGGAACAGGAAGTGGAGTTCCTAAAGCTGCAGGTTTCGGAGCAATGTGGCATCATTGACGAGCTCACGCAGGTCCGGATTTGACTCGAACCACATTATATTTTGTGAAGAAACCAATCCAAATTCTAATTGGCTTTAATGTGTGTCAAGTGTTGCTGTTTTTAACATATAACCTGGAAGATTTTCTGGAAAAAGAATCAAAGATTGTCGTATAATGGGACAGGACTGGCCGATAGAGGCTGTCAGATAATCAGATTATCTGAATCTGTGTTGTGAGTTTGTCTCCATAAGACATTTTGGTTTATCAGGGACTTCAAACAGTAGCCCATCATTTCTTCCTCTGTGCCTTTTGGATCCCTGTGGATTAAAGGAATAGGTTATATATTTTCAGAAGAGGCAGTTGTTTGGTGGAGTGTTTTATTGGTGTCCGAACATTTCTACACCATCTCTAATTAGCAGAGAACGTCTCATTTATTCACCTTCCAACACTATTTTCTGTACCTTCATCACAGCCCGACTCATCAACCATGCTTTATTCTTATGATAATATTGTTTGCTGTCCATCGTTACCACGTCATCTCAATTATCAGTACAGTTTGATTTTCATTTTCTTGTGTTCTTATTTGATCTTATTTTGCAGACACTGCTGCATGAAATACTATATTGTGATGCCGGTTGTTGTTTTGATTGAGCTGTGTGAAGCCTATGCAGCTCACCGCGTCCAGTCTAAAGCGCAGACGTGAGGCTGATCGACTGTGTGTTTGCCTTCAGGAACGTGACCGATTGGTGATGAGCAAAAAGAACTGGAGGAAACCTCCCAAACTGTCTAAAGTAAGTGTTTTCAAATGGCCAGTGGTGCATAACTAGGCACCTAAGCACTAATTGAGTGTGTGTGTGTGTGTGTGTGTGTGTGTGTGTGTGTGTGTGTGTGTGTGTGTGTCTCTCTGAGCCTGTTTGTGTTTAATTGGGCTCAGGAGACGGTGATGACAGTACCCCTCACAGGTGGGAGCATCACGCTGAGCACACATGCAGCTCCTGCATGAACCAACCACCACAGCTAGAGGACAATTATTTGTTTATTTTCGTTGTTGCTTTATTTTATTTGACGTATTTAGTGTTATTATACGACCGTGTTTAACTTAACTTGTGTGCAACAGTTTGTGTCTTTTTATCTGTGCTTCCCTGTGTGTGTGTGAATAAAGAGAGAAAAGGGATTCTGGTAACTAATTGGGTGTATGCATGTTTGGGCTAAAACACCAGGGGACATCTTCTATGATGTTGCTAGGAGGAGTTTGTAGATGCTTGTCAGTTGTTGTCTCCCACCTCTCCTGCTAGAACCGGTTTGTCACCTTGGCGAGGTGGATACAGGGTTTGGGCAGAGCGGCTTTTTTTTTATTGGACTGCATACTTGAGCTTGGAGACAAAAAGGAGAAGCTGGCATTTAGTTTTTTCTCTAGGAGTACTTTGATTGTAACCAGAAGCTTTGTTGTCTGTTTTTTCACTTTGTGTGGGAGTGCAACGGAAAGCAATTGGGCTTTCTGGACGTTACTAAAGGCCCCGGAGCTCTGTACATATCAGCTGGTACAGCCCAAGATACGATCGACGTATTTTGGGGATCTTCTTTATCGGTTTGTGTTGGTGTTTAGTAGCAACATGACGGAGTACCTCCTACTCATCCTCTACTTCTCGGCCTTTATTTGCCTCTGTGCCCTCGTCTGCCTGTACTTCTCTGGTTGCCAGGAGATGACTTATAAACATGATGGTAAGAAAACAAAGCAGTAAACTAGCACCGGAGACCTGATCTGGTATGATCAGATTTACTTTGCCTTGTTTTCACAAGTTATAGACAAAATGTTGGTGAATAAGCAAAAAAAATGAAGCTTTTTTATTTTTTTTCTTAAACAGAGGTAGACGTGTGGTGGATTTACTATCTTTATTGAATTCAAACAAAATGTATGGGTTTTATTTAACAATGGGCTTATTCTGTGTTTTCCCTTTTTGCAGAGGCATGTTGTGGAGACGTATTTTGGATTTGACGAGGAGTCGATAGACTCTGAGACCTCCTCTCTGACCTCCTACAACACTGACCTCACTGACCGCACGCCTGCAACTCCAGAGGAGGATTTGGAAGAGGTAAGAAAATCCTCTGTCTACATTGAAAGAATCCATTTAAACTATATTCTACAGTTCGAACAACGGAAAGATGTACTGCATAAATATTGAGATATAAGATTCAAGAGATTTTATTTGTCACATACACATGCAAGTAAGTTACTTAAAGTGAAATGATGTTGCATCAAACTCCCAGGCAGTGCACAGTACAAGTAGAAGAAATTATAAATAGCTAAGTAAACAAAATACCGATTAAAAAATAAAGCAGAATGAGCAAAATATACAAAATAGTAAACATAGTTTAAAGTTAAAGGGAAAGTAAAGATGTGAAGTGGCAGTAAATTGCTGTATTGCAGGTATACATATACATAGGTGAATGTCCAAGACTTTATTGTTTATTTTTCAAGGCTCTGATAGCCTGTGGGGGGGAAAAAAAACATCCGAAGTCTCTGTGTGTCCACAGTCCATTGCTGGGAAGGTGGGGCTCCTTTTATTCTCCTCATTCTGCTCATGCACCTCCTGTTGCGTAGGCTCTGCAGGGAGCGGAGTGCGGTGCCCGTAGTGTCCCAATCCTGAGGGGAGCAGTTGCCATAACAGACGGTTAAGCTCTCCGTCAGGATGCTCTTCACTGCAGTCAAGGAAACAGATTTCTGTGAAACTTTGAATATCCTCAGCTGTCTGAGGTAGTCCATTTATAGTCCTCTGTAATATGCACACCAGAGTACTGGAAGCTGGTCAAACTGGAGTCCTGTTGATTTCCAGTGGACCTTTGACGCTTCCTGGCACAGTCCACAATCAGCTCTTTGGTTTTACTGATGTTGGGGAAAAGGGGGGTTAGATAGCCCCCTCCTCCAGATATGCCGCCTCGTCTTCATTTGAGATCTGGCCCACCACGACTGTGTCATCATCAGCTCACTTTATTGTGGTGTTGGACCTGTGTTTGGCCAAACAGTCTGATGTGTATAAGGAGTACAGCAGTGGGCTCAGCACTCAGCCTTGGGGGGCTCCAGCGTGTAGAGTGTAGTACCTGAGGATAACTGATGGGCTTATATTTAGTTTCGGTAAAGGTTTGTGCGTTTGTTATATAATATATCTTTAATATCTTTAATTTATATTTTTCTTGCATAAAGACTTTTTGCCGTGAAGAGTCTGAGCTTCGTTTCCGTCAGTTGACCAGAGAGTACCAGGCTCTCCAGCGGGCCTACGCTCTTCTCCAAGAGCAGGCAGGGGGCTCTCTGGATGCTGAGAGGGAGGCCAGGGTTTGTACTGCCACATTTATCACTCTGCACTGTTTAGCCACGATCCAACAACAAACGTCTTTCTTTCCTTTGTAAAAAAAACTATACGTACTTTGGACATCAGGAAGTGAATATACTGTAACTTCCAAGTCTAGTAAATGATTAAAGTATATGTTTTTAGGAATGTAAAGTTGCATCTTCCCTGACTGCTGATCTCTCCCTCCACAGACACGTGAGCAGATGCAGATTGAGCTCAGCAGCTGCCAGGCCAAGATGGTCGACCTGGAGAAGGCCCTGGCCGAGAGGGGGCAGGTAACAAAGATGGGGGATGGTGACAGGAGCTCACTGGTCCTGCTCTCGCTGGCCCTCCTGCATGTCTGTCTGGCTGCTCTGCTCCTAGTCTGACCTGGTCTGCCGCAGAATCCTCTGATGTCACTTCCGCATGTTCTTCCGCACACTCTGTCCCTCCTTGTTGGCACTGTTTCTTATTATGGGGCCTTTCAGTGATGATGAGCCTTGAGAGGAGGCTTAAACCACTCTGGTTCCTGTCAGCTATGAAGACGTCGATATACTAGTAGAGATGCACCAATCGATCGGCTGACGATTGTTACCGTCCGGTTTTCAGCTGATCGGCCATGTGTCAGTGTGGAAGTTCTTCAACGTGACTGAAGAAGACATGAAGCTCACAATTTGTCACAACTGCAAGTCCAAAATAAGCCGTGGAGCAACAACAACCCAGATAATGTTAGCGGAGGTTGCATTGGGTTGCATTATGATGCGTTCCAGCACTTCAGTAAAAAAATGAGTATTGGGCAAAGTTAAATTCAAACGCTATCATGATGTATTCAAATGTTATCTTGTGAAATTTAGTTTTCGGTGAGAAAAATAAATACAGTTGTTTGAAGGAGATGTTTTTACAGCAATATATAAAAAATATGTAGGAGAGGGAACTAGGTTTAACGTCCGAACACTAGCTCTAAACATCTTATAATACGTAGAACTACTACTGCTCAGATTATTTTTAATCAAAAGTTTTTAGATAAAAATACAATCATTTACATTCTAATCATTTGGATTGTGTTTTTTTTTTTTATGTAAATAAACACTATAGATGACCATAAAGTAAAAAGACAACATTTCAAATTGTTGATGGATTACAGTGACCTAAGGATGGTTGAAATGATTCTTCAATAATACATTTAACTATCAATTATAATTCCTACAAAGAAAATCGGAATCTGCAAAGTCAGATTTAAAATGAAGAAAAAATGCAATTGGTGCATCTCTATATACAGAATCTTAAACCAGTAATGTTTTACCTCTTCTGATTATGAAGATGCTGCTGCATGTTGATGTGGTGCCTTGCCTCAAAGCAAGAGGGCTCCCCCCTGGGTTCCATTCCCAGGCTGGACGGGCCTTCTGCGTGGAGTCTGCATGCTCTGCGTGGGTTCTGTCTGGGTTCTCCGGCTTCCTCCCACTGTCCAAAGACATGCGCCTTAGGTTAATTAAAGACTTAATAGATGGATGTACGAAAGTCATCATAAAACATCTTGGTCTGAGAACTAAGCCGGACCTTTTCATGTAGAAAAGAAAACATCTATTTTGTCAATCTAAGTAGATTAAAATAACTTTATCATTTAGTACCTTAATTATTACCTACTGACTATCATGAGGAACATTGGACTTATTATGACTCGTATCACTACTCTTATTTTCTTCATTTTTTCTTTGCCACTGCACGTTTTCTGCATGTTGCCTGTTCCACTCTGGCTTGATCCATCTGTGAATTTGATTTGCTGCTCTGCTGTTTTGCACCTCGGATTGCCTTCTGTTCCTCCTCTTACTGTGAACTCTTGATGACTGTGAATGCAGCTCCTTTACTTGTTATCTTTATTTCTCTGGATCAATAAACTTTTGCCACTGCCACTCTGTTCCTGTCTGTTTGTGTCTATGGTTCATTTGCATGTGTCATTTGGAAGTATATTTGATGGTGTTGTGGATGCTTCCCTTCCTTTCCTCTTCCTGACACTGTAATTTGTTGCTGATGTTGTGTTTGGTTGTCATGGCAGGATTCAAAGTGGGTGGAGGAGAAGCAGTACTTGCTCAGGACCAACCAGGAACTTCGCGAGAAGGTAGATTGCATTAGTCCATACTCATTTATTTTGGGCAAGTATTCAATACCAGCTGTCAGCATTTGACAATTTTCTATTAATTGTACTAAAGTTGATCCCAAAAAGGTTTGAAACCCGTAATATGAGTTGGCCATAAAAGTTAAATTCATTTTCAGAAGATTCAATGCTAGTATGAGATAATTTGGGATGATTCTTAGTTATCTAAACTATGATATCTACAGGACATTCCTTATCTAGTGTTCATAATGCTTTGTAAACCTTGTCAAACCATTATAACAAAGGTGTGTGTGTGTGTGTGTGTGTGTGTGTGTGTGTGTGTGTGTGTGTGTGTGTGTAGATATGTGTGTTGCAGCAGGTGGAGTCGAAGCTGCAGGCCGAGGTTCAGGATGCCCGGGATCAGAATGAGCTGCTGGAGTTCAGGGTGCTTGAACTGGAAGTAAGAGACTGTACCATTGTCAAACTGTCACCTGGAGGCGACAACAACAATGTCAGTTCCAGACGCAAGACCTACATACAGTGACTCAGACAGACGCACTGTTCACTCACACACACTCGAGTCCTCCCCTTTATGCATCTGTGTTTTGCATGGCAGCTGTGTGCACACCCCCTCCACTGAACTGGAATATTTTTTTAATGAGAGTATGTTGTGTTAAGATGAATGTAATTTTTAATTGAATAAAAATGTATTTAAGTTCAATATTCAATCCCATCTATCTTCATTTTGTCTCTCATTTTTGCATGCGTGTCCTACGTTTTGTTTACATTTTCCATACGATTACAGCTAATATCCATGGATAGTTGAGCAATGATGAACAGTGAAGTGTAATTTACAGATTTTAAAAATGTTTTCTTTAGTATTAGGGTTAATAAACAAGTTGGGTTACTGATCTAGAGGTTGAAAGGCATGTAGTATATCCTATCAGTTGATATTACATCTGTTTATGTGTCAGGTGTGTCTGAATGTAGACGGAGTGGCATCCGTTTGAGATCACGTTCTCAGTTTTGAGTTCCAGCATGTGTTTTCCAACTCCCTCGTTGTTTGTGGTTTGGTTTCCCATTTAAATCTATGGGTTTCGTTTTGGCAGATCCCGACCATGTTTTCAGTGTCATGTAAGTAAATCCCTCATTCACTCCCTTTTCACACTCAGTTACATTCAGTATCTGTCAGTCGCAGTGCGCCTCCATCAATGTTCAGATGAGCTATTACATTACAGTTGGACTTGTAGAAATGCTAGTCTGGCTGATGCCATGAAGTTTATAAGTGTGTGTGTGTGAGTGAGTATTCACATGGTATGTACTTTCTTTAGGAGAGGGAGCGTAGATCTCCTGCCCTCAATCTTCACATGTCTGCGTTCCCTGAGAACAGCAGCAGTGCCCTGCAGATCTACTGTCACCAGGAGGGAGTCAAGGTGATAAAACACACAAACACAAACACAAACTATTTTCCCTTTGAGATGACATGCAGCCAACATGATGTCTGGTTTTGACCTGCAGGATGTAATCATTCCTGAGCTGATGAAGAAACTGGATATCCTGGGGGATAACGGGGTGAGTTCAAACACACTGTTGGATTGAAATAAGATAGATGGTTTTAAATTTCAGACTCTTATAACTTCTGTTGTGTTTTCTGTAGAATCTCAGAAATGAGGAGCAGGTAGCGGTGATCCAAGCAGGGACGGTGATCTCACTGTGTGAAAAGGTGAGTGAAAGGCCTCCCGGACATGTTGGGTTTTTGCTGACACCCAGTGGACACACGTATTCATAACACTTAATTTATTCTGAAAACAGCCACTACATTCGAGTCAACTATAAAGTTCAATATGGATGATAATAATACAGCTATCTTAGCTTCTGAGAACGCAGTAATCACTCGCCTTTCCTCCCTGTACAGTGGTTGAAGCAGATAGATTGCACAGAGACCGCCCTCACACAGAAGATGATCGACCTGGAAAATGAAAAGGTGAATAATCTATTTACCATTTAGAGCGCACAGTCTTTGTTTTGACGGTCTAACTTTACGATGCAAAAGTCTTTTCACTATTGTATAAACAAAACAAGCTATTTATTACTGATTCTACAGTATGCACTGTTCTCCTCCGTTCACTTGTGACACCATGTCCTGTGTTAAATATTATCACATCTTGTTGCAGGAGCTTTTCAGCAAGCAGAAGGGATTCCTCGAGGAAGAGTTGGACTACAGGAAGCAGGCCTTGGATCAGTCCTACATGGTACGGAGCCTGGAGCAGTATCTGTCCCTTAATACAGAAGTTGACCAAAGCCTCTCAAATAGACAAAATGCACTCATTTATATTGATTACAACATTAACCAAGGTTGTATACAAGGAATAAAGCTTCGTGATGAAGTGATTCAGGAATGCATAGGTGCAACATGGTCATTCCAGCATGACATACACATTTGGAACCCCATTTAACCTCATGAATGCAACGTCCTCCATAAAGGTCAAATTGTGTCGGGATACTGCATCTTTCACCACTGAAGTCTAAATTCTGTCAACAATCTTAGGCACTGAATTGATATTTGGCTTCTTGTTTATTGGTCTAATGCTCTCAGTCATTGATCTACTTCCTCTAAAATTGTAGAAAATGTGAAGATGAAATGCCTTCATGAATATCCTGTGTAACTTGATTCAACTGGTGAAGTTGAATAAATGTTCTAGACAGAATGGGTGTAATAAGATTTTAAAGTTAGATTTTGTCAGCATGAATGCTCTTAAAACAGTCTCCCCCTCCTGCACCCAGAAAACAAAAGTGAACACTTCGGTCACTCTCTATATAATTCTAACCATCTGACTCGGTCAGTTTTATTTTGGTTTGTCTTTATGGTTCCACTTTATATTGTGTTTTTTACATGGTAACTCTGCTGGAACAGTCGGGCAACTTGAATTCATTTGTAGGGGACAGAATAAAAACACGGTTTGTGTTGTTGATATAATGACGTTGCCATGTGACGGTCGAGCCTAAATAACTCTTAATATAAAGTGGAACAATGTTCCTCATATCTGCCATGGTCACAGTGGTGTGTGTGTATGTGTGTGTGTGCGTTTGTGTGCATATGTGTATCCCGTTTGTATGCGTGCCTCCATGTGTGTGCTTGTGCATGCCTGCGTGTGTTTCTGCATGCGCATGTGCACGTCCATGTGTGTGTGTGTGTGTGTGTGTGTGTGTGTGTGTGTGTATGTTTGTGTACCTGTATGTGGCTGGCTGTGCAGAGGATCGAGGAGCTGGAGGCCACGCTGTATAGCGCTCTGCAGCAGGAGCAGCCGGCATGCCAGGCGGTGGCCGAGTCGCTGACAGACAGGCAGAGGGAGGAGCTGAGGCTCGCCGTGGAAAAGCTGCGGCGTCAGATTCTCCGGCAGAGCCGGCAGTTTGACAGTCAGATCTTACAGGAGCGCATGGAGCTCCTACAGCAGGCCCAGCAGGTAAGGCTTAAAACCAATAAAGTCAGATTACTGAGTCCTGCCCTCCCTCAATCTGACCCCTGGTACCTGTCTGAAACGTCTGACCCCACCAGACCTCTGCTATGAGAAAGATGCAGTATCCCTGTGTGTGCAACCTGTAACCCTATCTGTAAGTTTCTATGTAGAAGAGTGGCAGGATGAGACAGAATGACTTTGTGTGTGTGTGTGAGTGTGTGTATATCATTGTGATCTGAATACCTCCCCCCCCCCCACACACACACTCCCGTATCCCTCCACTCTGCAGTCCTCACATTAGTTTTACACCCATGGCTCGTACAGTACATCAACAACCACTGCACCTTAGATTTGATTTGAATCAGTTGTACTGTAACTTACTAACGGGGTTTTCCTAATCTCTAACCATAGAACACTTAAAACACAATCAGCTACTCATGAAATAAACTTAGTTTCTGGAAACTACTGTTTCAGTTTATAGATTGATCCAAAAGTCCTGTAAAATTGTTTCCTCTTTCCCACAGTTGGGCTTTATATGTCCTGGCTGACTCGATGTTCTAGTGATTAAGACTGAAACTGCTTGTTTTTATTACCTTATAGGATGGTAAAGCTGGGTTTGGTTGAAGCGTTTAGCATCAGCTCCACCAAAGATACATTTGGAGCAGATGATATGTAATTAAAAAGCTGGTTTTAGTTTTACAATTCCAAGTCTGTCCTTGTGTGTGTGTTGCCAATTAATTAGTATCTTCCTTTTTTAACCCTGATCTCACTCACATACACTCTTAGCTAGATGAAAGGTTTAACACTAATATGTTATTCTGCAGTCAGTGAACAAGCTGCTCGGGCTTTAAGTCTCACTGATGGAGTCACTTCCACTGTTCACTGTTAAATCTGCTCTTCGGTTGCCATGGCAGCTCATTCTTACCCAATGCAGCTACCATGGAGACAGAAGGCATGATGGGAAGGAGGCAGAGTATTTGGAGCATATACGGGAATAGTTGGATTCCGGTCTTATTAACTGTTTAACAACTGTTTCTTTTGTTAGATTGTATGAGATCTGGCCAAATGGTCTTAGTTCTGTGTTCATACAGAGTGTGTGCACCCTAACCACGTCTGTGTTTGCCTTGCAGAGAATTAGAGAGCTGGAGGGCAGGCTTGACTTGCAAAAGAGACAAGTAAAGGAAATAGAGGAAAAGGTACATATTCACATTATTTGTTTCTATCTTGGAAGCTTTCTCTTGCGGCTGGTAGAGTCTGTATGTGATGTGACGAGAGAAAGATTATCAAGAGAGAATGTGAAGGAGTTTACATCTTCTGTACCGATGATGTGTGTTATATTAACTTCTTGACTGTCTCTCTCTTTCCCTTTTTCACCTATTGATTAAACCCCTTTTTGTTCCTTTAGTTTTTGTTCCTCTTTCTGTTTTTCTCTTTAGCATTTATTCTTTGGCCTTAATGAAAGTGACCGTGGACCCACATCAGGTAGCCCCTTTATTCTCTGCATCATGTCAGTATTTATGACAGTTATAGTGTTGCTAGTAGCAATAATGATGAGGAAAGAATCTACAACTGTGTCCTTTCTCTTAGGTGTTAAGGTGCTTTGGAAGCAGGCGAGGACGAAACTAAACTTAGTTGTTTTTTATGCATTTGTAGACAGCTCATGGAAACCCCATTGCCTTTTTGATAAATGTGCACTTTTGACCCATACCTGGAATGCAAACATATTCAAAACTGTAATAAGTAACCAGATATACATGAGATTAAAGTGAGATTTATTTATGAATAACATTTACTATCGTGGTTCTTGGACCTGGAACATAAAAACTCCTCTGTGAGAAGCAAACACATGGATTTACTGAGAGGAAACTCTGAATCAGAGGATTTTTTTTTTTAAAGAGACAAGAGCCTCAGCTGAAAGAAGGGCAAGCTGGACAATAGAAAAGGAGAGATGGAGGGAGGAGAAGAAGAGGGAAAGCACAGTGCTGAGTGAGGGGGGGGGGGGGGGGGGGGGGGGGAGGACAAGCTCAGTGCCAACTGGATATGGAGGATTCTGGCAAAGTCCAACGTTTGAGGCGTTTCTAAGGACAACAGAGCAACGAAGTTCTCCGAGCCGAAGCTGAACTTACTGGAAGCTCGTCGCTGCATTAAGAAGAGGAAACTACAATCAAAGGAGCGCAAAAAACAGGTTGTGTTTTCAGTTTACCTTCGAGAATTTACTCCTTTGTACATTAATCACTGCAGCAGCTGATTTAAACTGTTTTTAGAATACAAAATCTGCAAATTAATGATTTTCTTATGATACAAATGTGACTTTGTTGTCCATTGACTTTTGTATTCCTGCCTGTATTTAGTTATGCATTAGTCAAACCTGCTCGCTGGCTTACTTATTAGGCATTACAGCAACCAAAAAGTGTTTCAGTGTACATCGGGGCATGTGAGTAAGAGTTTGAACCTGTCCTTCACGTTTCTGGGGTTGGAGGATTTGTGAGATGTGTTGGGAGGTGCAGGAGGAGACGGCATGATTAGGAGGCGGGGTAACCTGAGCGATACCTCAAACATGCTACCAAGCTGTTGACATTGTGAATAATAGATGACTGTATTTTGTACTTGTGTATCTTATTATTTTGATTGTCCGTGTTTATCTTCGTCTTCGTCAGTGTGTTGATGACGGACGTGTAAATAATACAAAAACTAAACAAGCATCACAGAGAACACATGGAACAGTTTTCCTTTTTGTTTTTGCTTTAAGTCTGACACCATCACTCCCTGTCTCACAGGTAACACTCACCTAGTGGGCACAGGCTAACCAATGGAGGATCAGTTGACCTCATCAGACATGACGGGTACCGGAAGCAGTTCGGTTACCGTGGCAACCGACTCAATGGGAGGTGACCTGGAGCAGAGTGCAGGTTCAACCCAACAGTTTGACGGCTACCTGAGGAACAGGTGAGAGGCTGGGGGAGAGGGGATCCAGTGACACACACCTACCTGCTACTATATACTCACTTTTGGCCACGGTGATATCGCATATCACACACGCCTGACTGCACGGCACACTTGCATGCGAGCACGCTGCCGCTAACATCTCCCCTGGAATTACTCACCGTAGGAGATTTTATTTGCGTGTTTTCACCTGTTCTCGCATTGGGAGGTAAAACTGAATGAAATTTGTAGACATTGAGATCAAATTAAAAGAGGAAGGTGAGTAAAATACAAATTTCCCCCTGGGGATGAATAAAGTATCTATCTATCTATCTATCTATCTATCTATCTATCTATCTATCTATCTATCTATCTATCTATCTATCTATCTATCTATCTATCTATCTATCTAAACCTTCCAGCTTTATGTCAATGTGCAAGTTAGTGTTAAGTAGTTAATAAGATGTAACGTGAGCTCGTCTGTCTTGTGTTGTGGCGTTAGGATCAGACAGTTAGTGAGGTCAGAGAGGAGCCTGCTGCTACAGCTCTATCAACTAGCCTCTGCCTCTCACCTCCCCAGCATGCAACACTCCCAGAGACTGGACCAGAGACTACACAGGCTCAGGGAGGAGGTCAGGGCCATGGTGAGTGCTCAGGATCTCTGCATGCATCAATAGGCATGGATGCACAAACTGTAAAACATGAAGACTGTAATGGTTGTGTGAGTCTTGTGAGGTTGACTTTAGTTCCACAGGTTTTACCTACAACAGGTCTGGACTAAAATACCTGTTCAATGGTCAAATGATAGAAAATATACTATGTATAGTATGCAGTTAACTCTCTGTAATTTGGAGGATAACTTTTCATTGTACATCTGCTTTTAAGTAACTACACTGTGGTGGTTCAATAGATAGATAACTTAACTAATTCCCAGAGGGAAAACTGGTTTGTTTGCTCATGCACAGTCAAAAACAAGAGACAGAGATCACAACCGGTAACATCTACAGTAAGGTCTACGACAGGGGTGTCAAACTCATGTTCCCTCTGGGGCCACATCAGCATCATGGTTGCCCTCAAAGGGCCGGTTGTAAATGTAAGACTGTATAAATGTAACTACTCCTAACATATTGTTAAACAACTGTCTCTACATTTGATTATTGTTTATTCAAGTGTAAAAAGATTGTACATGCAGTTATATGAATGTAAAATTATATTTAAGCACATTTCTGTTATTATAACATAAATCATTTTAATTTAGGGTTAAGAAACCCACATTACTCTATCAAAGATCAAACTATTAAAGAAAATAACAAAGACTAATATCATCAAGAACAAGTTATTACATTAACTTTGTTCAAAGCTATTTTTGTCACCTCTGCATCACTAATGTCTCCCCGTCATCGTCCCGTGCATGGCAGCTACATCCAAGAGCTCCTGAGAGTCAGGTCTTATGAACACGGATAGATGATGTGTCCGTGTTGTCTGTGCTTTCATCAACAGCTAATGAAGAAGACGAGTACCTGCTCGTCTCTTAGCTAGCTGTGTTGTTAGATTAGCTGCTAGTTCCTGAACTCGGTCTGCGATGGTGTTTCTTCACAAACTGAACTTTTAAAAGTCTGTATCTGGTCGGAGCTCACCTGCTCACACACCTTTAAGCATGACTGGGCTGTAGCGAGCCACATCCGGGCATTTGGACCGTGCTTGGCTTGATGTGAACTTTGAATTGGAACAGTACTTAGGCTGAGACTGATGACGTTTCACAAGTCCACGAGTTTACAAGTACAGAGAAGTACGCATGTTGAGAAAGACCCGATCACTTGTTGAAAACCTCTTTATGGGCTGTTGCCTCTCCTGTCCACCTGTTGTGATAGTTTTAATGTTACACAGACAACATGCTATCTCATAATTTCGACTTTCTATCTCATAATTTCGACCATGGGGATATTTTTATTTTCAAGTCTAACTTTAAATTTTTGTAAAAAAAAAATGTAAAAAAAAGATTTTTTTTTTTTTTTTTTGCTGGCGGATTCGCGGGCCACATAAAACGACGTGGCGGGCCGCATCCGGCCCGCGGGCCGTATGTTTGACACCCCTGGTCTACGACTACACTGCTAACCCTGACACACAAACTAATCCATATTCTAAGAGGACACCGGTGCTCAGGACACCACCAGGGTTAAACATGTTGTAAAGCAAGCTCTGAGTAACTGTGTTGGGATTGGAAAGACAACTCAGGAGTTGGTTTCACTGGCCACACTGTGGCAGCTCTGTCTTTAATATCAAACCTTCTCTCTTCCCACCGATCCAGACCCAGGACAAGGAGCGGGGGGAGCAGGTTTGGAGGGACAGACTGCAGCGCTGTCAGAGGCAGCTGAAGGCCAAAGAGGAGGAGATGAGTCGCCAGTCGCAGTACTTCGAGAACTTTAAAACCCAACTCCAGCACAAGCTCAGCCTGACCCGGGACAGAGAGCAGAGCCTACAGAACAGGATCTACACTTTAGAAAAGCAGCTGCTGGACATGACTGTAAGTGCCGCCACCGGCATCGCAGCGATCAGTGCAGTCAGAATTACTGCCGGGACTGTAACACACTGGGAAGAACAAGAGAGGCTGCCTCCCATGAGAGGAGAGGGTGAAGGAGAGGAGGAGAGGAAGGAGGAGAGGAGGAGGCAATGGCAGCCAAGTGTGGGGTATAAGAGAGAAGGAGGGCTAGAACGTGAGAAAGAGATTCAAGGAGAAAGAGTCAAAGAAACAAACTCAAATGAAGCCAGGCTGCAAGGCTTCATCCTGAGCCTACAGGAGGATCTCAGGGTGCTGCTGGAGAGAGAGGAGGGTGGGATGACAGAGCGGAGGGGACTGATGGAGCAGCTCCAGGAGGCCCAGGAGAACAGCCACTTCCTGGGCTGCAAGGTGGAAGAGATGAAAGCAGAGGTGCAGCAGCTGAAGCTGTCTGAAAAGTCCTTGATGGAGGAGGTTGAAGAGCTGAAAGAGGAGAACCACAAACTCCAGCAGATGCTGAGGGATCCAGCTAACCAAACAGCCAGTCAGTCATTCACGGTGCCTGAGTCCACATGCCCGAGTCCTGGGTCCAACACTCTCTCATATACCACTGCCATGGGACACTCCTCAGCGGGGAGCTCTGGAGAGGTGCGTAAGACATGATTATTATTTTTCTAACATTTATTTAATCAGGTAGTCTCCTTGAGATCAAGACCTGAGTCTTGATCAATAGACAAACAACTAAATGCAGACGTCTCTTAAAAGGTCCAAAACTAAAAGTTTCAATTCATCCAATAGGATGAGACGTCCATGTGATTTGTAGTTCATTTCATTTACAAGGTGCAAAGTAGTGGAAGTAGTGGAAGTAGTGGAAGTCTTCCCAAGTTCAGTATTTACATTTACAGTAAACAACTATTGGAACTTTTATTCGTTGATAACAAAAAACATTAAGACTGTTAACTGTTCAACTGATCGATTATTATTTTGAATGTAGATTTTGGTGTTTTATGTGACTAATTTAACCAGTTTTTCACGTCAAATAAAAATATCTGAAGGTCCCATTAATATTAGATCTGGTGTTAACATTGGCTCAATGTTGTAAATTCCTTTCTGTTATTTTTTGACAAGGTGTTACGGCATTAAAAAAGCTAGGATTTAGGGTGTTCTATAACCACCTCCCCTTTTGTAAATGCTTATACAGGTATATCTAAATCTAAATATATCACTATAGGGTCGACTGAGACATGAATTTGTGTTTTGTGTCTGCAAGTGTTTTGACATTTACATTTTTGCATGAATGATTCTCAACTCATGTCCCTCAACTGTGATCTCTGTGTAGGTACATCTAACGTCGGAAGAGGGAACAAGCCAGCCTCATTCATCTGCAGTTCCACCAGTTCACCACCAGGAGGAAGCAGAGAGAGTGCAGAACATCACAGAGTATCGGTCCTCATCCGCCAAATCTGAATCAACTCCACCTAAAATCTTCTCCCACCTTGGCTCCAGAACCAACCCCAGCCTCCAGTCACTCTCCTTGACTACAGCGACACTAGATGAGTTCAAACTGGGGACCTGGTGCTCCAGAGGGATCCTAAACCTGGAGAAAAGCCCCAGTGAGGAATCTGATGCCCTGAGGGAAGCCTACAGGAGCTTGGGTTTGGGGGAGGATCTCGAAGCACATCAAGAACAACGTGACAGCTTGAAGGTTGCCCTGCAGCACGCACAGGAGCAGCTGCAGATGATGGCTCAAGAGAATACTCAACTGAAATTACAACTCGGGAAAGAGGGACAAGAATCAGAGGCGGAGCGGGGGACTTCAAGAGAAAAGGTATGTCACAGGGGTTGCAATATTCCCACTTTTTTTTATACAGCTGAAATGATAAACTTTCAGTTACACAGTTTTCCAGTATTTCACATATTCTACCTCTTTGTATACTCAGATTAGCCCACTACCTGCCAGTAATGGAGCCGAAGATACCGCCATTCTCACCCTCGCCCAGGATGATCTTGTCCAGGCCCTGAATCAGGAGAACCGGGCCTTGGCGGACCGGATCCAGGAGCTTCTGGCTCACATCGAGCTCAGAGAAGAGGAGATCAAGAGGGAGCAAACACAGCTGACGGAGCATATCTCCAAGCTAGAGGGCAACAGAGTCCGGCTGGAGCAGGAGAACCAGGAACACGAGTGTTTGATTACAGAACTCACCAAGAAGACTGAGGATGATCTCAATACCATCATGGAGCTGCAGCAAAGGTTAGTGGAGAGTGAGCAGCGTACGGAGGAATCACAGGTTGCCAAGAAACTGTGTGGATCTGAATTACAAAGTGAATATACAGCTGCAATATCTGGAAGTTTTCAACAGAACAACGTAGAAGAATGTGTGGACAGTTTGGTGGAAAGTGTGCTAAATGGGGAAGAACCACAGTTGATGTCCAGTCAACCACCAGACGATTGGACTGCACCTGGTTCTCAGCATGATGATCACTACGATCCTCTGCAGCACAGCCTGCAAAGCAGTCTGCACGTTAGTTCACTGACTGGTCAAGTAGGCCAGCTCACCAAGTCGGTCCAGAGCCTCAAAACAGAAAAAGAGGAACTGTCAGGCTGCATAAATGCTCTCAGAGAGCAGCAGAGAGAAGTAGCTCTGTCAGTCCAAACACAAACGGAAGACAAACAGCAGTTAACTCGGACAGTTTGGGGACTGAATGAGGAGAAAGACGGCATCTCGATATCTCTGGCTGGTCTCAAACAAGAGAGGGAGCAGCTTACCAGGACAGTCTGTGGGCTGAGGGATGAGAGAGACCAGTTCATAAGGGCTATGAGTGGCCTGAAAGAGGAGAAAGAGTCTTTATCAGGTCTCAAAAGAGAGAAGGAGAAACTGTTAGAATCTCTCTCAAGTGGCAAAGAAGAGAGAGATCAAATCATGCAGTCGCTACAGAGTTTACAGACGGAGAGTGCCCAGTTAAGCCAGGCGGTGCTCTGTTTGAAACAAGAAAGAGATGAGCTCACCAATTCCCTTAAGTGTCTGAAGGAGCAGACACACAAAGAACGATCATCTTACACTTCCCAAGAAGACTATGACAAGTTAATAAAATCAGGTTTGAGAGAAGATAAAGAAAGAATTGAACGTTCAATCAGTTGTTTGAAAGAGGAAGAAGAACAGATAAAGCTATTACTTCAGGGCCTAAGAGAGGAAAGAAACGTCCTCCAAGCTGCTCTGCCCGGCCAAACACAAACAGAGGGAAGCAATCAGAAGCAGCATCTGCTGAATCCAAAGTGTGCCGTTACGACAAAGAAGACGGAGAGCCTTGTTGGAACAGGAGCTACACACAGATGTGTGGCTCATGACCACAGGGGAAGCTCTGTACAGGTATTAAGAGTGCTGTGATTCATGCCTTTGTGCTTCAGTGTCTGTTGTGTCAAGTTAAATATCCTTCAGCATTGTTGCTCACAGTGTGTCGTCATGTTGGATCACTGTGCACTTATGCAACATGTTTTTGATGGAAAGGAGGAGCAAAGTGATCTGATGAGGGAGCTTGAAGCTTTGGGAGCAGAACTAAAGAGGTCACGGGACGAACTGGACAAGAGCCATGTAGACGTGAGTTTACACAACTTACCTTTTCTTCAGTAACGTTTGTGGACGTTTGTTGTGGTTCCAGATAATATTGACTTCAGATATTCTGTTGATTAAACTAAATAATATTAATTCTTATTACAATTTTCACTGCATTTAGTTGGTTAATCACCACTTATTAACAGATCTTTTTTAGTCTTTAGCTGTCTGTTTCATGTTTACAGGACAGCGGTGCATCATTGGAGAGCTCACCAACTTAACGTGTTCATGTTAATGTTTGTGGCATTTTCAGACCAAGTGGCTTCGCAGTGAATTGTGTCGCTCAGAAGCCGCGAGGGAGGAGGCGGAGAGAAAGGCGGCCGAAGCAGATGAAAAGTTGGTGAGGTTGACAGATGAAGCTTATCAAATGGAAGAAACCAGAAAGGAAAATGACAGCCTCATAACCCAGGTATTTAACCATATAGACAGCAAAAAACACATTCAAAACATACACATAGGGTTTAAGCCATATGTCTCGTAGTTTGGACACCCTGTTGTTTTGCCTTTCACTAACTTTACCTCTAGGTGCAAACTAAGATAAACTCATTGTCCATCTGTCATCTGTGTCTGTCTCCCATTCATCTGTGAGACCTAACCGGTGTTTGTGTCTGCCGCAGGTGAGGGAGCTGCAGAGCAAAGTGACGGGCCTGGTCAGGGAGAAGACTGATGCTCTGTCACTGAAGGCACAAATAGAAGAGCAATACAAAACCCTCACAGCTCAGCTCAAAGCTGAGGTATAGTTTAAGTTTGTTATGTACTCACACTCACATTCTACACTTTACGTTTTTCACTATGTTGAAGGTCTTCAGAACATCACTGTTCTTCAGTTGTTTGACTTTTGATAATGTTTAGACCATTTTAAAATTGAACAGTAATAGATAATACATAGAAATGAGAGTTCTTATTACAGGTGTGTGTGTGTGTGTGTGTGTGTGTGTGTGTGTGTGTGTGTGTGTGTGTGTGTGTGTGTGTGTGTGTGTGTGTGTGTGTGTGTGTGTGTGTGTGTGTGTGTGTGTGTGTGTGTGTGTGTGTGTGTGTGTGTGTGTGTGTGTGTGTGTGTGTGTGTGTAAAACCTCACAGACGGTGGCCCTAGAGGAGCTAAACTCAGAGTATATTGCTCTAAAACGAGGGCAGGGCAGCAAAGATGATCTGAGCGTTGTTCTCATCTCACTCAGGTCACGTTATAACGACATCAGAGCTAAGGTGGGTAACCTGTCAGCTGTGGCTTTGCGGTCTAAGCAGTTAGTTCTATGTTGTGAGCGGATGAGTTTTAAACTGTAGTTTCTTCTCTTTTTTTAACTGTAGTATGACGCCCTAAAAATGAGGAGCCAGAATGATCTGGAAATAGCTCCTCTAAAGGTGAGGAAAGACGGATATGGCTTTTCATTCCTATTGTCATATTACACATTTCCTGTGAGTTTGACTGACAGGTGTTTTGTCCAATAACAGGCCAAGCTGTCTTGCCTGGTGGGGAAGTGTCAGGAGAGGAACAGCTTGTTGGTTCAGATGATGAAGGCAATGCACAGACGCGGCTGTGTGGACTCCACACTCACCCATCAGGTGGAGCAGCTGCTCGGTGATGCTGCTCTGCAAAACTACACCGCAACATTCACACCATGCAGCAACGTAATGACCCAAGATTACACCACCGGGTTTACATCGGGATTTATTTCCAAATTCCAAGACTACACCAGTGGATTCACACCTGATCAGACGTGCTCTACTATACCCCCACTTGTAAAGCAGCCACACCAAATTGGATTCACACCGGAATCCGGGGTAAAAAGTGAAAATTACACATCTTTAGTCACCACTGAAACAAATTGTCAAGACTGCCGTAGTGGAGTCACACCTGCACCAACAGAAATACAAAAGAAAAATGCCAACTCACCTGTGCCAACCTCACCAGTGCAAGAGCATGCCAGTGTCCAAGCTACACCGTCACCTGTTGTTCCTGCACTAAGAGAGAGCTTCATCTCCAATAGAGCTCAGGTGAGATGATAATCTAAAATATTACAGAACAAAAACAAATGAATTCATAGTTTGTTCTTTTATGTTTTCACAAATGGCAGATTGTAAAAATATCCAGACAATCACTTTCAACATATTTATTATTTTCAGTAAAGCAACCCCCGTTGATCAAAGGGTAAAAGATTCTGTTAAACTGGGTTTAAGGGAAATGCCGTCCTAATAGGAACGTTAGCATGAAAAGATCGGTTCACAGTTTTCCAAGTGTTTCTTAAAACAGTAGTCGGGTGCCCATATGTTATTGAAAGAGGTTGTTCTTGGTGTAATAATTCCCCTTGTTTCCCATGTACATATGAGCACGAAGCTGCCACAGTCTCAGCCATCTTTACAAGTCATCTCAGTTCATTTGACATTAACATATCAGTGATGTTTGTAAAATAGTTTGTACTTTAAGTTGTAAATTAATTTGGGAGAAAGACCACTATCTGCCTTTTCTCAACCCCACCACAGCCCTCGCCCTCTGCCAGTGGACCAGAGACATTTGGATCTCATCACTCAGATACAAAAGGGAAGTCCTCCCCAGATCCGACCAGTTCAACAGGATCCTCACTGAGTCCGACTCCTCCCTCCTCCAGCAGGAGGCTGAGTAGTCCTGAGAAGATTATTAACCTGCATGAGCAACTACAGAAGACTCTAATGAGCAGCTATCAGGTACACTGAAGCTTTTTTGAACATTCTCATCATCAGACATGAGGATGTATGCACAAAATATATTCATATTTTTATGCACAAAAACAGCTTCCTTGTCTGTGAAAACCTACAAGGTTTGATTTCAATGTTATGTTAGTACATGTCTAATAAATGCTTTTCTCTTAATTTCAAGGCTCCAGTGAGCAGAGGAAGGTTACAGCAGCCCAGGAAAAGTCTCTCATTCTCAGCTTCTGCAGACCTGCGAGCAGCCTCTCAGACGAAGCAGCAGAGCCTCAGCTCTAATGTACCACACACCGACTCTCTCCCAGTCACCGCTGCTTCGGGCCAAGCTAAGCACACTCCAACAGTGACGACCACCAATAAGTCAACAACACTTTTTAATGCAGTCGCCTCTCGATCCGCTAATATTACATTGAGTCCCAACATGTTTGCTAACTTTAAAGCATACACATCTAAAACTACATCGTCTGCTCTATCTAGCTTTTCTACCTTTCCTTCTGCCACAATGGCACCTTGCAAAGCCAAATCCATCTCAAGCTGTGGCACTAATATGACATCCCCAAAGCTGGCAAAGAAACTCACTGCTATCCCGGCTACATCTGATGCTAAACACACAGCTTCTACTCCTTTAACTCTGAGGACCACTACCGTTGACTCTGATGTCTTGACATGTTCCGACACTTCGCCAAAAACCACTTCCTCAGACACAACTGCCCCCGAAACGGATGGTGCTGCACCTGCATATCATGGACCTGTATTTGCTGCATCCTGCACTCGACCTGCTCATCGCTCTCCTGAGAGATCCAACAAGTCTGCCAGAAAATCCACTGATGCTCTAGAAAAGGCCAAGACAGCAAGACCCAAACCAGGTAATGCACCTATTTAGGGCCCGAGCAACCGACAACGTCGGGCCGGCGAGGCCCTATTGAAATTGTAAGGTTTATTATTAGGGCCCGAGCAACCGACAACGTCGGGCCGGCGAGGCCCTATTGAAATTGTAAGGGGTATTATTCTTCTGATTCTTATTTTTCCCATTTGGGCGCATTTGGGGGGGACTTGCCATGTACTCACCAAATTTTGCAGACTTGTCAGATCTGGCTGAACTTAGAGTCTGAAAAAGAATGCATCTTTTTGTGTGTTTGTTCATCACTTGTGGACAACTCCGCATGCTCTGTCTAGCAGTGAATCCTCCGTTGCGTTGAGTTACACATTTTGAAATACAGTGGTATAATAATACAGTGATCGTATAGTGGTTTTAAATTCATGTAAATAAAATAGCCGAAATAGAACAGAAACTGTCTCTCTCTTAAATGTATGAGGAGAAATACAAAAAAATATATAACCAAAAATATATTTATACTGATTTCTCACACTAGACTGCTACCTTCTTTTAAAGTATTTTTCATTTTATAATAATAATTGTGTAGAACAACATACTGTAACATACCTGCATTTATGACAAAGGACACAGTAGAATGTTCATCACTTGTGGACAACATGCTCTGTCTAAAGACGGCATCACGTTAGCATTAACTAGCTATACCGGAGACATTTTTACTGACAATAAAACACATAAAAAACGTATAGTTAACTTAATAAAAACATGGCAAATATTATCTAAGACAAATAATATCCAACAAAATAAAGCCAGTTCAACTCTTATGTACTTTTTAAAGTCAGTTAACATCATATTGTCCACGGACATTCATGGAACCGTTACCTAGCAGTGAATCCTCCGTTGCGTTGAGGATTACCAATAGTCCTTTGCGTCTACTTATTCAGTGCAGGTACATATTTACAACAGCAGGTGGCGTAGTTTTCCCATTTAGCGGGATTTAACCTGAACCTTTTCAACTATGTTACACCCGCGTCCCCTCTTTGCGTGTGTGTGCTTGCGCCCGCGTCCCCTCTTTGCGTGTGTGTGCTTCCGCCCGCGTTCCCTCTTTGCGTGTGTGTGCTTCCGCCCGGGTCCCCTCTTTGCGTGTGTGTGCTTCCGCCCGCGTCCCCTCTTTGCGTGTGTGTGCTTCCGCCCGCGTCCCCTCTTTGCGTGTGTGTGCTTCAGCCCGCGTCCCCTCTTTGCGTGTGTGTGCTTGCGCCCGCGTCCCCTCTTTGCTTGTGTGTGCTTCCGCCCGCGTCCCCTCTTTGCGTGTGTGTGCTTGCGCCCGCGTCCCCTCTTTGCGTGTGTGTGCTTCCGCCCGCGTCCCCTCTTTGCGTGTGTGTGCTTCCGCCCGCGTCCCCTCTTTGCGTGTGTTTGCTTGCGCCCGCGTCCCCTCTTTGCGTGTGTGTGCTTCCGCCCGCGTCCCCTCTTTGCGTGTGTGTGCGTACGTCCGCGTCCCCTCTTTGCGTGTGTGTGCTTGCGCCCGCGTCCCCTCTTTGCGTGTGTGTGCGTGTGCCCGTGTAACCTCTGTGAGATGTCTCCTGGCTAAATGAATCTCTTGGAGCTGGTCAGGCTTGTGGTAACAGCAGGTTTATTCCACATCTGCATTTATGACAAAGGACACAGTAGAATGTTCATCACTTGTGGACAACTGCGCATGCTCTGTCTAGCAGTGAATCCTCCGTTGCGTTGAGTTACACATTTTGAAATACAGTGGTATAATAATACAGTGATCGTATAGTGGTTTTAAATTCATGTAAATAAAATAGCCGAAATAGAACAGAAACTGTCTCTCTCTTAAATGTATGAGGAGAAATACAAAAAATATATAACCAAAAATATATTTATACTGATTTCTCACACTAGACTGCTACCTTCTTTTAAAGTATTTTTCATTTTATAATAACAATTGTGTAGAACAACATACTGTAACATACCTGCATTTATGACAAAGGACACAGTAGAATGTTCATCACTTGTGGACAACTGCGCATGCTCTGTCTAGAAAGACGGCATCACGTTAGCATTAACTAGCTATACCGGAGACATTTTTACTGACAATAAAACACATAAAAAACGTATAGTTAACTTAATAAAAACATGGCAAATATTATCTAAGACAAATAATATCCAACAAAATAAAGCCAGTTCAACTCTTATGTACTTTTTAAAGTCAGTTAACATCATATTGTCCACGGACATTCATGGAACCGTTACCTAGCAGTGAATCCTCCGTTGCGTTGAGGATTACCCATAGTCCTTTGCGTCTACTTATTCAGTGCAGGTACATATTTACAACAGCAGGTGGTGTAGTTTTCCCATTTAGCGGGATTTAACCTGAACCTTTTCAACTATGTTACACCCGCGTCCCCTTTTCGCGTGTGTGTGTGTGTGTGCCCTCGTCCCCTTTTTGCGTGTGTGTGCTTGCGCCCGCGTCCCCTTTTTGCGTGTGTGTGCTTGCGCCCGCGTCCCCTTTTTGCGTGTGTGTGCTTGCGCCCGCGTCCCCTCTTCGCGCGAGTTCTCGGACACGCAGGAGGGAGTCCCGCCGGCAACCCCGACGCGCGGAGGATGCGAGGGCCCATTCATCGCTGCTCGCAGCTTTAATTAATATTTGAGTCAGTCTAGATAAGGACCATTCTTTGTTTCTGTTTCTTGTAATTGGAATAATGTCTCATAAAATTCCAGAACAAATTCTGCCAGTTTGATATTGTCCTGTTTTTTGCTGCTCACATACAGTAACACTAAACTTTTAGTCCTGTTATGTTACTTTATTCTGGTAGAATTTCAAAGTAAAAGAGACCTGCCAATTAACAAAGAGATAAATAGATTAGAGTGCATTTAGGCTGTATTGTACCTCGTGTTCACAGCATTACAAGCATTGAATTGTACAAGAAAGATGGAGCACTGTGCTTGATTTTTATTTTTTTTGTCCGATCTCCTCCAGAAGCTCCAGCTGAGGTTCGATCTGTTGAGGTAATCAAAACAGTGGGCCAGAGCCGCCTCATGATTGGCTGGGAAAGGCCGCCACTTGACGAGCTGGGCTGCAGTAACGGCACATTTGTGTACGGATACCGGGTAGGCAGAATCTTAACCGACTGACACATGGACTTTATTATTTGTTTCTTCTTGTACTTATTATTTCCTTCCACCCCTCAGGTGTTTGTAGATGGAGACTTCCACAAATCTGTCATGAGCTCAGCATGCACCAAGGTATCGGGCTCTTTAAAAGCTGTTATCACTCCTAAAATGAAATTTAATAACAGCAATTCATATTCAAACTTTTTGTTTCTACAGTGTATTCTGGAGAATGTCGATCTGAGTGTCCCAGTTCACATCAGTGTCCAAACGCTGGGATCTAATGGTGTCAGTTCAGACTTTGTCCACACCACGTACAGGACTTCAGTCAGAATAGACCTCCACTGAGTCTCAGTGTCTGACTGACTGCAGCTCTGGAGGATTACTGCAGGAAACCTTCACTACCAGAGGCCAAAGTTTGAATGGTAAATTGTGTATGTGCTTATGTCCGTGTGTATTTTGTTATGTCCGTGAAACAGTGTTTGTCTTGTGATTAAAAAAAAAAAAAAAAAAGACTTTTAAGTGAAATGTGATCAAATTGATATTTTAAAGAGGGCTTAAAGATACTTTTTCATACCAACACTTTTCATTCTCCTCTGTGTTCTGTGTGACAATCTATTTTTTCCTTCGTCCTGTGTTTCCGCCCTTCAGTGCACAGCCATCTATAGCTGCAGCTCTCTGAGGGGTCGTCCTACCCTCCACCTCAGCAGACAGCGAGGGAGACACCGTCACGCTGCTTAGATACCCTCAGGCTCAGGTCAACCAATCAGAAAAATCTCACGTTTTCTCACTTTACCAGCCTACGAATATACGCATGTGGACCTGTGGCCGGCCGCTAAACCTCAAAACGATTAACCGAAGATGTCATACAAAATAAAACTCTTGCCTCGGCCCTGAGAGTTAATCTGCATGTAAAAGCAGGTGATCGATCGTTGTTGGGAGAACTTCCCGTTTCATAGTTGCCACCCGGTGGATCCACCTCTTCAATAGCTCGGATGTTGTGACTGCTGGAGTGGCTGCTAATCAAACAAATCCAGATTAACTGATAAAAAAAGTGATTCTTCATTACAGACAATATGACGAGATCAATCACGTTGTCAAAAGCTGCCCGTGACACCAACTTTTATAACATTGTTCCACCAAGACAGAACATATTGGAGGGACGTCTGCTGAACATTTTAACACTGTTAAAACACCGAGAGATCACGTGACATATTGCTTCATCGGAGATCCATGCTGCTGCCTCTCTTGACTCTGTGACATGAACACGTACTGTATCAAAAGCCTTTTTTTAAAAACGTGTGCAGTATAACATCTGACTTGATTTTTACACATGAAGCCAAATATAAGAAAAAAAAGATTCACTCCAAAGACTTATCTGTTTGCTTCTCCTCACAGGTCTACGCGTTCACTCCAAACACAGGAGTTGTTTAAGTTCTGACATTTGCACACAGTCATTGTTGTATCTGATTATATCTGATATCGGAAGATGAAACTAAGAAAAGAGATTATCACTGATATTTTTTGTAGAGAATATTATATAAATATGCCAATGTACCACAAACTCTACGTCTTTTAGTATGAGTGACACTTTGTTTTTCATACCTAATTGATGTCATGTTTGCACGCTCGTATTGTTTTATACAATGTTCACAACACACACACAATGTTCTTTTGTTACTGTATGTACGGGTGTGCAGTAATCATGGTGCAGCAAAGGTATTTTTCTATCAGTAATATTGATTCCCCCGTTGATTCCTTTACGACTGTACAGAGAATAAATGTTTATATGATATTGACCGTCATTCCTGTGTGCGTTTGTGAACTATGCTTAAACACTTTGGTTTACAAATGCTTGTTTAAATCAATCCAGAGTTGAGATTTTGCATTTTGAATAATGCGTCCCTGTCCAGAAAACAATTCTCCAAATTTGGGGATTCAAAAATGTTTCTTTAAGTGCTAAAGAAAACATTAAAAACTGATTTGATTATGTGACAAATGTTTTGTCACAAAGCTGAAAATACTTTTCTGCTCTTGGAGATGCATGGTTTTCATATGACAGTGACAATACATTTGTCTAAATAAACTCTGTGTATATAATGAATTATAAAACTCTTACATTTGACTATTTATTCAACCTAAACACTTCTCATCAATGACCACTAGATGGCAGGCATTCATGGATGACTTGGTGGGAAGTACTTTGTGTGTGTGTGTGTGTGTGTGTGTGTAACTCTGTCTTTATCTGACAGGTGCTTTCACCAGAGATTTAGTGGGGTGGATGATGCTTACAAAGACGTGCTCAGGTAGCCTAAAACATCTTAGTGTCTGCTCTCTCATTCAATACAAACCAGGCACAGCCCCAAAAACTGAGAGAAGAAGAAGCATCAGCAGCTTAAAAAAAATGGAGCCTAATAATCGGATGCTGTTCTCAGCAGCTTTGGGAACTCCTCTGAGAGGGTCATCACTCGTGCTCAGCAGAAAGAGTACCAGGTGGAGGAGGGAGTGTGTTTGAGTGGAGGGATGTAGGTAGGTGTAGCACTTCGTCCTGTGAGCAAACACAAAACATTCCTCGTCTTTTAACAGTTTCTTCTGCTCCTCTTTCTCCTTTCCTGTGTCTGTTACTCACAGGAAACTAGCATCACACACACACACACACACACACACACACACACACACACACACACACACAACAAAAGCATCTCACACTACAGATGAGTGTTAAATGTCTTTTCCCTTTTGTACAGACACCATGTCATTGTTGCAGTGGTGGAAAGTAGTTCCTCAAGTGAAGTACACATTTAAAAGATACTTGCACTTTACCATTCCATTCATGTCACTATATACTTATACTTAATGCTCCACAATTCAGAATAAATGATTGCACTTTATACGCCACTATATTTATTTGACAGCTTGACTTTACGGATTAAGATTTTACATACAAAATATATTAGAAGATATGATGCACTGTTATAGATGTAACATTAGTTAAAAAGATCTCTTCCTTGACCAATTACAACACTAAAATGTTACAGAAATAATAATCCAATAATACAACATATAGAACTCACAGGGGGGGCATTTTTCTGCGTTATGAGTACTCATAACGCTCATAAGTACACTTTGCTAATAATAATACTCCTCTCATCACTTAACATGGTAGATTAACCACATATTCAGTGAGTATCGATACAAGCTCTAGTGTATCTTCTCCAGAATTGTAATTATATTGAACATACTGTATATTGTACAATTCATTATTATCTAATTTGTGGTTTAGTATCTTTTTAACAAAGCAAGCAAAACATTTCTCTATATACTGAAGTTTGTTCCAGCCTTATTAATACTTAGTAGTAGTATTGTATGAGAATAGGGTGCATTTTTGGCTCCGCTGCATGTTGGATCTTTTTCACCTGTCATACGCCTGTTAGGTTGGACTCAAGATTTAGCTTCTACTGTAGCCCTGCACTGCACCAACTAAAGAAGCTGCAATAAGCACAGCCGGCCCCTGAATCAGCCTAAGAGAAGCTCAGATGGACCCACAGGACTCTCATTACACACACCTTCATTATTAACACACACTCCAACATATATGATGCCTCAGGACAGTAGTGTGTGCGCTTCAGGTCTTGTTTACATGACTTAATGACCTCTATGTTAATGCATTTTCCATGATGTTAATGATGCCATTGCTCAGCTCTGACTCTTCCCATGTAGGCCAACATGGGAGTTGCAGTGGAGAGTGATGGAGGAGAGATGGGAGGAAAGCGGGAGCTGTAGTTAAAAGGAAGTGTCAGGGGGGGACGTCAGTCACAGCTGGGCTCAAGCTTCCTGTGAGGATATTCTGTTGTGACGTTTAAAGACACTTCTGGAGCTTTCTCTGTGTGTGTGTGTGTGTCTGTCCTTTGCATATGTGGCTGAGCGAGTATCAGCACTGCAGGGGATATCTTCTCCTTGCAGGAGTGTGTGTGTGTGTGTGTGTGTGTGTGTGTGAGATAGACAGTTGCTATCAGCAGGTTGCGGTGGAGGAGGCAATGGTGTGTTGAGGTTTTAATTTCCCCCAGAGGGGACGTTGTCACTCCATCGCTGCCACTGACACCCTGAGCATCCCGAGCCTAAGTGGGGTGGAGGTCTGGAGTGGACTTCTAGACCTCCAGGGCAACGTTTGCTGCTCACACCCAGGGACGAGCTCTAAAAGTGGGTTTCTCTCGCCGCTGTGTCTGGGCAGATGGGTCTTGATGCTGGAAGGTTTTGTTTTGGTGTGTTGAGTTGTCATACAGCAGTACTGTTGTAGTGTTTGCGTGTCATTACACGGGTTATGTGTGGTGTATGTAAAGTGCTGGAACTTACATGGGTATTGTCATATTATGCAAACACATTATGACACTAACAAGAAAATTACCAACCGCTGAGCGCTTGTGCTTTTTGTATGTGTACAGATTTGTCATTTTGTATTCGTTCTTTCTCTCCACAGTGTTGAGATGCCTCCTTTGTTCTCACCATCTCTGAGTCTGTTGTTGTAGCCATATCAGTCCGTCTCAGTGCCTGTTATATTTAGAGGCAAACCATTATCAGAGCTTACAGCTGGCCGCCTGTGATTTCATTCTGACAGATCTACTGCGTTCAAAGCAATCTCCTCTCTCTCCTCGCTCATTTTTCTGCCACCCCCTCTCTCTTTTTCTCTCTTTGCCCTCTCTTTTCTCTTCTCTCCATCTCTTCTTCTTTACACGTTCTATATGACTTTCACCACTTTAAGCTAATCTCGGTTCTCCCCCCCCCCCCCCCCCCTTTATACATCTTAAGCTCTCAATTTCAACTCGGTCTCTTTTATACAATCCTCATATTCTCCTTTCATCTTTACCATTTTCCCACCCAAGTAGTTTATATTACTGACTTTTTCTCTCTCTTTTCTTTGCCCCCCTTTTTCAGTTCAATTTGAAGAGCTTTATTGCCGTCCCTCTTGTTTCTCCTCTCCTCCACTCTGGTTCTCTTTCAATTTTCTCCACATCTCTATCATCCACAGTGCCCATCAGGTGCGCTCCACCTCCTACCAGGTAGAGAAACCAAGAGCTTCATCACTTTGAGCAAATCCACATTGAAACGAACGTCAAACAGCGCAACTTCTAATTTGGGAAGAGACAAGCAATTAGTTGCTATTACATCCTTGAATCTGTGTGCAAAGGCAACCCTAATCTCATTAATCATGAACAATGGGGCGGTAATAGAGAAGCATGTTTATGCAAATTCCCCCACACGGTAATTTCCTTCATGCTTAATAGCCAAAACAGCGTTGGGCGCCTCAGAAAACAATCCTCCCCCCTCTTCTCCTCCGCTCAACCGTTTGACTAGCTTTTATTTCCTCCCACCTCTCCTCTTTTCCTTCTTCTTGTTTTCGTTATCCTTCCTCTGCTTTCATGAAGTGTGGACCTTCAGAGTCTGTGGACAAGTATTGATCTCAGTCCCAGTTTGGCGGCAACAGCCCTGAGATTGTATGGGACTTTCACATCCCCCAGCTCATTCCCTTTCTCCTCCATCAATTCTCTCCACTTCTTCTGTTTGTTATGCCTTTTATTTGCATTTTTATTGTTTCATTGCTTGCCTCTCTCTACCCCCCGTTGTCTGTTTACATCTATTTCTTCATTCCTCCTCTTAACTTTGCCGTTATTGCGTTTTTTCCCCCCTGTTGCATTCGAGCCCTTAGTCCAGTATATGTGATGTGGACTAAATATAGCCCAGAAGGACGTTATAGGATTATGTCTCTGCATCCTCTTCCTGCTTTCTTCTCTGCTCCTTTGCTCCTCTTTCAGTTCCTTTCTTCTAGTCTCTTTTAGTCTCTCTATTTCTCTCTCACTTAGTTTCAGGTGATGATGATAGTGTGTAAAGCTTGCTCAGGATGGATTAGAGGCCTGTTGAAAGTCTCACAAGATTGAGAAAACACAACTTGATCAATTAATTGGCAGTCCTGCTGTCTGGCTGGAGGTATGTTGATGAGTTAAGATTCGGGTCAAAGGAATCAATAAAGAAGAGGATCTTTAGATATATACCAATATATATATTAACATTAGGTGTTGTATTGTTGTCGAAGTACTGCAGTGGCAGAGAGTAACTTAATACATTTACTCGAGTACTGGATAATTCTGGGGTATCTGTTCTTCAGTGTCTCCATTTTGTGCAACCGTTGACTCCACGTTTCCTTTACAGATTCAAACTTGACATGAAAAATATGTGATGATCTTTAAAATAAGATCAATTGTTATTGCCTTGTAAACTGTCCTTAATCCACACGCATGTTGTGCTTGTTTCAGCACAAACTCAGTTATGAGTCCATTACATTCATAACAAGTCAAATAACACAGCCAGGATCCAAAATACATGAAAAATACGGACTCCTATTAAAACTGGACAAATCCTCGATCATACTCACACACAATATTATTATAGAACAGTTCTACATGATCACTGATTCACTAGTTCCTTATTTATACAAACAAATACAATAAAGAATTATTATAAAGTCTATTAATTGATTTTATTATTAACCTTTTTTGTGCCTTTTTCAGTTCAAGTCTATGTATCCCTGTAAACCACTGAAACTAATAATTCAAGGTTATGTTTAAGTTAAGGTTTCGAATACTTCACCTACATTTAATAACCTTGCTGTTCATATTCTTTAAAAATGTATATGATACAATACCATAGATGATTCTTTTAAATGTTTATTTATGCAGCAATCAGCTCGTATTTGTATTTTAAGTGTCTAATGTTCCGTCCCTTGTTTATCATTTCCCTTAAACAGGTAAATTAAAAAGATAACAAAATACAAAAAGGGCACAAATAGCAAACAAAAGACACATTGACGACCTTAACTATATCTACATTAACAAGTATATCCTATTTTTAATGATGGTGGTCCCATTTTGAAAATAAATCATTTTTGAATGTAATTTTTTTCAACCGACGAGGAGTATGTATGTGTTACTGTATAAGGGCTGTGGGAGGGGTTGAAGGAGGAGTGTGTGAGTGTGTGTGTGTGTGTGTTTGCCTAGAGAGAGAAAAAGAGCGAGCTCAGTGTGTTTGCTCTGCATCGTGGGGAGCTGTCTATTGTCACTGGTGCTGAAGGTGGATTACTGCTTCCCCACTTTAAAAGGGACGATGCATTTGATAAGCAGGAGGGAAGAAAAGAAGAAGAAGAGGGAGAAAACCAAGAAAAGCTCATGAGACTTCTTCATCACTGCCACCCCAGAGGCTGCCTGCAGATTGGAAGGAAGTTTTCTTGGAAGCTTTAGTTGTCTTACTTGGACACTGAGTTTATTTCTCTCTCTTACTCACTACCTTTCTGTCAAGCAGTCACTAATTTGGACTCATTCAGAGGTGGGATGGGGAAGGTGGAGGAGGGGAAAGCAAGGGAAGATCACCGGTTCTTTTTTTGTCTCCCTCCAGCTCAGCAGGACGAAAGGCGACACTATAAGAGGAGCTCTCTCTCTCCTCTGACTCTTTCACTCAGCTGGATTCATACACTCCGCCAGAAGAAGTTGTATTGATTGCCACTTCGACTTGAGAGTGCTGCTTTAGACCTGGGAACCCCTGTCCTGTCCGCCGTGTCCCAGGTCGCTTCCAGGATGGCGGGTTGTGCCAAGCGCTGCAAACAGGGACTTGTCAAGTTTGCTTTGTCTCTGCACAAACTGGCCACTGGGACTCTCATCAAAGGTAGTAAGTGCTTGAATGTGTCTTCATTGCTTTGTGTTTGTGCAAGCGCAAATTTGTGTTTATGTGTGTAAGTTCTTGTACAGTTGCAAGCTCCGAAAGTAAACCCAAGTGTGTTGTGAACAGTTTTATTGCAGCAGGCAAAGTCGTACATTTGCATCAATGTCAGACAAGCAGAAGTGAAAGTCCAATTCACCTCATCTTTCATCTTCAGCTCGTACAACTCTTTTCTTTACTCTCCTCTGCATCTACTCTTGTCTGCAGTTGACCTCGTTCAGTGTGTTCAGTGTGTTCTCCAGAGGGGGCACCGAAGGAGACAGGGATGATGGGAGGAAGCAGCTAACAGAGAGGAGAGATAAAGTTGATATAGGACCGACTGTGTGTGTGTGTGTGTGTGCGTGTGTGTGTGTGTGTGTGTGTGTGTGTGTGTGTGTGTGTGTGTGATGAATGTGAGGTATAAAACATGTCGGTGTGGCATGGGGGAAAAGAAGCCGTACACACACGATGCTGAGAGGAAGGGAAGGGTTTTACTGTTGTGATTCATTAGTTGTTATTTGGCGTGTGTGCGTGTGCATCCATGGTTCGGGACCTGTATGTAGGGGTCCTGTGTTTTTTGTGTGTCCATGCATTAGAGTGTATTTTTTTTTATCATTCTGGTGCTTTTATTGTTGAAGCAGTGCAAGGGAATACACACAAAGCTTCAGAAACTGTATGCAGCACAGCAGCAGCCTGGAGGCACACACACAAATCACACACACTTACAATATACTGCTCTTTGAGCCAATTGACATTTTGTCCGGAGGGATGGGAAACATCATAGAAGTCCGTCACACACATACATTAGACGCACAAAGACATACTCACTCACACACATGTTGGAGGATGGTTCAAGCATTCCGTCACAGTGGGTAGAATTGCCCACAAGGTATCACACACACACACGCACACGCACACACACACATTCACACACACACACATACGTCATGAAGGAGCTGCTGCTGAGGTTTTGGTTGCGTAAGAAATTACTACTAAAATTCATAGTCAAAACAGGAAGCAGCAGTAAGCATGAACAGAAAGTCTTTCTCTATCACACACTAAGAAACTAAATACACGCTTGCCCAACAGCACTTAGAAGCACACACACATGCACAGGTATGTAAAAAAACATATCTGAAAATAGCTGAAATTGAACTTTTACTTAAGTTTTACTCTGTACTGTGGTCCGAATCCGTCTCTGCACTAGAAACTGGATGGTTGTAAACTGCTCAGTTATGGAGCCATTTGAAGTACATATAACAAGGAACTAATCTAATCTGCTGCATGCCTTTCTAATGATGCCTAATGATGTCTAATAGGGTTAGGGTTGGAATATTTAGTTGTTCTATAGCTCAATTTTCCAGATAGCTGATGAAGGTCAGATAACACAAATGCTGCATCTTTAATGTGTGTATGAAAGTTAGGAGAATGTGCAGGAGCTTCTTAAAGGACTTTGATTAATCTGGCTTGACAATGTCCCCTTCATTGATTTAGTACTGCAGTGAGAGACAGATTTTAAAAACAAACAATGGTCAAAACAGAAACAGAAGAGGCCAAGACATGAGTTTCCTTACATCCTACACCTTCCATGATGCAACTTGTTAGCATCTTTCATTTAGACCCTCTTACACTCCTACAGGCTGTGAGGTCCTTTTCTTGATGAGTAAAATGATCCTTGTGTGTTAATAAATTAGCAGAGTGTTCCTTTAACCCTCTCTTTCCTCTCAGTTTACAGCTGTTATACCTCTGTCACCATTAGGACACGGTCACACATGCAAATTAAAGACATTAAACATTAAAGGTTAAATAGAGCCAGTACGTTCTGTAGCTGAAGGGCCTCTCAGCCTTTTCTACACTTCACTGTGACCTTTAACAGTCTGCGTTTAAGGAAACTTGTAAGAGCAACGTTAATATATTCACTTCTCCAGTAGCAACAGGAGCTCCATGAAAACTACTGAGAAAATACAGACGTTTTGTTTATTCAGTGGACTGAAAGACAATGCAAAATACAGGTATGCTCACAGTGTTTAGATCTGTGTAGAATGACTATCAGAGCAGCATTGACCTCTGCTGGTAGCACTGAGAAAATACAGATTATTCGACAGAAAATCACATATGCTAACCTGATGGGTTAGTTTACAAAATGTAGTCAACGACTTGTACTTGATTCTGATACTTATCGTGTTTCCTGATTCATCGTAGCAGATCCATTTCTCCGCTGTGATTCCAGTCAATCTCATTGAGACACTACAAATATATATTAAAGCAAAACAATTTAGTAAATAATCTTAAAACACAACCACGCTATGGCTGAAATCTCAGGCTGGAGCTCACAGACCTCTTTTAAGCTCTGCTCACTTCCTCTATAGCTGCAGGCTGATTAGACCAAATCCCTTTTATCGCCTCTTAGTTCATCCCTGACTTTCTGTCACTTTCTGCTCTGTGCCAGCCTGGCATGATTTTACTTATCCTTTCCATGCAGGTTGCCCTCTGGTGCCTCTCTCTGGCATACAGGTCCAGCCTGTTTGGCTGCAGAACAGTGTGCTCTGTGTTGGGCTGGGCACATGTGATACGCATGTTGAAGTGTCCTTGAGCAAGACCCTGAACCCCATATGGCTCCCGAAGGCTGTGCCATCGGTGTGAATATGCATTAGTTTAGATCCTGATGGGCAGGTGGCACCGTGCATGGTAACCTCTGCCATCAGTGAATGAATGTGTGAGTGAATGGGTAAATGTCGGCATGTGTACAGCGCTCCGAGTGACCTGAAGACTAGAAATGCTCCATATAAATGCAAGCTCATTTAACATTTACCATCTGAGGGCAGAGATCAGCAAACAAAGCCGTCTTTGGCTGAAAATCCAAAGCAAAACACAGGAAATACAAATGAATCCCTTCTTTTCTTCAGCCTCCGGCTACCTGGTATTCGTCTAAAGCCAACACATGACCTGTATTGCATCCCATTGTTTTGTATGTTTTACCACCTCAAGCAAAAGTTTCGTAAACAATAACAAAGAAATCTGCTTCAACTTTTCCACATCTGTCCCTGGAGGTTCTTTGGTAACCATAAACAAACCCCCTTCATGAGGAAACAAACGAGAAACTTAAAGTGTGCGGACTCCTCTCAGTCTTCAAAGTACTTCATGCATTCTTAATCATCCTCATCCTTCCGGCCCGTTTACCGGCTCGACAAGATGAGCTCATTTCTGAACGGGACTTTCAGAACAACTTATAAAAGATGGCTCCACTGTCCTACATTTTAACTTCAGTGATTATTATTTGAAAGGCCTTGAATTGGATGATATTTTATTTCTAATTGGAAATGTTTTTGCATTTTTGGACCAAATCTCACTCTTTTCTTCTTGACCGTGAGTTTCTCAGACTGCACAGCAGAGGGCGTCAGATTCCTCCTCCTTATTTCATCCCACTACTGAAGTCATTGTCAGAGCAGATCAGAACCAAAATGAAGTTGAGTCTTAACCAAACAAAGCATTAAATATTCAGCGTCTCAAAGTGCTGGCTGATGAAGCAGCTCTTCCTCTAATGGTTTAATGAATGATGACGGACACTGAAGGTGAAATTTTCAAGCTGTGGGTTCACCAGCATCGGCCACGAGGACTTAGATCCGAAGTGTTCCTCATAAGTGCTGAATGAAACATTCTGCAGCTCCTCTTTTTTTCTTTTCTTCATTACATATTCCCTTTAGGTCCTCCCTCTTTGAGTCGGGGGGGACTTAGCTTCACTGTTGTATTCAGAGAAGAGAAGGAGTGAAATTAGGATGGATGAGTAAATGAGAACACAGAGCTGGGAAGAAGTGTGTACTTGTGTGTATGATTGCACTCTTTGCACATATGTAGGTAAGCATGTGTGTATCTTTGTGCACACAAGCTTTGATATGCATAGTAGTGTGTGTGCTTTTCCCTGTGTGTGTGTGTTTGTGTGTGTGTGTGTGTGTGTGTGTGTGTGTGTGCACTGCTGCTTAGCTCCAAAAAAAGCTGTCCTATCACTTTGAATGCGCCATAGGGGACACAGAGTGCATGTTTAATACGAAATATAATGCATAATAATTCATATGGCAGAGGCTCTCAGGGGAGGGGACACCATTCTGCCCCCCCAGCTCTGTAATCAATCCCCAAGCTGCATAAAACACTTCCATCACTCTTTATCTGCTGAGGAGGGAGGAAAAGTGAGACATCGAGAGGCAGAGTCGATGGAGGTGTTTGTATTCAGTGCACAGAGACAGGTTGGGCACTTTTTTTTTTTTTTAAGAGATAAGACTTAGCTGCAGTTAGCTAACTGTCTGCATCTAGGAATAGTAGTGACAGGGCTCGAGTACAGTGGCACCCACAGAGAAGCTGAAGATGTCTGCAGTAAAACAGTAAATAGTTCACACAAGCTGAAGGGTTAACAGCTTGGTGTTCTGTCCGTTGCAAGTTCATCTCGAGCTGACTGGGTTTTAAAGAGCTCTGAGAAATGTGTCATCTGTGTGTCAACCAGAGGGACTAGGTTAGATGTTGGCTGCAAAGTGGAGTTTTTCACATCCTGACAGGTGACATAAAGTATGTGGGCGGCGTACAGCAGTGAATCTTCCCGAGAGATTCAATGTGGGACAGGAAAACAGCAGCCGTGGGCGTGGCCTTGAGGAGAGAAATAGACTGTTGTCTTGGAGAGGAAGCTCAAAACAGTACAGACTCACCCATACATGTCCCCGTTCTTTCAAACACAACACATGATACCACGATCGGTCCGGTAGGACTGGACACTAATACAAAAGCTGTGGCTCAGTGGTAGAGCGGGGGTCGTCCTTCAATCAGAGGATCGGCTCTGCCAGTTCATGTAGATGTGTCCTCGGTCAAGACACTTAACCCCAAAAATTGCTCCCCAGTGGGGTGAAGGGATATGAATGATTAGTTAGAGTCCTGATAGGCAGGTGGCACTTTGCATGGTAGCCCCTGCCATTGGTGTATTAATGGGTGTGAATGGGTAAATGATGACACGTAGTGTTAAAGCGCTTTGAAAAAAACCTCTCTTTTGTAGCCACAAGCAGTTTTGGTTTGATTTGTCCAGATTTCAGAAGATGGTGAAGATGGCATTTTGTCTGTGACGCTTATTGGGGGCTTAAGTATCTACAACCATGCTAGCATCAGCATGCTCACAATGTCACCGTAATTGTGTTAGCATGCTATTAAGTGCTGAAGTAAAGCTCGGCCTACAGATAGTACAGCAAAAAGTTCCTCAGCAATATATCTTCCCTTTACTCTGTCTATATTAACTACAGACATAATTTTGTGCTGCAACGAACGATTAACCTGCCTAATTTGGCATTTTTGCCGTCGCCATCTTGATTTTTGGCCCATGCCATTTTGGCTTCTTGTAGTCAAAAATGACACGAGAGGGCGGAGCTAAGTTAATGCTGAAAAATACATTTTTAGGTGACCAAAATGTCGCATAGTGGAAGGGCTAAAGTCGTAAGTTGTAAACACGGACACCTCCCAGACTGGACAACTCTGTGGTAGAGACATGTCAATCACAAGGTAACCACGCCCTAAAGCATTTGTATTTATTTTGTAATTTTATCGTTAACTCTTGTATCCATGGCAGGATCTTGTAGGAATGATGACGTTTGTTTTTTTCCAGTGCTGTGATTTGTCAGTGGTCAGATCTTGTGGCCTTCATTGTCAATATAATAATAGAGATAATAGATGACAGTCCAAATACCACAGATAATCAGTTTACAATCATAGAATACTGAGAAATCTGCAAATTTGAGAAGCTGGAATCAGCGATTTCTTTTGCATTTTACTTAATTCAGAATGATTGATTATCGAAAATGTTGCAGATTAAATTTATTGGATCGATTTACCAATTAATGAATCGACTAGTCATTTCAGCTCTATTGTGAAGAAAAACTCCCAACTAATCCCATTGATTTTTTATTTTTTTATTTTCAGTGTTTTATCATCACAAGCGAAATTCCATTTCCCTCAATTGTTCTGGTTTTACAACAGAAGTTTTACAATGTGGATAACCAAAACAAGACTAGCAACACAGCTTAGTACTGATAAAAGCAATTCATTTTTTTGTAGTTTGCGTGAAATGATCCTTTAATGTGAAGATGATTTGTGTCAGCATTTGTAAAAATAGCCTTGGCAGTGTTATCTCACTCGCTGCACATTTATTGCAGTCAGGCCTTGTTGCACAGCTTGGACTACGTTTGTAGTCAATGTAGCAGCAGTTGATCTCAGCAGCATGACACCTCATTCTGTCAGGATGGTTGAGCTTGTCTCCGCCACTCCTTGCTCCAGTAAATCAACCTGTTTGTTCTGATGACTCAGACGACACTGAGCTTGTTTGAGCCAGGTGCAGTTTCCCCTCCTCGTACGTCTCTCTCTGTCCCGCCATCTTGTTTCTGTCATTTCCTCCACTCGCTCCTTCACTCCATCCACCCCCTCCCTCCTCACCTATCTCCCCTCCATCTACTTTGTCCTACCAGTTCTCTGCTCTAATTCGCTTCTCCCATTTCCCTCCCTAACCTCCTCCCATCTATCTTACCCTTCAAATTCTCCACTCTCATATTCTCACTCTCTTCTCCGTCCTTCCTGTAGTTTTATTATTATTGCTCCCCCCGTCTCACTTTCTTTACTCGCTCCCTCTTTCCTTCCCTCCCTTCCGCCCTCCCAATCCTCTATTCCCATCTCCTCTCTTCTGTGTGGTCATCACTGTCACAGTTTCCATCCAGCCTTCGTCTGATAAGACCGGGCAGCGACCGACCAGCCAATTTATTATTCACTGCCTGCTCGCCACATTTCCTCTGCTTGTCAACACCTTCTTTCTCTGCTGTCAAATGCTTTCTGCCTTTCTGTCTAACTCCATCCTTTTCTTCCCTTACCCTCCATCCCTTCATTCAGGCAGTCATCTCAATCTAGTAAACGGTCCATTGTGTAATGGTTAATAAGTGATGAGAGAGAGGTGGGCTTGCACTCAGAATGATCCACAGCACCTCGGACAGGACTGTGTAGCAGCACAGATGATGTCAGGCTTAATGTCTTGGAAGAGTTTGGCCCTCGGCCTAATGTGATGAACCTGTTGCTGCTTAGTGTTATTGCACTGCAAGTGCAGGTCTGCAAAGCTATTTTTGTTTCCTTGTTTAAACCACTTAGACATTAATGCCTCAATTACTTTGTCTGTCTGTCAGTGTGTGTTTATCAGCAGAAGACTTATGAATTATATTCCTTGAAAGTGATTACAGTAGATATTGGTAAAGATGTCTAACCTAAGGTTCCTAAGGTTACTCGCTTTCTTTATGTAACGCTACATTTTACTGATCGGTTCATTCCTGATCGTTTCCAAACCATTTTTAATGTGTTTCCAGGAAAGAAGCTTTGGTATTAATTATAGGTAAACCAGAGAGTGATCAGTTAGGACACACTTAATTCCAGTTGCTAAGCTAACATAAGTATGTCTAAATAATACAGACAAGCATACGATTCAGCATATACGAAGAGTAACATTTCAAACAATAAACGAATGAAGAATAAATATTTACCTGGGATTAAACAAAGTAGTCCTTTTAAGGAAATCAATAAGAAAGCCAACACAAATAAGCAGTCTCTAAACTTTCTCTCTGTTTTCACTCAAATAAGTACCAAATAAGAAGTTCTTTCCCGGAAAGTTAAAGGGAATTGACAGCATTATGTGTTTCACAAAATGCCCCAAAACAGCATGTGTTTAGGTTTAAGGAACAAAGCCCTGCTGAGGCTGCACTGTAGGAATTATGACTCTTGTCCAGGAGCAAAGGAGGAAGCTGCATTAGAGATCGGGGGGGTAGGAGGGATTGTAGAGACCATGTCTGTCTGACAGTGTCTGACTATTAATGTGAATATTGATCTTTCTCCCTTCTTCTGACTCCTGGTCGCTGACTATGACCTCTTTCCAATTGATGTTGTGACCTATTTTGGTCTGATGTTCACAGACAGCTGATGTTGTCTGTTTCCAATGCTCTTTCCCTCCCAGGCGTACCCAGGGTCCATTTTACCCATGTAGTGTCTAAAACAGTTACTGCAGGTGACGCCACCAAGTCTTCTTCTCTTAGGTTTGCTATCTTTAAGTTGAAAGCAGAGATCCCTCTTATTACAACCGACCAAAGTTCTGTTTTTTTATTTGCTCAGTTTTTTCTTTCTTTGCAGAGACAACAGCCTGTTTTTTCACCTTTTCCACTTTTGGGGTTTTTCAGTTTATCCAGTGGATTTCCAATGTGTTTGATCAACCAAAGGCTTTCCCTCCACTGATAGATGTGCACGTAACCGCTCCACTGAAGTTAAACATCATCGCTACAGCAAATCACGTAGTCTTATCTCGTCTGTTCAGCCGAGCTCTCAGAATGTAATCAGCGTTTCAGTGTGTCGCCGCTGTAGTGTGTATTTAAGGAAACCTGTTTTCTCTCAGTTGATGTATTGCCACCTTTACTCGTGGGTGTTTGTATGTGTGCTTGTGTGTGAAATGTGTTTGTTATTGTTTGATTTTGATTGGAAGCTGCTGCCAGATCTGCCTCTGTCTGGAGAGAATAGGAGGAGGTGTGTGTGTGTGTGTGTGTTGGGGTGAGCTCCTGCATACCCAAAAAATGTCTCTCACCATTACCCTACAGTTGTCCTTTTCCTCTCTTTCTGCCTCTCTCTGCCTCTCTTCTCTTCTTAATTCTCTTTCTGTCATCCACTCTACACCTCCTCCTTCTCTCTCTTGATTTGTCTCTGTATTGATCCTCAGTGTGCAGCCAGTAGCTTTTAATGAATGCCATGGCCTAATGGCTTTATCACTGGCCTTGATGGCCTCAGCTCAGCCACAGCCATGGCTCGGCTGTAAATTGTTTTCTTAACTCAAGCCACGTGAGGAATTTCAATAGGGGCTGCAGTCGATGGCATCGGTGCAGCCCGCGGGGTGTAACACAGAGGGCAGCGAGTGGTTAATAGTGATTGAAAGAGGGGTACATGTGTGAGGTGGACCGGCGTCATTCCCCTGCTTGTATTGTCCTGTATTGTCCCGATTGTGTATCTGTGTGATGGATTCATCAGCAGGCTCGACGCTACAAGCGTGTTAATGTCGGCGCTGACATATGCGAGGCGGTGTTTCTGCAAATGTAGTGGTGTCAGATGTACCGGGCTTTGTCCGTGACCCACACGCTAGCAGAATAATTACACACACACACACACATGCAGACACACACTACCTGTCAGACTCGTGCATGTAGAGATAAAGCAGTAAATACGTACTCTCCACAGTTACAGTTTGCCAGCTGAATAGCAAAGCGGGATGGATCAGTCTAGCCCTCCCTTATCTCCCCTCACCTCTTGCACTCTTCATCCCTCTCTCTCTCTCTCTCTCTCTCTCTCTCTCTCTGTTTTTCACCCCCTTCCCTCCCACCCTCACTCTCTCACTTTGCCTCCGTCTCCTCTTTCTCTTCTCCTCCCTTTTTCTGCTCTTCCTCCTCGCACATTTCTCAATCCCTTTTCCTTCTCTCGCGCAATATCCCTTGAGGTTTGTCCTCCTCTCCTCTCACACAGCCCTTCTCTACCATTCCCTCTCTCTGTCTCTGTCTTTTCCTGTGAAACAGTGTGCAATCCCTCTTCTCACACCAGACAGGCAAGGAGACTGAGACAAATAGTAGAGGGGAAAGAGGGAGCAGAGAGAAGCAAAGACAGAGAGAGGCAGATACGTAAAGAGGCACAGAGGAATTGATGGAATGAGCGGAGGACACACAGAGAGAGAGAGAGAGAGAGAGAGAGAGAGAGGAATAAGACAGAGGGAAGAGAGAGAGGGAAGCGGGACGAGGGAGGGTCTGCATGGTAGAGAGAGGCGGAACGGAAATAGGCAGCTTCGGTGACAGCGTAGAGGTAGCTCCAGTGTGCATGTGCGCCAGCTATTTCATTCACACTCTCTTGCTCTCTCACACACACACACACACACACACACACACACACACACACACACACACACACACACACACACACACACACACACACACACACACATCCTCTCTCTCTCTCTCTTTCTCCCCCACTCACTCATTCATTCACTCACACAGACACACGCACACACCCTCGAGCAGAAGCAGCACAGCATCGTGGGTGTGAAGCAGCATGAGATGTGATATCTGTTCTTCTACACATACCGCTGGCTGAGGGACTAACTTAATTACAGCACATCAACCCAGTATATACGCACACTCACTAGCACACCTTGATTATAGGCGGGCAGACACACACACACGCACGCACACTCCACCTGTCAGCAGCCAGGAGTCAAACATGGGTCTCGTGGTGGGAACCTTTTCCATGCAAACCAAGCAGGTGAACTACCGCAAAGGTAAGAATCATTTTTTTTTCTTCTAAATGACCAAATTTCTCTCTCAGACACAGAGTGTGTGTGTGTTCACATGCATGTGACTGTCATATGAGAAGATCACCTGCCATGTTGCGTGATTGTGCCTTAATTACGGAGTGTAATGTCATGAATATTGCACAAGAAATGCATTATGGGAATGAGCTGAACGTATACAGAGCAGGGATGTAAAGTTGGCAACATTTTTTTATTCATAATTGGTTTATGATGCAATCTCTGGGCCATCTGCCCTGTGGATTTAGAAATACATGTGTGTGCGTGTGTGTGCATGTGTGTGTGTGTGTGCGTGTGTGTGTGTGTGTGTGTCCTCTTGTAAGTGCAGCCGTGTCACTGGGCATGTCTATAAAAGGTGATGGTATTTACCCCTGTCTGCTCTCCAAACCAACCTGCTTCCTGTCTGCCCTGCGACTGTTTGACAGGAAGAACTGGCACTGACATGTATGTGTGTGTGTGTGTTTCATAGACCTAAATAAGAACGTGCAGCTTTGTCCATGACAACATTTCCCTCCTGAAACCTAGGAGGGTGTAATGGGGTCAAACATGTTGTGTATGTTGTGTGGAGGCTGTGGCAGAGGTGCGTGTGGGCAGTACATCAGTGTGGTGTAATCCGTCAGCCTCTGGCCGTGGTCTGTCCTGTGTCTGTTGACCTCAAACCTGATGGTTATCATCAGCAGACACAGAGCTGCACCCTAGGCACTGAGGAGAGCAAAAACAGTCGGATCATGTTTCGCCACACTGTCACATGTAGGAAACTATCAACACATGATATGGTGTAAAACAGGCTGTGTGTTACATATGCTGCGATGTAAATGTGCTGTGAATCTCTCCGCTGTCTGTATTCTCTGTGGTATACCTGTCAAACACTACAGACCATGTGGAGTATTTGAAATAGCTGTAAAAACACTTTAGAGATCCTATGAATGGTTATAAAATACAGGCATATATAGCATCCTGCGTGGGTTGTTTATTTTAATTCCCGACCTGCGTCTCATTTCATTGCATGGCAACAGCTCTCAGCAGATACTTCAGATCTGTGCTGAGCTGATGAGGCACATTTTCAAGATGGAGCCTAAAATATGAAACCTAGAAAGATTACTGAGGCACCAGGGAAAACACACGTGGCAGCCGTGTTGTCAAACTAACTATAGTTGGGGATGGCAGCAATGCTTCCAAAAGCAACTGAGATGTATTTTTAGCCCATTTTACCGTCTCCTCTAGTTAGGGTAACCTTCTAATTTGACAAATACACTTTGAAGTTTGCACTGTTAGGGTGTGAGTACGAGGCCGATAGATGCGTAAAAGTGGGAGTGAAAAATTGAGAGAAGTTGAGGCTGAGGTTGCTCCTCCAGGGGCTGCAGTGTGAGTACAGTGAATGTGTGTGTGTGCGTGTTTCACCATCTGCTGCTGTGTTCTAAAAAGTGTCCTAATGAAAGCAGGGCAGGATTCATTTTGCATGGAAGGTTTGGCCCATCCTCGGTCACCACCCAACACGAGGTAACGACCAGCTGAGATTGACACGAGTCAACTGGCTGAGAATACAGAACTTTTCATTGTAAAATACAGTCTGATGACTATGTGACTGGACAAAATCATAAAGACTTGTGTTACGACATGACCGCTCCGAACATGGAGTGACTTGATATCCTCCCATAGCGCAAAGATTCGTTTGAAGTGTGCTGCCGATCATATCTTTCATATTTTTTAAACCAGCACACAAGACTACAGATGATACCCGAGATTGTCACACTTGAATGAATAAGATGATGAGATCATTTCTCTCTCCGGCCTTGACTGTTCTCTCAACCTCTGTATTCACTGTCTGTCCTTTTTAGCCACTCAAGTTATATAACATTATATACACCTTCTTTATTATTATTTGTGTTTGAGTTTGCATCAATTTGGATTTGATTTATAGAAATGTGTCTAAAAAAATGAAGCAAACTGTGTTTTACTGTGTATTTTTAAATAATACTATGATACTATAATAAGTACAACAGATTTCACTGTAACAGTAACATATACATCTCTGTGGTAATTACGTTGTTTGAATTGGATCCTATCATGGGCACAGTGGGCAGTGTCTGCTCTTCCTCTCTTCTTCTTTCTCCTTTCCATCTCCATCACCTTCTTTAAACAAACGTACAAACAAAAAGGGTGTAACCCATAGATTTGTGCCATAGATATGCCCTTAGACTGTAGGTGTAACTGGCAAAAGCCATAAACTAACCTCCACAACCAGCAATTATTTCACGACTTTTGTTATATACCCCCTCGTAAAGACGTACAGAGGTCCGATCCTCGGTGACCTCAATGATGTATAAGTCTGTGCCTCTGGTAGAGCGGGTTGATGGTTTGATCCCCAGCGCTTCCTGTCTAGCTCAAAACATCCTTGAGCACTTAACTCCAATTGCTCTTCATATCTAGGCCTGTGCCACGCATGGTGATGATAGGCACTCTGCACAGTGCTTTGGTTTAAAAACGATAAACAAAGGCCATCCATTTACAGTCCTATTCAGAGCTTTGTACAGTGATGAAATGCGTGAAAGTAATTCATAAACGTTGCTGTACAAACTGACTGCTGTACAAGCTTACTAAATGAAGCCAGACTGATGCCGTGGCCTACATAAAGTTGTTGCTTTATGTAGACTAGAGAAACTAGAAGCAGAGATATTAGCCAATGTCCTGCCGATAGGTTGGCGATAAGGAGTTTATCTATATGTATCTGTCGTCATCCGGGGCAAAAAAAAAAAGAATATATATATATATCCACTGTCACTGTGCACAAACTACTCTGCTCCTGTGAAATATTTCCCAGTGGGAATATTATAAACTACAAAAGCTGCACCTTGCCGACACATTCATCTCCCTGTCTGTTCGCTCCATTTGTTTTTGCCTCTGCTTTCATTTCTCCGTACTCTCTCGCTCTGTCAAGTTGATTTTCACCCTCTTTCTCTCTGTCTCACCTCCTCATTTTGTCTTTTCTTCAAGTTTTTCTCTTCTATTTCCCGAGCTGCTCTCTTCTTGGTCTGTGGCTATTCGTCTGCCTTTGCTGTTTATCTCAGGGGTTTCTGTCTCTCTGCGTCTGTCTCTTTCGCTCTCTCTCGAACCCTCACATCTTTTTGTGTTTTTCTGCCCATGCAGAAGATAGCCTTGGCCTAATCTAAGATCACTCCAACTGCTTTCATGTTACACAGTATGTGTGTATGTGGGTCTGCTGGAGAACAAGTGTGCTTGATTCAATGTATCTGTCTGCTGCAGGGCTTAAGAGCTGACTGGAGAGGAGCCCTGTTTCCTTCATAGGCTTTACAGTTTATACCCCTCTATCTCATCCCTGCACATCAAAAGAAGTGCACCAAAAGGGACAATTAGGACAGCAAAAGAGCTTTATTAGGCACACGGCAACATGGAAAAACAGGTTTCTGGCTAATGCCCGAAGCATGTGTGTGTTAGTGTGTGACTTAGTATGGGCCTTTAATGATGGAATTACATCTTATAAGCATTTACATCCTCTGTTAGCGTTTGATCTATCACTGTTGAAAATTAAACCCACGTTGGAGCATTTCATTAAATAAAAAATCTATATACTGCATAAATAAAGATACATCATTTGCATAATATTTGCAGGCAAATGCGTTGCTCACTTCTTCAAAGATAAACAACATTTTCGATGCAATATATCCCCGTAGACAGCTCAGCCCTGTGTTTGCCTTCAGGCCTTTGCAATACTGAAGCCAATGAGAGAAAATGCAGATGATGAATATAGATAGCTACTTAGCTCTGACTATATGGTCAGGCCTGTATGAACAGTTATGACAGCAGTGACGCACATCACTTGAACTAAATTAATGTGACAGCTGAAAAGAGACTCAACTGTAGATGTTGTCAAAGTAGCATTTAACCCTACGAAGAACTGACATCTCAGTGAGTTTGAATTGAATCAAAGCTGTTCTCTTTTCAGCAGTTAGTGGACATTAAGAGTAAACAAGCTGTCCAATGAGCATAATGTATAGCTCTAGTAGTCCTCTGAGTCAAACAAAAGCACATTAAATGCACTCCAAAAGCTGTTGCTTCCTATAGGAAAGATTATGTTGTTATGTTGTTTTAATTGTATTTAGCTTACGTTCTCATACCAACCTGTACCTGTATCTGTGTAATATAAACATTGGGGGAGGAAGTTATGCAAACACAACAAATTAGTCATTTATATCTGCATGTTCATTACACTAATTAGGCCCTACAGGAAAGGTTTCATGCCTGGAAAAAAAAATCTATTTTTTAACTTTTAAATGGGGCAACAGAGGAGCAGAAAATAACTAATCCAATAACGTCACACAGAACAGTATATTTTTCTTTTTTAAATTCTGAACGAACAAGCTACTGGCCTTTGAGGGGTCTATGTGTTGCCAAGTAAATCTACACTTTAGAGTTTGGTTTGTGACCTTTGAGAAATAGGAATCTGTTGCAGACAATGTGAAGGAAGGACAGAAGAAGACGAGCAGCTTCAATGATCTGCTAGATAAGAGAAAATGAGCAATGGGGGTCGTTTATCATCGCTGACATTCAAAACATTTGTTTTTACTGCGCCACTGTTTGGGTTACAGAACAATGTGACAGTGGAAATAACACACTGACTAAAATAAGTAAGTCCTCTGACTCTATGGATGTGTGTGTGCTTTTGGTTTTGCAGTAAATAATGCATAATGCATCCTTGTGCCCTTATAAGAATCAAGCCATTGAGTCAGGGTTCACAGTTATGCCATTCACTTGATAGGTATCATATTCATGTCTGCAAAAAGCAAGAAAGAAATATTATAATTTAGCATTGTTTACAATCGTTGCACCGTAGGGCTGCAGCTGTATGATCACTTATAGCTCTGGGTCTGAAACTGCCCAACACTGTTAACTCCTCTCTCAGCCTCTTCAGTGACTGACTGTCACTTTGAGCTCTTTTTGTTATTTCTGTTTCAATCCTGCAGGAAAAGAAACTCTTTCAACAAGCTATTAAATCAGGAATCAGTATTTTCCTGCATCTCCTGCATTCTGACAGTATGTGTGTGTGTGTGTGTGTGTGTGTGTCAAACAAGCTAAGAGAATAACAGCGGTGCATAAACTCTTCAAAGAAGAAGACGACTCTATTCCCTTTGTCTTTCTCTCTCTGACTCTCTTTAGTTTCTCTCATCGATTCCCTCTTTAATCACTCTCTATCTAAACTTCCCCTTCTGCTTTCTCTCACTTTGCATTGTTTCCCCCTCTCTACATGTCCATCACTATTTCTCACTCTCAATTTATTTATGTCCTTACTTACCCCTTTTTTTTTTTTCTTCCTCTTTTCGCTATCTCCCTGATGACAGATCAATAGCGGAGGCTCCTTTGATTATTCCCCTTTTTCATAATGTGATGGGAGCCGGCAAGAGGCTCAGCGTGCATCCACTAATAAAGATACAGGCGGGTGTCAGTGTGTGAATTCATTTGGACAGCTGTAGATATTAGTATTGATTTTCCTAATGGACATGTTCTTCTCGGTCCAAAGCCTCGCTGGCCCTCGTGAGTAATTGCCAACGCCTGGTGTGCCGACAGGACAGTGTCATACAGCTACATTACAAATTCATAATCTATAACTGCAGGATGGCACGGTTAGGACACGTTCTATGTTGAAGGCCTGCATGTTAGCCCTGTTGGTCTGAATGTGCTGCTTTTGAAGGAGTGAGCTGATTTTCTGAAGCTTCCACTCGATGGTTTAATCTTAATAAACATCTTTAGAGTTTTATTTTCTCTCATGCATGCTCCCGTTTTTTTTTTTTAACCTCATTCTCTTTGTTCTTCAATCCCCTTCTCTGTAAATGTAATGTTTGCATGTCCCACTCATGCTCTTCTCTGCCTTTTCTTTCTTGTGATGCCACTCGCCCACTCTCCTGGCTCTTGTTACCCACTTCTTTCTCTATCTTCCGCTCCCTGCATCGCACTCTAATCTCCAGCTGGAAGCTTTCCTGGTGTGTTTCCTCCTTATCCTTCTTCATAATCCACTGCCAAATATGTTCCCATCTCTCCCATTGCTGCCTTTTTTTCCTTCCTCATGATGTGCTGCTGTCCTACTTCTTCAAACTCTTGCTGTTTGCTCCTCTCCTCTGTCTCTTATCTTTCCTCTTTACTCAAAAGTGTGACAGGGGTCTTGCTAAACAGTGTGTGTGTGTGTGGCAGGAAATGGTCATGCTCCATGGTGCTGCACACTGTTTAGATGCCTCGAATCAGCCATTTTTCTGCCCATGGTTGGTCAATGTGCAGAATGTATGTGCATATGTGTGCTTCTCCGTGTATGTAAGCGTGTGTGTGTGTGTGTGTGTGTGTGTGTGTGTGTGTGTGTGTGTAGGCAGGCTGTCCATTCTGTCTCTCTCGCTCTCACATCCGAGCATTCAAGAGCCGATTTTCACAGAAGCAGATTGCAGATTTTTTTTTGTCACCAAACAAAATCTTTCCAGCTAAATCTTCCCATATGGCTTCCAAACAATCACGCCTCATTCATTATTCACCATCGGCAGACAAAAAGTGGCCCATATCTGAAGCAGTTGCCACACTTGCAGATGCATTATTATGGACGGCTGGCTTGATATAACAGGACAGCGTGTCTATTCTCCAAATCCACTACTAAAAACGGACTAATGCATCATTTGCGGAAGCAATTGCACATCTACTAGACATTATGTTTTGCTCATTTAGTGGCAAAAAAAGAGATTTGAAATGTTTTCACCCTTGAAGCAAACTGTGACTTTGATCATAGTTGACAGTGACATGTTTACATGGGTCCTCAGGCTAGCTGCTTTTATATTGAAAAGCCATCATGAGTGGATGAGATCCGAGCATCCAGCTAGTTCCTGTTGAGTGTTGATATTATTATCTGAACGCAGTATTTACAGCCAGAATTTAGTGCTCTCTCTATTACATTCATTGCACAGCTATAGTTGTTATAGCCCATTACAGATTCAAACTAAACAACATATGAAGGAGATAACATTTGTTCTAACTCACTTCTATCCCAGTAATGCATTAAGAATTCTAACCCTATAATATAATTATGTCCGTGGCAAATTCATCCTAAAATGTATATTGCAATATAACACGGAGGGACCATTGCACATTTTACTTTTCATTAGATTCTGCTGTTTATACTTTTGCACATTTTGCTTGAGCACAGAATGCAGGACAGTGTGCTTAAAAGTAATAAAATCGGAGTCATTCTTCCTTGAGAAATGTGTTGCATGTGTGCAGTGTTTGCCAGTTGTACGAGCACACTACACATTGTTTGTCATCTGTAACTGTCTTAGAGTTTGTGTCGTACTTTCATCAATTCAGACCGTATACCTTGTTTGTATCGATCAGGCTTTAATTATAATGTGATTTCATCTGGTGTGTGCGTGTAGCTCTCACAGGCAAGAGCGTGTACTCGTCATGATCCCTCTATTTCTACCCTATTAAATATCTCATTCTTCTCATCCAATGCCTATTCCTGCCTTTAATCTCTCTCTCTCTCTCTCTTCTTACATTCTTGACTTTAAGCCTTTTCCCTCCGTTCTGCTCTCTTGCTGCCTGCTGCCTCTCTTCCTTCCTTCCTTCCTTCCTGCCCTGGGAGCCAATCTGCTACAACTCACACTCTCTCTCTCCATCCCTTCATCCATCCCCTGTTAAAGTCTATGTGGGGGTATTATGGATGGATGACCAGGAATGATGGATGGAGTGAATGGAGGTGTTGATGGATTGAAGTGGCCTTTTTTTATGAACAAGCCCTGATGTTGAGGGGGAAGAGAAGTGATGCACGGGGCTCTTCATCATTTTTGTAACATGCGCATGTTTTCTCTTCACTCCATAATTCATATTTACCTCTCAAATCAATACTCCAGGCTGTATCTATTTGCATATGTGTCCTCCGTCAGAGGGCAACAGATGCTGTTATGTGTGAAATGTAACATGGTATGTTTGTTGTTTTTTTTCCCAGCGTGAATCACGGTGCGTTATCATTTACAAATCAATGGGTACACTCATATTCATTTATAATTTAGTGAATCAACATCCTGGCGATTTCATACTGAATCACTGATGCTCTGCTTGGCTTCTGGCTTGCGGATGTATGTGGGAGTAAGAGAGAGAGAGAGAGAGAGAGAGAGAGAGAGAGAGAGAGAGAGAGAGAGAGAGAGAAAAAAAAGCAACGGTATCGGAGGGAGGGAGTTATAGAGAGTGGGAGAGTGAGGGGAGAAAAAGGGGAGTAAGAGGAGCACCAATGAGAGGAGGAGCGCCGTGAGATGGGGTGAGAAAGCGTGAAAGGAGGGATGATAGAGAGAGGGGTTTCTGCCAAGAGCAGCCATTGAGAGAGGAAGAGAGGGAGGGAGAAGGGGATGAGAAGAGGAAAGAGGGCGAGGGAGTGTGTGTGTGCGCGTTCTAGCCGTCCAAACACGTGACAAAAGAGATACAGACTTCAGCATACAGGCGCGCTTGTTTCCACGACGACGACAGCAAACATGGGGGCTGTGGTGGGTACGCTGACCATGCAGACCAAGACGAGGAGGCTGTCCAGGGGTGAGGGAATACATACACACACACACATACATGTGCATATATATATATATATATAAATACAATGCATGCACACATATGGGCAGGGAAACTTTTGACAATGTGTTTTACTGTATCTTCCACACACACACACACACACTCACAAATATACAGCGCACGTACGCAAGCTGCTCAACAAAGATTAATAGCAGCTGGTATTTCAGTTAAGATGCAGTGAAAGAAAGAGCGCATATGGTGTGTGTGTGTGTGTGTGTGTGTGTGTGTGTGTGTGTGAAAGAGAGACCAACAGGTGTTCCTGCAGGAAAAAGAGCATCTTTTTATTCGACAACAAAGTTTTAGTGCGACAGTGTGTGTGTGTAGGTGTGTGTGTAGGTGTGTGTGTGTGTGTGTGAGTGTGTGCGCGCAGAGCAAACCGAGGGAGGAAGAGTGAGAGACAGCTTCTCTGACCGTGTTTGAGTCAGCGTGCGTGTGTGTGGTCGAGTGATGTGTATGTTGCTCCGTCAATCTGGCCGTGTGCGCATCGACGCTGGTAAACACACACACGTCGAAGGTATTTGTCACTCTGCTCACACTCTGCTTTTCCGTCTTGCTGTTACCTTGGAAGCACGGTAGCCATGGCAACAATAGATGTCAAATTTGGGGTGGGGGGAGGGGGCTGGGGGATTGGGATATTCCTAAGTAAGTCAAGGCCATGTGAAAGAGGCCGAGGCAGTGAGAGATGTTCATTGTGTGGATGTTTTTTTTAAGACCTGTTGCCTGTGAGAAATGTCCGTCCTGACTCCTGTAAGCCTCATTTACAAACATCTGAGGAAATCAAACTGCACAAACTGGCACACTCAGCAGAAGTCCAGCGCCAGACTGAAAATATGCCCTATTAATTGTGTGCAGTCATTGAAACGGATTTGTTGGTTTGTCAGTGCAAATTAGACCATGCAGGACGTTTTCCAAGTGAGTGCATATGGCTCGTTTCATCTTTTGAATCAGCTTTATTTTTTTGTGCTCCACAAGCACAAAACAAACACCTTTCCCCATGGGTGATGAAAACGCAAGGCGTAAATGTGTTGCTATTTTGAATAACGAGGTGATTGTAGATGCACTCGCACTGTGCAAACGTGTGAAATCTGACTCATCCTGCAAATGAAAGCCGAGCCTATTTACCTCCACGAATGCCCTGCAAAAAACGTAAAGGAGTGGGATGTGGAGCCGGGGCTATTTTGGAGGTTGTTTGTAATTCTGGTGTTGTGTTGTGGTGCTCGAGCGTCTCTCTCCCGCTCTTGCTCTAACATGTTGTCTGTGTGCAGGATTAGTGCAGCAGGGCTTGTATGTGTGCAGCTGCCCATTCTGTGGCGTTGCAGATAACTTATTATCCGGGATTGTGACACTGACAGTGACACCGAAAGGGAGACGGTGCACAGCTGTAATGTTGTGGGATTAGATTCCTACAATGATTGATCCTCTGAGCACGAGCTCATCCCTGTGCGCTGGAGAAGAAGAAGAAAAAAACAACGTGTTTGCGCCTCGCTGGATGTTTTCATGCCTGCTTGTCTGTTTTCATGCCTGCTTGTCTGTTTTCATCAAGGCTGCTTGTTGCTCTCTCAACTTGCTTTATTTTCTGTCAAGTGGTCTTTTTTTCCCCGACAGCCTCTCTTTGTCTCTTTTCTCCCACCTGTTGTTTTGTCTCCCTGGTTTCTTCTGGCAGGCTAGCTGCTGTTTTCCCTTCACATCTGTCCTGGTGACCTCTGACAACTCATCTCTCCAGCAATCTTCTCACCTGGCATTTTTACTCTCCTCCCTGGTGTATTTTTCATTTCTTTTTCAGCCCCCGTATCTGTGAATTCGTCACTTATAAGGCTGCTGCCTGCAGCAATGTTGTCTCAGTCTTCTCCCTGTCTCCCTCCCCTCTCTGTCTGTCACTCCTCTGCTTCCCTCTCTTATCTTGCTTTCTTTGTGTTCTCTGCTTCCTCTCTCCCCGCCCCTCAACCTCGTCTTCGTTTTTGTCCCCACTGTTTCACATGTTTTTCTCTTCCATTTTATCCTGCTGCTTTCTCCTCTCCTTGTTGATTCCCCCTTTCTCCCTCCCTCTCCACGCCTGTTTCTCTTTATCTTTACTTCTAATTTCCCCCCGTCACACTCTCACATGGCACTGCCACAATCTGCTTCTCCTGGCAACCTCATCTCCATACCTCTCTTCCCTTTCCTCTCTCTTTTATGCCTCTATTCTTTCTCTCATGTGTGCCCTTTCTCCATCACCCACGCTCCCATTAGCTGGTGTGAGTGCTTATTAAGTCATTTCGTCATTCTCCTCTCTTGGCATCCAGCAGTGTGTGTGTGTGTGCCTTTGTGTGTGTTTGTGTACTTCTGCAGATTAGACATGTATTTACTCAAAAATCAATATTGGCATGCTGGTACCTACGTGTGTATAGGCTGTATTTGACTCACTCTTCCCAAAAATAATCAGCAGTGGCACACCGCCTTGCGTACACACAAACACACAAACACTGCAAACACCCTCCAGCACTTCAGTCCTCATTCACAGGCTGAGGGTTAGTAAGCAAACAGATATGTGTGAGCATGCAAGCATGAGAGTGTATAGACTTTTATGTGTACTTGTGCTTGATATTTCATCTATGACCCTTGAAATAATGTCTTCTTGTTTTGTTTGAGGGTGTGCGACTGCATGCATGTGGCTATCTGCGTGTCAAAGTGTGTTTGAGTGTGTGTGTGTGTGTGTCATCAAGCAGAGCATGTCATTGGACTTTCAGTGAACCACCTAAAGGCCACTCCCTGTGTCCACTGGCTTGGATGTTTACTGTGGAAAACAATGCATCTTGAATTGTTGTGCAGCTTTTGCATGGCGCAAATAGGAGCGTTGCAGCTGAAATCCATTTTCAAGATAGTTGCTCCACTCCACCAGGGAACCCATGGCCAGTAGAGCTGCTACCTTCTAGGAGAGCGCTCCCCGCCTTTAATGAGGCCGGTGAGAGAGAGTTCTCTCCATCGCCGCCAGGACGGCAGATTAGGCTAATTCAGATTATGCAAATGACACACTCTCTGGCAAGGATTACAGGCCACTATACTAGAGGAGAGAGAGAGCATGGCAGAGTGAGGGAGATAAGAAATGGAGGATTCAGTGGGCATCAGAAGAAAGTTAGAGATGGAGGAGAAATGAGAGCTAACATTAACAGCCAGCGGTAGTTAGAGTCAAGTTAGGTGTTAAATCCTGTTTCTGGGCTGGAGTGAGTGTGTGTGTAGTCATGTGAGAGGTATTTTGTGTGACAGGGTGCTGGCTGGGGAGATCGACAGGCAGTCTTTTCTTTGCCGACAGTTCAGGTCGTCGCCTAACATTGTAAACAATGGTTCAGGGTTTTGGTAGACTCCATGTCTGATACTAGCTTGTGTAATATTGGACGTATAACTCTCAAGGCAGCTTTTTAGGTTGGTTTTACCTCAGGTTTCCTAAATTTACAGATTTAGTTTTGGAACACAGATCCTGCAGGTTTCTAGCAATAATAAAAAAAAATAATAGTAAGTATTCCCTACAATTAGACCTTGGGAAGGTGTCTCTTACACTGCAGTAAGATCCAAATTATTTACATTTTCAAAACTGTGCACTTGGACTGGCAGAGGATATCCACTCTACTCCCTAATGGATTACAGAACAGGCCCAGTGGGTCAAGGAGCCCCTATATGTAAGGATTACAGATACTTGAACCCAAAAGCACAACTCGGAGACAAAATACAAGTCCAGTTCTTTTTACTTGTGTTCAGGCAGGGTCAAAACCGGGAGGTCAGTCAAACGGGTGAACAAATCCAATAAGGGGCAGGCAAAGATCCAAGGTCAAAAACAGGCAGACAGGGTCGGAACAGGCAGATCAGGAACAATATAAAGATACGCTGAAGCGCTTGGCAATAACACACAAGACAGGGAACAAGTGCAAGTGAGGGGACCTAAATAGTGAGGGCTAATGAGGGAATGGGCTGCAGGTGAGATGGTGTGGAGGACCAGGTGAGGGGAATGAGAGGTGATCGGGTGTGAATGGTAGGATCTGAAATGACAGGAGAGTTAATTAAACAAGCAGACAGGATGAAAACAAACTAATATGAAGGGGAATTCGTGAGACTATAAGCTTGGTTTGATATGATCATTTTTAACATGTTTTGTTTGTAAGTCAAGCCTTCAGTCAACTGACCAGATAACATTTGTTTTCAGCTGATCCCAGACCATAGCCTGCTGCTACCATTTTGAAAAATATGAAATTCATGTTATAACATGAATTTCAGGACTAAAAAGCAGATGTGCATTCATCACGCTTGAAATGTTATATAGATGTGAAACAGAATATTCCGCATGTGCTTTTTTTTTTGTTTACTACATGTCGTCTCTGCTTTGTTATTAATCTACCTTTTTCTAGCAACTTTTCATGTGTACATTTTGCTGCAGTGCATCTTTTTGTATGAAATATGCTTTATATATTACGTTTTGTACTGCAGTATTATTAGGTGATAAACATGAAATTGTGTTTTGCATGTCATTACATTACAGTCATTTAACAGATGCTTTTATCCAAAGCGACTTACAATTCAGAGTCTATCTACACCGTAGGCTGTAGCAATCTTGCGACACACATCGAAATGCGACTAGCAGAGCCCGAGCCGGGGATTGAACCGCCGACCCTCTGATTGAAAGACGGCCCTGCCATCCACTGAGCCACCGACGCCCCACACACGTGTCATAAATTCACAAGTTATTTTCACATGCCCTTCATTTGAAAGAACTCAGGCCGCATTAAGCATTTTTCAGTCTGTTTGACATGCTCCGCACGTTATTTTTAATATTTTTGGTATAGTATGACTGAAAGTTTGTAATTGTTGATGAACTGTGGCAGGAGCGTTCTTGCTCACTGTGTTCTTGAAGACAGAAATGTTGCTGATTAGTCACAGTGAGAGACAGCTGATTGAACAAACACAATATACACTTAATCATCCGCAACAGGGAGCATCTTTTGAATGTCGGGCAAATTAAATTGAATGCTTCTCTTGCCACTGAATTTAATTCTACCCAGCACTACCACTTCAATCCCAGAACAGTAAATTAAGCAAACCTTCAATTGAAGACTCTGTGGAACCCTCTTGATCCAGCAGAGCCCCCTGCAGCCTGCGAGTCCGTGGCTACACTTCACCTGGTCGGGCAAACACAGCTCCTCTCTACATTCACATTAAGACGATGAATGAGTGCCCGCTGGTAGTGCATGTTTATTTCATCATTTAATGCTTTACATTTCAAGAACATGGCATCTTTTTTTTGCCTTTTCATTATAGACAGAACACATAAGAGAAAAACATAAAAAAAAGGATCCGGATTGCTCTGTCCCCTCAAAAGCATGACACATCCCTAGACATATTCAGGGGTTCTGATCCTGTCTTAACGTTAACATGTAAACATCGTGCATTACTCCCACTTCTCACGACATCGCTCCTCTTGTGCTCTTATCCTGTGAGTTAACGGTTCCATATCATATATTTCATTCACAATTATCAGCCGCCCATCTTGTGATGGTGGCTCTTCCTTGTACCATCTCTTCGTAGCCTTCTTACAAGTTGCTAGCAAGATTTTCAGCAGCTACCTGTCTTCTCTTAACACACTATCATCTGTCATATTACCAAAGTAGAGTAACATGACTTAGGTATATCATAGCCCAGAATTTTAACTTTAACCATATGGACATTTCCCCAAAACTGTACAATTTCAGGACATAACCAAAATACATGGGAATGGTCTACATGTACTGCCTCCGACATGGCTGAACAACAGACAGACATTTGGGGGGCAATAAAGAATCTAATTACATTCTTCCAACAGCGTTCTCTCCAAGTACGCGAGGATGTTGAAGACTGTTGTGTCCTCCAAATATAAAACCATTCATCCTTTGTAGTACTCACACCAAGCTCTTTTTCTTATTTCAGTTTCAATATTATTCTATATTCCTTTGAATTGTAAACTCCAACTATGGTTCTAATTATTCCATTTTTATCCAAGTTAACTTTTTGCTTCATTTCTCTGTCAAAAAAGTCCCTTAATTGCATCTGAAGTGGTCCTTGTTATTTAGTGAATACTTGTCTTTCAGCTCCTGGAAACTCGGAACACTCCCATCTTAATTTAACTGTGCATATTGCTTGTTATTCCATATGAAATACATTGCTCTTCTTCTAATCTGTATTTTCCTACCAATTTAAATCACATCTCTAACGTAAATCGGGTGACAACATCCATCTTGAATTTCCCTTCCTTCTAGATATCGTTCTAGGTTTTTCAATAGATTACTGGTCTCATTTGAGCTGCATGGAAATATTCCCTGAGGTTTGGTAATGACATTCCCCATTTTTGTTTTCCAATTGACTCTGGGCCTTGGGACTTTCCATATAAACCTCGAAATAACTTTATCACAGGCTCTGTATCGTTTGTCAGGGATCTCGATTGGTGACTGAAAGAAATAAAGGAGTCTTGGAAGTACTCTCCTCTCCATATCACTCCTAATGTCCTGATCCACTTTGATATAGTTGGCTTTATATAGATCATCAATACTTTTTGTTATAGTAACCCCGAGATATGTCATTCTTTTAGAACTCCAATTTAAGTCAAGTGTTTGTCGTATAGTTTTGCATGGTTTGTAATTCAGTGTTAAAATCTCTGTTTTCGATCAATTAAATGTATACCCACAGTCAGAGCCGAACATCTCAATTTAGTTGATTAATAAAGGAAGGCATGTGTCAGAACATGGCACATTTTATTTGACAAATAGACATTTTGTTCTCATTTTCTGAGCTTCATCATGATACGACTAAACATATCAGCGAAATCTGAAGTAACACATGTAATGAAATGTACAACGCCTCTTTATTAGAAGCCTTGATGCACACTGGTGTCCTCTGTTAGTCACTGCTGCCCCCTGCTGGTACCTGCAGGTTATAGCAGGTTATGTCTCTTCTCAGTCAGACACATTACAATATTTAGACAACATAAAGGGGTTAGGGTCCTGTTGTCTCACTGGGTGTCTTCATAATTACTGATCTGGATAAAGTGTTGTTTACAGTGTAGAGTAAGTCATTTTAAAAGGACGCAGGCTTGTTTATTTAGAAAAGTCACTTTGTAGTACATTAAGCCTCCTGTTGTTTGGGGAGGACTGTGTCTTAATGGGGCCGATTAATCAAGTGCTGATCTGCTCATGAACACACACAGACACGCTCACACACACACACATGCACAGTCACAAGACAAACATATGGTCGTACAGTAGAGGATGAGTTTATCATTGTTACAGAGTGCTCAGGTCGGACCATCAAGTTAGAGCTCTGTTCCCCATGAGTGAAGGACACGGCGACTGTAACAGAGGGGGGATGTGGGGAGACAGGGGGAGGGAGTTAGTGGGATGGAGCGGAGGTCAGGGAGTCAAGAGACAGGAGGATAAAAAAGACAGAGACACAGAGAGGCAGGCGAGTGCTGGTCTCACAGTAGGAGAAGGCAGGATGGATAGAAAGTGTAAAGGCTTGAGAGAGAGAGGGAGAGAAACAAATTGTAGTCAGAATAGGGTGGCGAAGCAAAAGCAAGTCCAAGTTTGAAAGTTAAGAAAGTGGAACAGGTAATGTAATAAGAGGTGAGTTGGAGACACAAAGCTTCGGCCAGTGGAAAGAAAGAAGTTAATCAGAATGGAAAGTGAGGAGCAGAATGACAACAGCTTATATACTGTAGCCGTGGTTGTGCTGTGCTGTGGGGCCGTCAAAATGCTGCATCTGCTGGGAGTCATCACTGTAGAGGGTGAGTCAGTACTACAACTGCTATGTCCACACAACCAGCAAGGTTGGGACGAGGACTTGTTTTCACCGATGTCTCTGAGCAAGTTATTTAGACAATAACATTGAATTCATTATTTGGAAATGTTAGATAAGTGAGACTTGTGTTGCTACTTTTTAAGACGGTCAAAGGAACAAAAATACATAATGAAACGGTGAATACATTTAAGAAGCTGCAGACTGACTGAATGAATTCTTGACTATTGGCAATAACTACTCAAGGTATAGACTTGCAGAGGACTTGCATATTTTAGATTGTATGTCTTTATGTAGGGATACTTTCTAACCAGTGATTTTAATTTACGGTCGATACTAAAGCCTATTTGTTTTCTTCATATTATCACAATGTTGCCTATTGCATTTTTTACTGCATGCACATACTGCATATCTTACTTTTGTACATGCTGAAATAATTTTGCCCTGCTGACCAGTGTGATCATAAGTTCAGTGATGAGAAGAAATGACTGAGTGAAGGGGTCAAAAACAAATTCAAAATACACGTTTCCTCTTACCTGTAGTGCTATTCATCAAGGTGGTTTTGGTGTGAGCTGCCTAGTTTTGGAGACATCTGCTGTAGAGATGACTGCCTTCTCTTGAATTAAATCGGACTACATGGTACTCGTATTGCCATATACGTATGTCGTATGTATTTTTTGGCGCTTTGAGCACCACAAGCCGAGTGCCATGTAGTCCCATTATATTGAAGAGACACCTCGTCAGCCGATATCTTCAAAATTAGGCAACTCACACCAAAACAATCTTGATTGATGAGTGGACTACATTTCAGAGGAAAAACATGTAGTTTTGATTTGGGGGTGAATATTAATTGATCCTTACTCTTAAACAACTATACGTTGTACTTTGAGATGGGACGTCCTGAGCTGTGGTAGTTTTAGTGTCAGCATGAAGTGTGTGACTGTGCAGGTGCCATCAAAGGCTTTAGCGTGGACAATAGAGTCGCAGTGAAGCCTGACAGAGGAGTGCACTGGTGTAACCCTAAAGGTGCATGAATCGTGTACTGATTTAAGTTTAAAATAGAAGCGGGGGTACAACGGTTGGTACAGTATGCAAGACCATCACATCAGGATCTGTGTTATGAATGCATTTACAAGAATATGTGCATGTATATCACACTTTTTTTGGTATGTGTCTTTGTTATGGTGCGAGTGTGTGTGTGTGCGTGTGTGCGTGTCATAAAGTAGGCCATACCTGAAAACCACTGGGATTTGGGTGTGAATAGCCTCACCTTCATGAGTGTGAACCTCCACCTTAATGTGACACTGAACTGCCTGAGTGATGAAACGAATAGCCCTCAGGGGTTGTGTGACTGTGTGTGTGTGTGTGTGTGTGTGTGTGTGTGTGCGTGTGGTAGGGGAAAGGAGCTATATAAAGAGAGATTGCTTAGCAACTCAAATGAGTGGGCACGATGTAATAAACTCATGCTAGATTACATAATATGTTACTGTATTTAATGTGGGCTATTACAATTTAAAATTACAATCATATCAACATGTTCAATGATACCAATCCCATCATTTAAGAGTATATAAAGTACAATATTAGATTAGAGGTTCAAAGGTATGTAACATCATAATTCGCATTTCAATTCAAACCTACTTTCACACTTAAAGCCGTCAATGTAGGTCCACTAAAAAAGCTTGTTTTTGCCACTGACCTATAAAAAAAAATAAAACAAACTTTCGCTTGATCAGTTCTTTTCACTCTGAGAAGTCTCGTTCTCAAATCTTACATTGCATCCACATAGTCTATAATTATCAAAATATTCAACCATGACATTAAAAATAGTTTAGATAACACTAAGCTATGCTTTACTCCAACACAACAAACTACGACAACACTGACACTCCTCTCTCCAATTCTCACGTTTCCACCTCTGTCTTCAGGCAACAAGTCACATGACAGAAAGTAAAAGAAGAGAAGAGAAGAGCATTTTATTTCTCTCTAGGGTCCTTTCCATAATGTTGTCAGACACTTACAACAACAATCTGAGCCAGCTGGTGGAAAAAAACAAGCAATTTTAGTAGACGTACGTTAATGGTGAGGAGTTGCCTCGAGCGATTACACTGCATCCTGTTCAGCAGCTGCCATCTGTAGCGTTCTCACTCAATACAGGACCATTTTCAAAAGTGTTTGACCCCATTAGTCACTTAGACACAAAAACATAGAGAAATAGGGTCCAAGTTGAAAAATACCAAAGTTTAAACCACTTTAAACCATGAATCTCAGCACTTCTATGCAGTTATTTGCATGAAAAGGTCTGCAGAAGGGACATTTTAAGACTTTCGACTGAGGTTTAATTCAGCAGTGAGATGGAGTACGAGGTATTGTGTAATGAAGCTTTACAAAGCACTAATGTGGTCTTGCCACACAGATAAAAAGTTTATATTTCAAGACTGTCGATGTTTCAAAATCTGAAGTGCCAAGGACAGTGTGAGCACTGCACTCTGTGACACTTCATTAACGCAGGACATGAGCCCTTTGAAAAGCTTGAGCTCACTCACTGCATCTACACCAGACACTATGACTGCACCAGCTTCCATTCAAACCCCTGGCTGCTTACGTCCTCTGATAATGGTGCAATGATCTGTTCACTGATTGCAGTAATTTGCATGTAAATGCTAAAGAAAGAGAGAGGAAATTATACTTGATCACCAAGCAGTGCTTTGGATGGTAAGTTAGCTTTTAGAAATAATTAGAGGTCTACACAGGCAGCAATCTAGACTGACAATGTCTAAATGCCCAACAGTCTTTTCTCCAAAACATTCCTGTATCACTATGCTTTTTAACAAACTATAATGACTCAGGAGACGATGATACCTGCAGGGCTCTCTCATATGAGCCGCACTAAAGCTAACACAGCTGGACAGGTTCAGGCAGGTCATGACGGACATTCAGACTATATTCTGAAACGGGGTTCATGAAGCGTATTACTTAACCACCAATACGTTTTTTTTTTTTACTGCTGCACATTATGACTACTTTATCATGTTCCGTTTTTTTATGACTATTTCTATTAAATTATGCACGGTTATAAGATTATGTTTCAGGGAGTGTGTGTGTGTGCACATGTGTAGACAAATGGGATTTTATGGCATGTTCAACCATAGGCACTATGAGGCTGTGTGTGTGTGTGTGTGTGTGTGTGTGTGTGTGTGTGTGTGTGTGTGTGTGTGTGTGTGTGTGTGTGTGTGTGTGTGTGTGTGTGTGTGTGTGTGTGTGTGTGTGTGTGTGTGTGTGTGTGTGTGTGTGTGTGTGGTTTGTCCTCTCTCCCCTCCCCTCCGGCGAGGAGAGTAATGAGTTGTCAATGATAGGGCCGGTGAGAGGAGGAACATGGAGCTGTAGACTGACCTCTCCTCTCATCCTCTCCTCTCTTCTCCTTCCCTTTTAAAATTAGAGTCTTATTATTTCTGCCTTTTCCAATTGATTCGATATTTCAAACTTTAGATTATTTCACTGTGTCCCCGCTCCCGGTCATATGTCCACTTTCTTCTTCTCTATATTACTTGGATAACCTATCCTTCCTGTCTTTTTGCTGTGTCACTCTTTCATTGTATATGAGTTAGGAATATTGCTTTATGTCTCTTCAGACAAATGTGATGATGACTTGGAGATGACCATAGTGTGCCATCGACCGGAGGGCCTCGACCAGCTGGAAGCGATAACCAACTTCAACAAAAGAGAGCTCCAAGTGCTCTACAGGGGCTTTAAGAATGTAAGTGACTGTACGGGTTCACGTCATACCTCAGAGATACATACAGTACATTGCGTACCAAAAGTGTCCATGTGTTAATCAGTAGACTGCTACTAATGCAAACATGTACAAGGAACTTCAAGTTGTCTTCTCAGCAAGCATACCAGGAGATCGGCTCAACAAAATATGTACAGCTTTAATCTTTCAGTGCCATCCTGGCTTGTGCAGTAACCCATCTTACCCCTATAGCAATCCCACGATACTGTAAGGGTTAATGTCCAGAGACATGGACGGATCAAACATGACCGGTGTGATAGCTTCATTGGGCCTCTAGTAAAATCTATAGTCTCTCTAATCTGAGCAAATAACAGGTGCATAACAAAAAACTAATCAGCGTTCATTCAGCCCCAGGAGCTGTCCACAGTATCAGTTTGTATGTCTCTTGAACATGATTGTGTGTTGTATATTTACATTGCTGTGCTGTAGCTACAGGTTGTGGGCCATTCTTGGACCAGGGGCTGATTATTTCTTTACCCGCTAAACTTGCGTATTTTGGGTTTTGTTGGTGGTATTGCCTTCCTTTTATTGTTGATATTGTCAATTATATGTAGATCTTGTTTGCAATAGCTCATTCTTTCTTTTTAACTTTTGGTGTCTCTTTTGCCAACTTACAGCTAAATGAAAGCTCTTTGTAAAAACTAGACTGAATAGAGACACCATGGACAGATGGTCAGAGTTTGCAACTGCAGTCTGTTCTACTTTTGGTGAGACGATAATAAACTACAAACTTTAGAGGTTTGACCAATAGCCAGTCTCCAATCAACTTTGTTTAATCCTTTAATTTATACCATGAACACTCTCTCCATCTGTTAAAGCCTCCACCCGTCTCTGTCCACCTCTATTTCACCGTCCCTCCTCCTCACCCTCTCTTTCTGCCTCCCCCGCTCTCTTTCCAGGAGTGTCCAAGTGGCGTCGTAAATGAGGAAACCTTCAAGCAAATATACTCCCAGTTCTTCCCACATGGAGGTAAGGAGAGTGTGTTTTGTGCTGTTTGAGTCTATACCCGTAATGTTTCCACCAAATGTCCTGACGAGCATTTTCTTCTTCTTCCTGCAGATGCCAGCACCTACGCACACTACCTGTTCAACGCGTTTGACACAGCACAGAGCGGCTCCATAAAGTTTGAGGTTCGCTTGATTCTTCCTATTCAAATAGTATTCTTGTTTTATTTTCCAAACTAGCTCCCCAATTTTCGGATTTTTATTCCGTCCCTTTTTGTCTCCATCAGGACTTTGTGACAGCTCTGTCGATCCTGCTGAGGGGCTCCATCACTGAGAAGCTCCAGTGGACCTTCAACCTATACGATATCAACAGAGATGGATACATCAACAAAGAGGTGTGTCTTTGTGTATGTGGGCATGCCTGACCTTTATTATTTCCCCAATTGTGGTCATATTCTCTTTGTGTTTGTATTATTATATTAATGCCACACGTCTCTTCTGTGTTTGCACTCGTGTTCTGTTTCATAGGAGATGACAGACATCGTCAGAGCGATATACGACATGATGGGGAAGTACACTTACCCTGTCTTGAAAAACGATGCACCCAAACAGCATGTGGAGGCCTTCTTTCAGGTAACAACATTGGAGTCCTTTAATTAAGACTAATACAAAACTCAACAACACAATTATTGGTGATTGACCAAACAGGGATGCACCAGTCAATTGCATGCTTTACATTTTCAAAAGCAGGAACAGCAGAAGAAGAATTAGGTTAGCATGAGCAACGATATCCTTAATGGCTAAAGAGCAAATAAAAGAGTGAAAACACTAAAACAAATCTTTAAAAGAAGACATGTGGGTGCTGGACCCACTGACACACAGAGTACGCCACTGATTTCAGTCTATGTATTTATAAACTAATTAGTATCTTTGATTAATATCTTAATATCTGAGGCACCTGTGAGAAATGGACTGACAGTATGTGTGTGTTGCTCTCCACAGAAAATGGACAAAAACAGAGACGGTGTGGTCACTCTGGATGAATTCATCGTCTCTTGTCAAGAGGTACGCTTTTCTTTCATTTCTCAAAGTTCACTTCTCTCTTACATAATCCTGAGGATCCCTTTAAACTCTGCAACAGACCTTTTTCACCAAAGACATGTTGACGTGTCACAATAGTGAAATGCACAGGTGTAAATGATTCAATTAAATGTGGCTTGATTCCATTTATAGAGCAGAGCCATCAGTAATGTTATTAGTAACACTTTTGCTTTTCCTACTGTGACAAAATGTCTGCGGTGAAAAATGCCTATTGTAGCTTTTTAAACAAAAAAAGTCACTATTTTTCTTCCTATTTACAAAAGGCCTTGTTCGATTTTTTTTTTGCTTATCTTCTTCCTTTGCAGGTCTCACTATACTGGCTATTGATTACGATCTTTGCTGCATTTGATAAAATGTGTTTGTCCGTCTGCAGATAGATCACTGAACCAACATTGTACAGGTCTCTCCTGCCCTCTAGTGGCCAGTAAAATAAATGAAATGGTGATTGTTGGATGACTTTCCCCACACATTCAGCCTCTTTATTTCCCATCTTTTTTTGCACAGGATGAAAACATCATGAGGTCTCTACAGCTCTTTGAAAATGTCATCTAGACAACAAAGAAGAGGGAGACGGCGCAATAGACGGAAGCACAGACCGAGATAGAGGAGGAAGGAGAGATGAACATGCAAGAGAAAAGGAACAGCATAGCTTGCCATTGAAACGAAAAATTGGATCTTGTCGCTTTGTGAAGGACGGTTGCCACAAAACTTCATAGAAGGCATCTTGCTGTAACACATCTGTGGCGACAAACGTTTTTGGAAAACGCCCTTTGGACTTAAACCCTTTATTTGACGTCTCTGTAACCATTTACCTCGTCTCCATCTCCCTTCTTTGTCGCCTCAGACAGTGCGCATTTCATGGCATTGTGTAAATACTGATTCCCCTAACATTTGGTCCAATACTTTTCTGAAACGTGTAAATTGAACCGTATTATCAAGCAGGACTGGAATTCCCAGAAGCAGCTTAGCAGTGAGATCAACCCAATGCATACTTTGTGCATTAGAGGCTTACATAATAGCTGTTTTCATCATGCTTTTCTGTGTCAATACAACAAACGTGAGCAATATTGTGAAGCATGCAGGACAGAGGCCTATTTAACGTGTATGTGCCGTAAAAAACAAACTTGGTGGCAATATACTCCGCTAAGTGCATACATTTGAGAAGCCAAGGTCTGAGTGTAGCATCTCACAGAGCCACCTCATCAGGCCTGTTAATGTTTGTAGAGCTGAATTCGACCTCAGCCAGCTTGCAGTCTTTTGTCTCGTGGCAGCTTGCAACAGTCCTTTTTACACCCATTGTGTGTGTTCCAGTGGTGTCCGTCAGTGTTTCAATGTTGTAACGACTCGACTGTAGATATTTAACTGTTGTATTTGTGGCCTCTTAACGCCGTGTGGAATTATTCATGTCTTGTCTGCGTGTTTCTGATTCTGTCTATCTGTCTATCTTTCTGTCAAATTGGATACAACTAATTATTCTACATGACACTCATTGTTAAATAAAGAGTCCATTTAGAGGTTTACTGGCATTCAGATGCAGAGTTACACAGGGACGTGCGTGTGTTTATTTTTTGTGGTTTTGTTGTCCTAAAGTTTACGTTTGCCTGAATATAAGTGTCTTTTTTTTCCTAGCATGTAGCTTCATCTCGGGGACACCACAATCAGTCCAGCTCAACTGGCCGTGTTTCTGCCAGAGAAGGAGAGTTTCGTCGTCAGTTCTCTCTGTTAAAAATGTTGACCCGGAGCGACCAACCTTTCACTGTGAGGGAGCGACAGGAGAGGGGAGCTAGAAGGAGGGATTGTGGGAGGAAGATTAGAGGAAGATGAGAGAGTAAGACAGAAGACGAGAGAGACCTTGTCACTGATTCTGAAGGAATGGAAGCCATGTTTCGAACAAGAGCCATCGTTTTTAAGATTGAGCAGGAAATACAGATTTATAAATGATTTACCGTCACTGTGCTACCAATAGTGTAATAAAAATCCTTGCTGAGACGTGCTCATCTCAAAAGTACCCAGACACACTTCCAGATAGACTTGACAGACAGGAAGACAAACAGATAGACATCTTAAAACTGTCAGAATGAAATAATGTGTGTATTGAAATATTGTATAAAATCATTATATTTATCAATAAACTTTGCAAGAAACAAAATGAATCCATGTCTGCTATATTTTACCTTGTCGCTCCATAATTATGTTTTTTCATAGCTTAGAATTATTGCGTATTAAAACCTTACAATCATTTTTTTTTATGGTGCACCATAAAGAGCATGAGCAAAAAGGGTCACAAGAACAGTTTATATTGTTATTTACACATATACAATGAAAGTACAAAAAGAGTTGTACATTTGTGCCTCAATCCCAAAGAACACACAAATAAAGCATGATAATGTGCATATGAAAAAAAAATAACGTCACCACCATCACAGAACATGCATCACTCCCTTTATTACCCAACTCACAGTCTCTTTCATATTTTCTTCACTTCTCTCCCTTCTAATCCTGACATCTATTTTCCTGTTATTAATGCGCACAAAAGCATTTCTCCCATATAATGTAACATTTTAGGCATACTTTTTTGGGGCTATGGTGGTGCACCACACCTGTTTATGTACAGATGATTGTGCTGGTGCATTGTATTTGGAGTGGGTATATTTATAAATGAGATTTGAAGAAAGTTTAAGCACCAGAACAATTAAAAAGAAATCTCTGAACCAGCTATTATCTGCATTTTTGTAAAAGACATATTTTGGTGTCTTTTGATAAAACAGTGCAGGAGTTTTATTTATAACATTTTTATGCAATTAGCCTACTCTGTTTTTTTTTATGTGTTCGGTTGTAGGCCTTGCCTTTATATGGCTGGTGTTCTTCCCCTAAAAAAACAGAGCCAAACCCTTTGAAAGCGTTGCAAAGTCTGTTTCAGAATAAAGAGTTGGTTGTTGAGAGTAAAGACCTTCACAAAACTCTCAATCATGTCTCACTGTTGAGAACGAATTGCCTCCTTCGGGTCTATGGGATAAATATCTTTCTCTTCTTATTCTAATACACATAATAAGCAAGAGCATAAGAGGACAACCACAGGGTGACGAGAATTTTTAAAGACAAGTTCTATTTCCTGTTTGGATTTGAAAAAGTCTTACGATTCCCAAGTTCAGAGTTGCGAGATTTATTCCAAGAAAGTTCTGTTTCTGCTTCAAGACAAACATCACTCACCATCATTTCAGGTCCATTTTTCCAACCGTCCACTCAAATGGCTGGGACCCATTCTTCAGTTTATCTGGTCCAACATTTTTTTTTTATCCATTGCATGGATCAAAGTAAGTCCCACTGTCTTCATGTGGGTCTAATTTAATTGATTTATCCTCCCAGGGATAAGAGCTGATGCTTATTGATTACAGCGTTGTGCCTGGCGTCTATTCCCTCTCCTCGGCCCAGGGTTGGAGGTTCTGCAGGGCATACAGGGAGGAGTTATGGGCGCACAGTGGATCCGACACCGCTGATTCGATGAGGGACTTCTGGAGGGCGGACTGCTGCAGCTGGAGGATGAGGCGATTGGCCTGCTGACGCTCCGCCTCCCTTTCCTCGGCTGTCTGTCTCCTGAATAAAGACAGGGGGGAAAGAAACATTAATAAATAAATCAATAGATAAATAAAACGTGAGGTTATGTAAGATTAAAGGGCAGCAAGAAAAAAAGCTACAAGTGCGTAAATTCCCCAAAGCTGCAAAAAAGAACAGTGATAAGTTCTTAGAATAAAAATAAAATAATATCGATGAAAGGATGTCAATGTTTGTTTCTAGCAGGAACAATTTGCTAAATAAAAAAGATGTAGTAATTCCCTAGCTGTAGCCTAATAATCACAAAAACTACATTTTGGTGATTGTTCTAAATAAATGATCTCTATTTGTTATTCTATTTGTTACTTCATTGAAGAGGGCGAAAACAAATAAGAGACAAAAGAAAAGATGTTAATAAACTCGATCAAAGCAGTTTTTAGAAAATTATTATTGGTGTTTATGTCTAAACGGTAGTGTTTTGGTTCCGTGTCGACGGGGGTCAATTCACAGGAAATGGTACGTGGGGTCATTTGCAGAACTAGGAAAGTTTGGTTTTTGAACAGGGCGACTGAAACACATGTAACTGTTGGCGGACGAAGATGGTGCGGATTTGTAACGGCTGGAGTGTGATGAAATGCGGTAACAAATGTTAATGAACACGTTAATATGACATTTCATACCAACCTCCACTTGGTCCTGCGGTTCTGGAACCAGGTTTTGACCTGTGCGTCTGTCATCTTCAGACCCTTGGCCAGGGCGGCCCGCTCGGCGCTGGCCAGGTACTTCTGCCGGTGGAAGCGCTTCTCCAGCTCGCAGATCTGAACTCTGGAGAAGGACGTGCGGGGCTTTTTCCGTTTGGGCGGTGTCCGGTTCTGGTACGGGTGTCCTATCCGTCGCGTAACGGCGAACGGCACCAGAGCCGCTGCACGAAACGGAGAGACAAACCGGTGAGTGGAAGACGATATTTTCTACTGCAGCAAACAGACTAATTCACTTCCCACTCTGTATGGAAATTCAAGGCCATATATCACAGATATCTGCCCTGTTTGACAACAATTCCCCATTTAGACTGTGTAAGCCATATGTGAAGTATGTGAGATGAAATTTATTGTGAAAGATTAGTCTGGCCAAGTAGCCTATTGAAAACAATGTAATTATAAGAAATAAACGGATAGTATCCGCCCTGCTAATTACAGCAGGTCTATTGGCCTATTTATCTTTTCTTCACATACAAGGCCTTTGTTAATAAAGGCTCCTGTTCATCTTCAATTTATCTTCTTAAACTTTGTATTAAATACAGAAAACATATCACACACACATTTTATTATTTTGGATAGTATTTTTTATTTTAGATTGTAATTTTATTTTACGTTTTTCTATAATTTCTGAAGTAAATGATTTGACAACCTAATCTTATTCTTAGTTATCCCTCAATTTAGCCTAATAATCACATTTTCAGTTCATTTTCACTAACAGCAATATATTATGACAGACCAATGCTGTTTGGTTATACAAAAATAGAGCGTTATGATTGTGCATAACTACATTTGTTTTCTTATCTACAGGATGTAGAAATTAAATATTTAAGTCATAAAACACACGTGAAGTCAGTTACGCTGACACAAGACAATTATTAATGATCTGTAAATGTAGTATACGCCATTATTTAAAAACACTTTAAAACATGTGTCCTGTTGTTGTTTTTTCTTTGTTTAAGGCCAATTAAACGTAAAACATTTCAGTCTGCTGTAAAAGCCTTTACACGTATTTGGCACCGGTGTCTTCTTCAATGATTCAGCAGCAGTTACTAATATTTTAAACAAATCTATTATTAATGAGGGGAACCCGTTAGGTGTCACAGCTCGCCTACCTGATAGTCTGTCCTTGGCGAACCGGTTTCCTATCCAGGGGAAGCACAGCCCTCCAAAACCCGGGATCGCGCTTTGGACGGGGGCCGGGGGTCCCGGGGCTGTCATGGGTCTGTGGGCCGGGACTCGAATCACTCCACGGCTGCCCAGACTCCTGCTTTCCCCGTATGAACCTGAAGCCTCCACCGGAGGCATTATACCGGAGAGGGAGATAGACAGCGCGGTGTACGAGGGCGCGCTGGACCCGTTCGGGCTTCCTAAACTGTAATAACCGTCCCCGTTGCTTAAATCGGATCCACTTTGTCTTCCAGACGTGCGCCCATTTTCTGGCTCTGTACCGGCTCCCAAGATCTGGTCGATGCCGAAGCTGATGGGCTCATGGTGAGCCGGCTTTGGAGGAGGGCTCGGCGCGCTGGGTGCTTGCTCCATTCCCGTCACACTGTCGCAAAAGGACGAAAAAACTGAACAGGATATTTTCAGGGAGAATCACAGCGCGGTCAAACTGTACCAAAAGTAACCGCCAGTAGTGTCTCCATCGCTGTCCAGCCGTCTGCCCCGATCCCAGCGTGTCCTTGTTGTCTCTAACAGGCCTCTTTCAGAGGACTGGGTCCTCTCTACAGGCTGTGGTGAAAGTTTGATGGGCGTTTGGAGAGATGTGACGCTCTGTCCTCCTCTCTGCGCGTCAAAACGCTCAGTTTAGCAGCTCCGTCCTCCTCCATGCCTCTCCACCATTCATTGGCTGGCACCAGAATGACTGATTGAATGTTAATGGGGGGTAGGCCCACACTTTGGCACAATAACCAATATTTCCAATAACCACGGGCGTCAGCTTGTTTTATATATAAATATATATGGCAAAATATGGCCTTCTGAGTGAGTCAGTATTTGATGTTTTTTTGTCATTATAACGGAGAGTAAGGAGCACGCGACAGCTTCATGGTTATTGAAGTGGCATATGTAAAATAATCGCACCAGGGATCACTGAAGATGTAGGCGTCTTTGGTGACGAACATCTAATATTTTATCGTTTTAACCAACTGCTGTTTGGTCATCTGTCTGTGTTCCGCTCGTCCACATAAATGTCTTCACTATATAAGTTTTGGGGGCAAATGATATCAGATGGAAAAACTTTCTGCACACCTTCGGGTCTGATGAAATGACGCTTCTGCCTATTACCACTTTTCAGGCGAGACAAAGTGCGCATCATTTGTCCTCTTGCTGTCTGTGTCACCTCTTCAATCTCTATCGTTTGACACATGTGGAATGTACATGAATAATAAGTTTACTCGACAACTGGATGAAAGCTATTCGGAAGTGCTTTATAACCTGAAGACTATTTATCGTGGATGTATTATAAAGGAGAGACCAAAAGGAAGAAATGTCGCTCTGAATTTCTATTCCCTTTTATTAGAATCCCTCATCGTCCACGATTTATTATCAAACGAGTTATTTTTATATTTCTTCAACATTCCCCTGCTCTGTTTCGAAATGTTAGATGTTTAAGCTGAAACCAAAAATAAGGAAATGTTTTTCCTATATTTTATTTAAAGCCTGAAATGGTCACATCTAGAAACATAATGTAAAATCATTGAAACACATTTACTCAATACTCCATTCCAGTAGCTGTTATTAAATACGGTATGTGTGAGATTATTGAGACAGAATAAAAACGTTAAATCCACGTGCGTAATTACGCACATGAAACTCCTCACGTCTGTCTTTAAAATGTAAGGACAGCAGCCTAATTGACCACTAGCAGCACCTATTGACCATATAGCAAAGCATTATGTGGCCTTATTTGTTCCTGGTAGCCAGTGCCACATTAAATGACCTGACAAGGGAAGGCCATGGGCTACTTCAGATAAAGTGTCCGGGCTCTGGAAGCTGCTAACCGCTCAGATTCAATGTAACGGGCGCCCAAAGTGACCAGATAATCAAATTTTCACTAACTTGTCAGACAAATGCGCGTCGGGTTCGGATGCGGCAGGTGGCTCTTTCGGCTATCACATTACAGTACTTAAACAAACTAATGGCCAACATATTCATTTAATGACAACGAGGTTTATATTTGTAGGCTTTTAAAAGATCGACTCAACCTGTTCATTAGTCATCATCTTTTTGTAGGCATGTGTTTTATTCGTTTGAACTATGTACATAATTACATTTTAGGTTGGGGTTATCCTGTCTTCTTGGCTACATTTTATGCCGGCTATAATTGTCAGTGTTTAATGTTTTTGTCATCACTAACCATTATATATAATGCATCCCGAATTTACCTGCTACTAGTATGTTTTTCTGCATTTAAAAAATCATAAGAAAAAGTAAAAGTAAATTATAAACTGTGAGGTTATATGCTACAAAACCACACAGAAATGCAAAACTGTAGTAGGAAATAAAAAAAAGAGATCCGCATCTCGCGATTTACAATAAAGTCTTATGAAGCAATATGAGATGGGACAAGGCCCGAGGTGTTTGTTTGGCAATATGGACAGTCTGACTGTTGGCTGGTTCACCCCGCCATATGTGAGCTCACCGGTGGCTTTTGATGGGGGAGAATTGGTCTTTTATAGCTGTCATCTTTGTAGACATTTTTATGTTTCTCTTGATGACATTTGCAAGAATAACAGTAATTGTGGCGGAGTTCGTCATTCGAACAAAACGCGTATTTAAATTGATTTAATTTGTTTATAACAATTAAACGACCACGTATAGGAGGAGGCATACAGATCACAACTGAATAACTGCTTTATGGAAAGGGATAATTATTGCCTTTATCGCAGAGTGAAGGCAGTCCCTCCAGCCTGTACAGCAGACGGGGTCCCACTGGTTGCAGATGTTGGGGGTTAGTAATCCGGTGTAATCCAATGATTATGAAACATTAGCTCTGACCTACCGGGATACCACCGGTTACCCAAAAGCCACCAGGAGAAGCCCCAGCCCGCCTCCAGCCCGCCTCACTGCATGTATTGATAGTCTGAATGTTGAAAACGTAATTTCATTGCTTCATGATTACAGCAGAAAATGTAAAAAATAATTGATGCCAAGAGTCCACTTAAAACACACACACACACACACACACACACACACACACACACACACACACACACACACACACACACACACACACACAACCCCCCCCCCCCCATACACACACACACAACCCCCTTTACAAAGCAACCTTGAGGTTATCTCGTTTAGGCCCAAATATTTAGATGGTGTTTCTGAAAAGCCTGCAGCCCACGCGAACAATTAAGATGCGCATCAATCCTCGTTTTTTTCCACATGGCAATATAAAAGCTGACACCCTGATTCCAAAAGTCCAAAAAAGAAACGACAACAAAAGAGTGAAAGAGTGCGATTTGTTTGAGAAATTACCACTTGATCTGCATAATCGGGGGTCTGGGCTGCTGCTCGGTACCCGGGGGCTGCGTTTTTATTGCGCGTCTCTTCGCTGTTATCAATTTCACCAGCGCGCCTGACTTTTTAAAAGGGGGACGAGGCCGGCTGCTTCTGAATAATGAATGACACGCTTTTATATTGTCGCTAAAGTGCCCGTGATGTTACAATATGAAAAGGCAGCGGTAAGTAATAGTGCATTTAAAGGGGATGTAGTGTATTATTATGATGTAAAAGAGAAGGAGAGAGGCGGTAGAGAGAGGGAGATGAGTGGATAGCAGCACCCAGAGAGAGAGAGAGAGATTGTTTTATTACAATAAGAGGAGATGAGTTTGCCTCGCAGCGAAATGGGGACCAGTTAATGAAACTTTACCGCGGCTAACGATTTCCCCTCCCCTGCTCTAAAAAAAACGCCCTTATGAAATATTTAAACTATTTAATATAGGTAGTATTAAGCTGAAAGACACCGGCATCGGCCATCTGACAACATTTACAAGGCTGTGGATTTTTTAAAGTTGGGTAAACAAAGCTTTACGGCCCGCTTTCCCTCAACCCACATACAACAAAAGTCGTGTAGTAAATCATGCTCATGTTGAGTGCAATATAGAGAAAATGTGTTTTACTGTTGGGAGACTTGATTTAGTCTAATTTACACTTTTCTCTATACCAAGCCATGCATCTTCTCACACACAGAGGCAGCAGTTTACAGGCTCATCCTATCAATATAAGCCTGCCTTGTCTGTAATGGGAGGGGTAGCCTAGCGTGGCCCCAGTGTGGGGGGATAGTGTTTCATATTGACATGCTCAGTGGGATTGTTGGATGAGAAGAGAGGAATGGGATCCCCCATCAGGGACTCGGTCAGGGCCATCGTCATCCCTGGGCTGTCACTGGACCACCGCTCTGTGGACACTCAAAAAAAAGCAGATACACCATGTAAAATGTCACTGTAAATGTCAAATATGTGGCTTGGTAGATCAGTATTAGAGGTTTTTAATTTCCAAATATGAAAGCTGTCATCCCAAAAGGTTGTTTTTATTGAAAGAATGATAAGTCACGACGGGAAAAAAAATGCTGTTGAAATGTTGAAGCAGCTGATTATCAAAACATAGTGGTGGATTGTTTGATATTCTCAGGAAGTCAAAAAGCAACCAATAGACAGACTTTCAGTGCGTTTCTTTATACAAATCAGTCATGTAAGCTTTTTTTTTTCCTGCATGTATCAGGATGCTAATTTAAGATGCCCAGAGATGGTAGATATTTGTTTCAGTGAACATTGCATTCTTGTTACACTTGAGGAACATTATGCGTTGACTCTGTGTGTGCGTGTGTGCGTGTGAGGGTAGACCATGTAAGCCTGTCTGATGGTTGAATGCATGGCTGCCTCTTCACGCTGGTTAAAAGTCAGGGAGGGAGGGAGAGGAGGATGGAGAGGAAGAGAGTGAGAAAGGGAAGTAAGTAAACCGCACAGACGTGAATTATAGGGATGGACGGAGAGCAGAGAGCAAAAACAGGATGGCAGACTGAGATGTGAGAGAAAGAGTTAAAGCATTATTGGGGATCATTTGGGGCTGATGATAATTGAACACATGGCTTGAGTTTGGTCAAGAGGATTCCCATAACGTTGTCTCGTCTTTATGTGTGTGTGGTTGTACTTTTAAGAGTTAATCTCTGTCTTTATCTATTCTAGAGTGCTAAGTAAAAGTTTCTCCGCTGTTTTTATGGAGACATTTTTAGCCTTTCATCACACTCGATGGCTTTCAGGGGCATCTGCCATCCACAAAATGACTGATGTAATTAATAAGTGCGTGTGTTTGCTATTGCTTTAATGACTTATGACTGATTTATGTGTGTGTGTGTGTGAGGGAGTGTGCCAGTGCGGGTTCGTGTTTAAGAGCAGCTGAGTGCTCCTGAACGCCTCTGGTCGTGGCGCTAATGTGTTAATTCATTACGGCTTGTAGTCAGTTGCATTGTGTCAGAGCTGTGTTTCCCGTCTCTCTCTGTCTGTGTCCTCTCCGCTTCATAAAAGCTGATTATCCTGCATGTCGCCGCCGTTCCACCCATTCTCTCCTGCCTCTTGACCTCCTCACCCCTCCTGTTGCCTGCCCGCGGGGCGCTCATGCAGGGGAGGATGTGGGGGAGGGACAGAGGACCAGCTGCCACCAGCCATAGTGCTCTGGTGCCTGGCAGAGGGAGCTACTCCAGCCCCCTGCTTTGCTGGGCCTTCTGGCCCCTCAGGGTGGAGGGGGGGCACCAGCCTCATGCCACCAGCCCCACCTGTCTGGCCCCAGGCGCAGGAGTGTGACCGATTAGACACACACGCTCAGTTGTACACAGCCACATATGCATATTACTGCCGGATGACCCCAAAAATGTCAACTATCCATTAACTTTGATTTGATCCAATGTGCTTTTAAAATGTTCCATAAGCTGCAGATTTCCTTTAACCTGTAGAAGAGCAAGTTATCCCCAATTTAAATGACAAAACATGTAAATACAAAGTTATATATTTTGTACACTTGCATGCACCAAGCAATGGGCCTTTATTTTAATTCTGATCCACACACATGCTCGTGCACACACACACACACACACACACACACACACACACACACACACACACACACACACACACACACACACACACAAAAACTACACTATGCCCCCTCCTCACACACACACACACACACAAATACACACAGAGGCACTTTGCTGTGAGGCGTGAAAGAGCGAGAGCTAAGTGAGGCCACTCCAGAGCGCTATTCTCTATATTGATTTCCCATTATCAGACCCCAGTCCCTGTGGAGTCATTAGTGCTAGGATCAAACAGACAGACAGAGAAGGAGACTAATACCAGTCACTTACACCAGCACAGGGAGATCACCTTACCTCCCTGAGGGTAGGAAGGCCAGGGAGGAGCAGAGGAGGAGAGGAAACGAGGAAGGAGGAGGCGGGGGGGGGGGATTTAGTGGATGGACGAGTGCAACGGGCTAACAGATGGAGACGGCAACGTGTAGAGAGGGAGAGGAAGAGGAGAGAGGTGGAGTTTTGCAGTGGAACGTTCAGGGGCAAATGGTAGACACTCTTTGATCACTTTATTTGGCCGTTCTGTTTTGTCCGTTGTGGCGGAAACATCTTTATTGCTTTATTTCTCTCTCTCTTCGCTGCTCTCCTTTTCAGCTAGGCATCCACACTGTCCCTGAAACGTGGTTACCTTTTCTTACTGCCTAATTCAAGTTTTCATGTTTTCACTGATGGGGGGGACTGTTCTCTTTGTCCAACCTTGTAACGTGTAGCCAATAAAGCTCCTCGTCCTCCTCTCTGTCAATAATTTTATGGTAAAGATGCAATGATGAATGGTTTTCATGTAGCCAGCAGCTGTCCCCAAACCAGAGGGAGCGAAAACAGAGAGAGGAAAAAGTGAAGGAGGAATATGAAATGTGAGATACTCATTTTGGTCCCTTGCTTCGTAATTTCTGTGGATGTATTTATTCTCTATGGATTCAGGGGGAGCAATGAATTCAGAGTATGAATCAACACCATCCATCTTATTCACTTCTGCCTGCCAGTGAGCTCTGGAAGTGGTGGTCAGGCTACACACACATATGGAGACACACACACACACACACACACACACACACACACACACACACACACACACACACACACACACACAAACGGCTCAGACGGGGGTGACCCTGGCCTGACCCCCCTGCTGACCCCCAATCTGTTCCCCAACCTCACACCATGAGAGACCGGGGCACACCGGGATAGGGACACACACGCTCAAAGACACACACGTACTCGTGCACACATGCACACACACACATTGGCACAGTGTGTGATCTGATGGATATCTCCTCAGACAGTACCATGTGTGTGGGCAGTGTGCGTGTGGACCGCGTGTGTCTGAGTGTGTGTGTGGTGCCGTACCCTCTGCCCCCTCCCACTGGTGTTAATTGATTCTTGGTGCGCTTTGCTGATTGGTGTGAGGACCCCTAGAGGCGGACCCAATCTCCAGCGATGCCCCCTCCCCATTTGTGTAGCACCTCTCTGACACACACGTACAGTACACACACACACACACGCACACACACACTGATATACAGTGTATTGTTTATCTCTGTACATACATGTCCACGAACTTCATAGCAAATGTTATGATTGTACACACACACACACACACACACATGTCTTTCAGAGGTTTTTCACACCCCAGTAAAGAGGAAGCTGGCTAGCTGACATGAGCAGATTGCGGATCATATGAGACGATCCACATAGAAAAAAATCAGTGTCTGTGTGAGGAGATTCATGAACAATATAGGTGGGCAAAGGTGTGTGTGTGTGTGTGTGTGTGTGTGTGTGTGTGTGTGTGTGTGTGTGTGTGTGAGAGAGAGAGCCAGAAAGACAGTAAGAGAGATGAATCTCCGGTTATTAATTTCCAGCCGCGGCCCCTGGGTGAGATGTTAATATAGGGCTGATTGTGACTAATTTCTTATTAATTGCCATCAGCGATTACACAGTGGCCAGTAATGTGGCTAATTTGTTGAAATGAATTTGGGTTTTCTGAGGCATTTTAATTGCTGCAGGTGGGCAGCGTCCCCTGCACACTGTCGCTTTTGTTTTTCAGCAGGAAACTTTTGAGGTTGTGCTGCTGCCGTGTGTGACTACGACAAGTAATGTTGTGTGAATTAGGGCGCATTACTTAAACAGTAAAGTATGTGTACACGTGTCTGTTCATGTGTAGTCTTTGTATGTGTGTCTGTCTGAAGCACACAAACAAATCTTTGCGGCATCACTGTAAATGCCATTGATATGTTATTCATCAGGTTTATGCATCCCCCTCCGTCCATATATCTCTACATGTTCATGATCATTACAGTGGGGACGGAGGAACATTTAAGTGGTTGCCTTTTGTTTGTTGAATGTTTATAGCTTCCGTTAGCACAGTCTCAACGACCACTGAGGAACCAGTAGATACAAAATCCAAATCCCTCTATAAAAGAAGAGATGCCCTCTGGGCAGCCATAGCTCATAGTTGGCCTGATTTAGTGGCAGCCAGGAATCTGGGCTTGAATAAAGACAGAGAGAGCGAGAGCAGAGTGGGAGAGAGAGAGAGAGAGGGGAAAAGATAGCTCCCTGTGTGATAAATAGCCCCGGCTCTCTCTATTGCATTAGCCGTCCGGGCCGATAGATTGCGAGCCCAATAGACCCAGACGTATGCGATTGGTTTCTCATATAAAAGTTGCATATTAAATTCCTTCACAGGACTGTGCCCCCCAAGCATGAAGGAAGGAAGGAAGAAATGGGAGTGAAAAAGCAGAAAGTAGAGAAAGGAGTGGAAGAGCAAGAAAAAGGCTTTTTATGAGAGGCGAAACGAAGGCAGCGAGTTGGGGAAGCCAGAGTAGAAAGAGGGAAAGATAATGGCAGGAGAAAAGTAGCTTGATGGTAGAAAAGACAAATGGTGATGTCATGTGTTTAATAGGTCCGCAGATATTGGGCGATGAGTGCGAACGTACGTCCATTTAATCAGTATTGCTTCCCAATGAAGATTTCTCTCTTGTTTTGTGCTCACTCCCCCCCCCCCTCCTTTCTTCTGTTCTCAGCCGTTCTCCACATGCTAACGACCTCTCTAATTGTTTCCAAGCTCATTAAGATGCTGATGTTTTAATAGTAATTAATCCGTCATTTGCCTACATGCAAACACGGGCCACTGAGGTTTGTTCATCGCTGTTTCAATACACTGATAATGCAGTAGCCTAGTCAAAGGAGACAATATCCTGCTAATTTAGCTCATCACTGTTAATTGGTTGTTAAGTGCCTTTAATTACCAAGCAGGCTTTGGGATTTAGGTCGGCAGAAAGAGGGGGATCGCTATGATTGTCCCTGCCTCTGTAATGGGTCTTGTGTGAACTTTGAAAACTGGAATAAATGACCAAAGGGTGAAAAGAGACACACGTTGACCCTGTTCTGTTTTCTATCTCCGCCGTGTCGCTCTCCTCATTTCCTTTCTTCTTTTCCTTCCTTTCCTCCATCCTCCCGTCCCTTCCTCCATCTCTGTCTCACTCCCTATCTCCTTCTCCATGATATTATTAACTCATTAAGTTTTTTTCATTATTTTTAATAAAAGATGAGTTATGGCTTTAGCCTCACTGTGGCAGCATCCCCCCACACCCTCCTCCTCCTCCTCCCTCTCTCCCTTCCCCTTCAACCATTTACTCTCTCCCCTCCTCCCCCTCAATCCCCCATTTTCTCCTTCCTTCTTGGCCATATTGTGCCTCCTCTGATACGTTTGACCCTTGAACTGCGGTTTCTGACCTCAGTGTTGCTGGTTACAACCTTCTGGCCGTCTTCTTTGCTTTCGCCACAGTCACTCACGTCTATCAATCATCTCTCTTTCTCATAGCGCTGAGCAGTCTTTAGATGGCATTCATAAGATTTATGATTCATGATTCCCTCTCTTCTGTCTGTGTCTGAGAGAGAGAGAGAGAGAGTCAGGGAGAGAGAGAATAGAGGGAGGGAAGAAGGGAGAGAGAGAGAGACAAAGTCAGAGACTAGAGAGAGAAAGGAGAAGAGGGGCTTGTCGATGACACAGTTGAATAATGACAAAATCTATGATTGATAGCTTATACAGAGCTAGCCGAGTGTGGGTACTGTATGTGTGTGTGTGTGTGTGTGTGTGTGTGTGTGTGTGTGTGTGTGTGTGTGTGTGTGTGTGTGTGTGTGTGTGTGTGTGCATCAGAGTGACAGAAGGAGAGAGAGAGTCCATATGTTTTGTTTTCCACCACATTAATCTGATGTTAAAGAAGCAATGATGAATGGTTTTCATGTAGTTTGAGCTGTCAATGGTCAAGAAATGGAGACGGGTAGCAAGTGAACAGAATTACCGAAGGACACATGATGTTTATGCAGGAATAGAGAGGGACTAAAGCACAGATAAGATGGACTCTCTGAGTTATTAACTGCTCTGGTTTTCAGCCATGAAACCCCTAAATGAAACATTTACTGCATCTGTTTGTCATTTTCTTCTCACTGTGACTCAGATTTTTTTTTAAAGCCTTTTTAAAGGCACTTAAATGATACATTGTTTATTATTAGGTTGATCAAATACTCACTGCTCCGTACCTGGAAAGAGTTGTTCACTGTAATTATTGTCCTCAAGAAGTAATCCCTTCTAGTGCCTTGTAAGTGATGGGGGACAAACATATAGTCCTTGGTCTGTGCAAAAATGCATTCTAACGTTCAGCCGAGCCTAATAAGAGGCTTCAGCAGTCTGAACAAATGAAGTCAAGAGGCTGTATTTCAAAGTGAAACTATCTTTAGTGTGAAAATCTTCTCTGTGTTTTGATCCACGCTGGAGGGATACATCCTGGAAGTCACATTTCTGTATTTTTTTCAACACTAATAATAAAGCTAAACAATTTGCACGGCTGAAGAAATGGTCACATTACCCTTCTGTTCAATGACGGCACACAGCCCGAAAAAATTACGTAATGTTATTGTTCCGGTGCAGGTAATAGATAAATGTTGCAATTACGGCAAAATTACAACAATCCATTAACTCAGAACCCAACCTCCAATACAGAAAATTGCAAATCAGAATTCCAACTGGTAAACTCGGGTAAGGTCCATCTGCCCGACATAAACAGACCTTATGTCACAGCAACATGACGGCGCACACAGTGAACATAGGCAGAATAAACTTGTATACCAATTGTTACATTATGCAGTGTTTGTGTTGTGAAACTGTATGTAACAATGTCTTTGCGAGCAAGTGGTAACCTAGAAGTCTACGCCTCCTGTCTCTTTTAAAAGGGTTACACAGATCCTTAAACGTGCTAAATACGAGATTGGGAACGTTTTATATTGCCTCTCAACAGCTCTCAACATGGCGACGGCTGAGCCGGCAGCTCGTAGCTAACTGTGCTAAAAGCGCTAACAGTGCAAACTTGGCAAAAGTGCAGACAGAGCTGACAGTGTTTACCTGAGGGGCAACTGGAGGGTGGGTGCTACGCTGTTGGGACAACACCAATGGATGGGATGGTGTTATCAGCTGTAACCGCCGTATGACAGCAGTGCAGAGTGGCGGCCGTGAGCTAACCAGTAGTGCTTGCTCACATGTAACATGCATTAAAGCACGAATGGCCGGCCCGGTTAAGTACACAAAGCAAGGAGACGCTCGGATAACAACACACACAAGAGGGAGAGTTCATTCTCTGCACAGGCAGACATTACTCCACGTATCTTTATACAGCAAATACTTGTTTGCTGCTATGTTAATGCTCTGAATTCCTTATATTGCACATTTAAAATGTCTTAAATTAGTTTTTCAAAATTTAAGGTCATGAAGTTTCTTAAAAGTTATGTTTTATTCTCTTCTCTGATGGCGCTGTGGTGTGATGTAGGTCCTCTGTAGATGCTGGTGAAGCTCGGAGACTTGCCAGACAAACATCAGTTCCCTGCAAGCGGCCTTGTTTTCCTTGGCAGATGCACTGTGCCGCATTTAGATCGCAAGTCAGGAATACTGACTTCCGACATGCAATTGATTGCAGCATATGTGTAATGTGTATATATATATATATATATCCTATATCGGGGTGCATCAGGCTTTCTATTGGCTGATCTCGGTCAAAGTTAAGCAAAGGTGAGCCGGCTGGAGATTGCACCGACTCAGGAAACTAACATCTAATCACATGTGCTAAGTGGCCTTTAAAAATGGCAAGTTCCCACCTTCCCCTTGCTGATTCCTAATGCCAACACTGCTTGCTGCCGCAATCTCCTCCTTAAATGATTTATGATTTATTTATCTCGGATTCTTGACGATAACTGTATGTGTTTGGGGGGAGTAGCTCCTCTGCAGAATCCTTTTGAGAGATTAAGTGCAGAGCCTTTTTAAAATAATCGAACTGTAAAAGTGCACCTAATTGTCTCTGAGTAACTGAGGACTGTGTATTTGTCCCTCTTATTTTACTGCGTAATCACGGTAGAGGGGATCACTTCCTTGTGCAAAGTATTGATGGTTAGATTAAAATCTGTGGAGCTGATTTGAAGGAATGCTTTGTTGTTATAAATACCATCTAAGTTTTTTTCATGTTGTTGAATGGGTTGTAACCCCCCCCCCCCATCACTTGTTTCCAGCTGGTATCTGACATGCAGATGGATATTATGTACACTCCTGTCTCAGTCCTCAAAGGAAATGGCTTGAAGTATGGAGAAGGTTAAGTGTTAATGTGGCAATAGTTTGAGGCAATGTGTGCTGACAGCTGTGATGAATTGTTTCCAATGTACTTGTATTACCACTCATACAATGTTTTCCGCATCATCCCACATGATAATCGCTATCCATACGTAACTACAGCCTATTTATATTGCCCTCTAAAAATGGTAGTATACATTATATTCTTTATTTAAGCTGCCCTTTATTCGTACAGTATGGTTGTTATTATGTATGTTAGAGGATCAGAACAAGCCATTTTCAGTCCTCAGTTACTTTTACAATATGATACAATACATACTTTTGCCAGCTTTATGCCACTGAATAAGCATCGGAAAAGACAAAATCTGCATTTTCCGAAATAGACACATCACATTAGTTTCTACATGGAGAGGTTAGTTTAATAAAACTCCATTTATCACATTTCCCCCTCCAATCTCTGTTTGTGAAACATCCATTTCCATTTAGTTTGTCCAGGTTAAAGTTGTGATACGTTGTGTTTCCACTGGAGTGCACTCTCGAGTCAGCATAAATAATTAAGTTCATGAAATTGATGACCGACGTGTTAATCGGCTGGTCTCATTCGGTCCTCCAGAGCTTCAATACTACCCACCGTTAGTCCGAGAGCATATCTTTGATTATTGCTGTAGCTCCCTCCACGTAGAAGCATCGTCATTTGTTCGGTTCTCGATCGGTAGAGGCCGGCTGTGTGCGTACAGTTGGTTTTTGCTGATGAGGTGTGGAGTTGCTGAGGTCCCATTTTCTCCAATTTTTGTTTGTTGAATTATGGATAGAGTGGTTGCTAACAGGCAGAAGAGACATGCCAATCAAAAAAGGATTTCAATCACATTGGGTTTACAGTATGCGGAGAGGAAAGAATCATTCACTTAACCACTGAGTGTGGATCAGCTCCACCTCTTAGGTATAGGGATTAGTCAATTTGCTGCATCAACAATCACTTCCAATACAGAGCTGCACATTCATTTTTTAGGAGGTATGATGGGTGCTAGAGATGTTAAAAGTTGTGTGCACATACAAGAATATTTCAGTGCTGAGAAACTGCTGTAATTATTCATTTTTTTCAAAGAAGCAATAGAAAAAAAAATAAAAATAAATAAATTTCAATTGAAATAGTCAGTAAATGCATTAGTAAGTGAAAAGAGAAGAGATTACAATAAAACATAAATAACAATACATTCTGCTGGTTACAATTCAGCCTCCATGACCACACAGAAAACCACTCCGGTTTAGAGAAATACCTCTCCAAATATAGACAGTTGTAAGATGTGATGTTAGCTTTCTATCCGAGTGCTGTAATGATTTCTCCTCTTAAAGACATGACAAGGCATCATTAGCTAGTTTTGTTTTAGTCGTATACTGGCTTTATGAATTATGACAAAAACCATAAGGCTGTGCTTATGTTGGCATAAGTGTTTGATGTTGCACATTTAATGTATAATACTAATGTATAAAGTTAGATACTGATCTCAAGTTTGAATTACCAGGCAGTCTTTAAAAGAATGTATCGGTTATCATGAAGATGTTGTTTTGTTGCTTTAACTAATACACGCTTACAAAAGCAGCACATACAAAGAGCAAACCACTTAGTCAATACTTTTCACAAAGTGCGAACAAAGAAATGAGAGCAGGATGTGAAACTGGATAATGTATCTCCTCTGTGCTGAAAGCAAATTTCTTGGCCTAATACGCATATTGCCATATGGCCTGATGGAGCGTGGATGACACCGCTAGGATCTGTGTGTCACAGTTCATTTGTTCTGGGCCCCGACGTCGTCTGTGGGGGGGGTAACAGGGATGTCTGTGTGTATATCTACTTACATGTTGTATTATGGGTGCATCAACTGCAGTACCGAAGGCTTCCAAAGAGGGGCTTTACATCTCTGTCCATCTTCCGTCGTCTGTCTATTGCTCTTTCCTCTTAGGCCGATGGATTTTGGTTCTTGGTTGCAACCGCAGTACACAGCACCCACCTCACCAGCACAGGCTCAGCACGACCTGCACTCATAGAGAGGAATTAGCGAAGTATAAAATGTTTGCGTGACTGATTCAGATTTTGTGTTGTAAAAGTAAGAATATATACGATGGGTGCAATTACATACTGAGAGCGAGGGTGTCACATACAGACAGCGTAATGCACGGATCAAGGTCTTTTCTTGGTTTCACTGTGAGTGTTGTAGCATTTCCACCCAAATTTGGATGTGAATGATCACTTTTTGAGTTTTAAATCATGACTCTGCATGCTAGAACATTGCCAACATGGACAGCTCAGCATCATGTCAGGTCATGTCATTTTTTTTTGTTGGTGTTCATGAAGCATAATATAAGTATATGCTGAATAATAATTTACCTTTCATTGCCGTTGACATCTGTGACAGCAGTGCCGTTTGCAAAATGGATAGTTGCTGTGGCTGTCCTGCTGTTCACTTCTTGAAGCATTACGTTTTGCTCTGTTTGACCTGCCCTGCATGTGGCAGGGGTGTGTCCACACAGCAGTGTCACCTCTGTAAGGTGGTCTCTGGCTGAGAGGGGGAAAGAAGGAAAAGAAGACAAAAAACTGGAGAACCTGGGATAAGAACGTATGATGTGTTAACCCTGGTTGCAACATTTTGCTGTTCATAAATAAACGTCCACTCTTAAATTAATTGAATTCTGAAACCTGTGCAATTTCACCTGCACACTTCAAGCTTTTCACGGCTTTACCTGCTGCTACAGTCGGAGACGGCTGCTGGCTCACCCACCCACCGTAAGTAGGGCATCGGCATCTCAGTAGGTGGGTGTAGGCTAACCTGAAGTCCCTGTTGAGGGCTCCATAGAGAATAGGGTTGAGGGCTGAATTGGTGTAACCCAGCCACAACACAATGGAGTATTCTGGTACTGTGCTTGGGTCTGGATGCTCCTTTAGGCCCAACACTGTGAACAGGATGAAGTATGGCAGCCAACACACCACAAAAGCCCCTATCACTGCTGCCAGTGTCACTGTGGCTTTGTGCTCCCGCAGAGCCACTGCTGTTACGCTGGAAACTACAGTGTTACTGGTGGAAGGGTTGTCCCTGCAGTTGTAGCTCGTCATGCAAGTGGGTCGGGCACTGATAATGCGCTTGGCCTGTGCCCGGGCAATGCGAAGTATTCGTAGGTACGTCCAGCACATAGCCACCAGAGGCAGGTAGAAAGTGAGAAGAGAGTCAGTCAGTACGTAGGGCCTGTTCAGCTCAAAACGACATTTTCCCACCGGAGCCCAGGGCCCGTAGTTCTGCACTGTGCCGTTAACAGTGTTCCACCCCATTTGGATGGGCAAGAAAGACACGGCCACAGACACTGTCCAAACACCGGCCATGGCCACGGCAACTCTCCACGGCAACACCAGTGAGGCGTATCTCAGAGGCATGGTCACTGCCAGGTAGCGGTCCACGCTGATGGCCAGGAGGGTGAGGATGGAGGCCGTGCACAGCATGACATCCATGGAAATGTAGAAGTTGCAGAAGGCCGGGCCGAGCGGCCAATCGTTGTTGAGCTGCAGGAGGGCGGAGAATGGGAGGACCAAGAGGCCGAGCAGCAAGTCCGTCACAGCCAGCGACACGATGAAGCAGTTGGTAAGGCAGCGGAGGCGTCGGGAGGCGCAGACAGCCAGGCACACCAGCACATTACCACTGATGGTCAGAAGGATGAGGAGGGACAGGATGACGCCCAGCAACACTTGTGACAACATTATCGCTGGTGCTTCACTGGAAACAATCTGATGACTTCATCGCTGGAGCTTTATGCAAACCATTGTTACGTTTTCCTTTCAGTTTTAAACTCAAAGAGGACATACACATTATAAGCCTTAGCCTCATGTATACCGCTATTACATATGATCATTCAGAGTGTTCCTATTCTTGTTGGTCCATGGCATCGCTTTGGCTTCAACACCATCTTCTATGGCTGTAGTGACATCTAGTGGACAGAGATGAGACACACAGTTGGTAATCAGCACAGGATTTCCTGTAGTTTCAGATATTGCGATGGCATGCTTACTCAACAAAGAGGTTTGGTTAGAACTGTAGCTTGTTATATATCATTTATTGATTTATTTATAGTTTATTTATTACAGTAGCCTACTTTACATGCATTACAACTATTTATGTACCACATACCTTAACTGGGTTTAAAAAACACTTATGGATACATTCTCATTTCTCTTGTTTAACAAAAATATTGAGACACAGTATTTTCATTTCAGTGTGTTTGTGTGTGTGTGTGTGTGTGTGTGTGTGTGTGTGCATTTTATCTCTGGGCACTCTGAGACCCTTTTCTCCATCTATGGTCTGATACAGTACACTAAACAATAGAATACACTATTGCAGAAAAATATTTTTTGTATAAACAGAGTCACAAACTATCATGAGAATGGAGAATATAAAGTATAAAGTCACGATGACATAAACTACTGACTTGGCTCCAGGTCTGATGCAGCTGATAAAGATAATGAATTGGTTACCACTGACAGAAAGACTCAGTGTGTTGGGGGAAAAAAACATTAAAAAAAATTAGCTTTTGCAGCTAACTCTGATGATTTATCTTCATGTTTATGATTTTATTCTCTGATAAGTTTTCAATGAACCGCGTGGTGAATTTAAAAGATTTATCTGAAGACTAGGTGTGACTGTCTAACTATCTTTTGCTGATCAGTGGCCACTGTGGTTTCATTTGTAGCATCAGCAAAGGTCTTGCTCTTGTACAGCTCGCTCTCTGTCGCTTGCTGAACTTAAAGCCTTTGCACGCATGATTTATGACGGTCAAGAGTTCAGTATGAGAGCAACATAGAAATAGTAAATCCAGCCACAACTATTATTATGCATCATCACAAGGAATTTGTTTCTTATAATGTTCAGTTATTTCACGTCGGTCATTTTCTTGCAGGCAAAAGTGAAGCTGCCATTTCAGACCGTTCACTAATGGGAATTCCAATCCATCTATAATAAAACTATGAACCAAAACAGTAGTTTGTTTAGCTTAGGCCAAGATGTGCCACCGTGTAAACAGCCAGCATGACTAGTATCTCTTAGCAAACTGCTGCAGCTTCAGAGATGAAGCCAAGTCTTGTTTCGATATCAGTTAAATATGAATAACATTTTGATGCAGCAATGCCATGGATGGAAGGTTTGGTTTGACTGATGAGAGTAATAATGATATGATAATAAATACAGTTACCAGATAGTGGCCATGAATAACAAAAAAGGTTGTTTGTCAAACAATCAACATAAACATAATTTCTACTAGTTTGTAAAGGTAATTTTGACAAAAATCATTTTCTTTTGGATACTTCAGCTTTTGTTTCTTACATAGACCTTGTCGAGAGAGTTTCAGAGAGTTATTTGTCTTCTGTGAAGTCATTAATGGCATGCCGGCATGAGTTTTTAATGTGTGCTTGGAGGAATGTGCATAACTACTTGATAAGTGAGGATGTGTGTGTGTGTGGAGTACATGTGTTTGCGTCAGTGGGTGGTGGGTAATGTTTGCTCGTCTATTTTCGAACACTGTAATGGACGTTGGGACGTTTGCCAGACTTTATCAGGAGCCGCTCACTTATCGCCTCAAAGAGAGAGAGCGACTTGGAGAGGTGCACACGCTGGCTTCACATGAAGACGGGGGAAAAAAAAAAAGAGCCACAGAAAGAAAGGTTTTAATTAAAATCTGAGTCTACTGAAACCAGAACACCGTCTCTAAAATATGAACTCCTCTAAAATCTTGTCTTCTTTGTTCCGTGGACACATTTCTGTCACCGACTCACTGCTTTGAACTTCATCCAGAGTAAACACTGATAACATAACCACTAACGTATGAAGTGCGTTTTCTCAAAATGACATCTCAGCCTTTTATATTTTACAGAGCCACAGACGGACTGACTCACTGAGACCTCACATTTCAACTGTTTTCATCATCAACATCTGTCTCTCCCACTGTCAACCCGTTTCTTGTCTCACTCACAAACACGTGCACAGTTGGAACTAGTTTTGGCTTGGATCCAACACGCGTCTGTGAGGAATGTCCTCATGTGGACATGAATTATAGTCCATAGAAGCTTTCGATTGACCTCGTCTCAAACCTGGGACATAATTTATATGAGGGTATGTATGTGTGTGTTCACTTATCTGCCTTCAGACAAATGCATTAGTTCCTTTTCCCATGTTTCAGTGCACGTGTGTCTGAGCATAACCATATTCGTTTCCTGTTTATTTTTGCATAAACATTTGTGTTATAATAAAACTTTATTAATATACAATCCTGGCCACTCCTGTTATCAAGAATCATTGGTGAGCACAAGCTTAGTGAGCACAAATGACTTGCATCTCATTTGACTTCATCACGTCGCTGTTAGTCTGCGCAGACTGCATTACAGCAGAAAGTCACAGTCAAAGTCATTCACCTTTAAGTTGAAGAATGATATAGTAGATAAAGCATCATTCATTCAGACAGTGTGCTACTTTATTACCGACCATCTGTTTTCTTTCACAAACTTCTCATTAGTTGTCCCTAATGGAAAACAACGGTGAGTGTTACTACATCTGTATATACTACCAGGGACACACATGCGCACACACTCTCCCATGTCGGCTTGCATGCACACACTAACTCACAACCTGAAACCTATGTCTTAGTAATGGATTTTGAGGACTGTAATGGATTGTAATGACTGCTGAGAGCTGTGTTTTCCACAGGATGTAAAGGCTGCTCTACTTTCTGTGGTTTTCTGCTGTTTCATGTTTTCAAGAGACAACAAAAGGGTGCACGGGTCTGTGGTGTTGAGGACAGCGCTTTAAAGAGGTTGTCCTGGCCCATAGGTCTATCTGTGTGTAACAGTTGGTAAAATAAAAATATTAAGCGGTTAACCTTACGGAACTCCGAGACGGCTTCCTCTCACTGTCAGCTATCTTCCAGCACAAGAACGATTCAAATGAGCTGGAGAGGCTTCAATCTGCCCCATCTCGACCTTCCATTACTCAGTAAGTGGTCTGGTGAAAAGAGCCCAATTTGGGTTTTGAGATAAAAGGCAGGCAGAAAGGAACTTGGAGCAGTGGCTCTTCACCAGACACGGTCTGAGCTCGGAGATGAGTAATGAGGTTATTTACCTCTCATCTGGGACTCGTTGCTTGATTGGAGATTCTCCAAATACCAAGTATTCATTCTCTGACCTTTTTTTTTACCAGCCAGCTGTGTCTTTTCTTCAGCCCAATCATTAGGTAATCATGTTTTTTGTCACGAATGCAATGTAATGTGTTAAACTATGTTTACACGGAGAAATTGCTTAATTCTGCCCTACTAAAAATCACTGAACTATTGGGATAAGGTTGTCAAATTCACTTTTTTTTACGTGGTTGCTGCAGACTAATTGCAGGAAATAACCCATTCATTGATTCATTGACTGATTGATTCATTCAAGCCATTAAAACTCAATCACAGTCAGCGTATCTGCCGTTAGGAGGTTTGGCAAGATGACTCACCGAAACACACCACTTGCCATGTGTCTGCAATGCTGCTGAAACGTGTGGAGAGCTTTGTGTCAGCAGCACCGCGCGGCCCAAGTACACGCAGTGACGCCATGCACTCAGTCACATGGGTTCTGTGGGAGTGGTTGGTCAACTGCAGAGTGGTCAAAAGATTAGACAGGCGTGAGAGTGAAAGCGGCAGTAGCTCGTGTTCATTAATGCCATCTTCTGAACTCTTTAGCAGAGTTGTAGATTGTATATTCTAGATTTAATATAAGCCTACATAAGCCTACAAAAAACAAAGCCTACAAAAGCAAGGAATTGTTATGAGGTCAATACACATTCATTTAGTGAGGACTGAATACTGAATTGGCCCACAGATGTCCCTGTAAGCAGCGACCATCACAGCGACATAATGCAATCAGACATCTGAATGCTTCATTTATTCTGATATAATTCAATTGAGTAAAAACACTTGGCTCACTCGCTTCCCCTGCTTTTGCAAAGAAATCTATTGCTGTCTTCATTTTTGTGAATGTGCCGTGGATGTGAGTGGGTCTGTGTGTGTGTGTGGTCGTGTCTGTCTTCCTGTTTGTCTTTGTGTTGTCCTTGACCGAAAGACCAATAGAGAGAGAGAGAGAGAGAGAGAGAGAAGTGGATGGTGGGTTGCTTGGTAACAGTTGTGTGTCCTGACCAGTGGATGGAAGCTGTGAAATCTTGGCGAAGCGTGAAAATGAAACGCGCTGAGTGACAGACGTGAGGTCAGACAGGTTCACAGACAACGGGGGGGTGGGGTGGGGGGGGGAGCAGGCACATAAAATATGCATTGATACGAACAGCATGCATATCTGTGTCTCAGACACAAACAAGTTAATTAATTGCCCTCAATGTGTCGGTCTTGTCCTCACCACACCTCTGTTAATGTCAACATTACAGCTTCTGGATGCAGTAGCTCAACTTAATAGGTGTAAGACATATAACATTCAGACATTTGTATAGAGAAACACACTCGCACAGGTCCAGAATCAACAATGTTCCTGTCATTTCTTATAGTTGCTCTTTCTGGTAGCTATTTAAACCAGGAACTAGAATGTATGCTTTATGGTTTCCTGACCAAGTCATGACACTTAACCACATTCTCTCTATTTTTTTTCTGTTGGCTGCTTCAGCAGACACACACATTGCACGGTGACTTTTCCTTGCTCACTTGGGTTAACCCCCACAGTTTAAACTCTAAAAATAATGACGTGCAACATTTTCGCTGTAATACATTTTTGTCTTATTTGCTTTTGTTTAAGCTGCTGCCATGATAGTGATTTAGTGATTTCCTTTAAATATCTGAAGTACTATCTGTCAGATAGTACTTCTCCAGGTGAAGTATGTTTTTATAGCTTTAGCAACAGAAGTGAAACAAGCTGGTTAGCATTAGTAAGCATTAGCAGTATAAAGTGCAATTTCTGTATACATAAAATATGAAAAGAGCACTAGCTACAGAAACGTTATCAACATAATAGTGTTCAATTGTAGAACTTCAAAATACGTCATGTAGCAACCAGTAAAAGATAAATTACACACACACACACAGCATAATCTCACTTCCTCATGTTCAGTACTGATTAAATGACCCCTTTGTATATTTGTCTTTGTGCAGAGTTCACATGCTCACACCAGGTTCAGGATTGACTCAGTTGAGCTCTCTACAACCGCAAACATAGGAATTTGAATCTCAGATATAAGCACAATTACAAAAACAGAAATAAATTGTTTTCTTACGACTAAGCTGAGTCTAAGTTAGAGCAGTAACTGATTCTATGAGTCTGTTCGGGACAGAGGTTGAATGTCGTACTAACCAATCATAGACTACTGCCTCACTATCTCTGCCTTTTACTTGAAAACTATGTTTTTTTCCTCTAATATTCCTGTTTAGCTGCTGAAATGCATACCAGCAAATTAATGCAGACTCAGTAAATATTGAGTCAAACTCAATTATGCTGTTAGACCACAAGCACAGCTGGATTGACTACATTTTCGCACACACAACTCATTCAATTCATTTTTAACAATTATAAAGTAGGAATTTATCAACTCACCTTCATGCCGCTTTTCCTTTTCTGAGACGACTGCCCCCGCTACTCTGTTCTGCTCCCTGAGAGCGCAGGGAACCACAGTCTCGCTTGTGAAGCGTGTGTGCGCAATGAGTGTGTGTGGGGAAGACAGGGGCGAGAGAATAAAGCGAGGGAGCAGCAGAAACGCGCACACAGCTCCCCGCCCCCCCCGTGTCGCCTCCTATTATTCTTCTCCATCTCTTTAGGGTAAATTGCTTTTGAAATTATTCTAATAGGTCTTCCATTCTCTAATCATGTCCTCTTAACTGTGTGTAATCATGTGCCAGCTGCTGGGGTAAAGCGGCAACAAACGGTTGCCTTTGGAGACTGGGCAGGATAATCCGAGCAACCTGTTGCATTGCTGGCAAATAAGTCCAGTTTGTAGTGGGAAGACCGGGGCCAGACACACGGGAAGGCATGGTATCCACGCATGCATCATTTCATGTCTTTTAAGATTTGTTTTACTTCTCGCGTCCCATGCTGACACAAATACCACTGCACTCTAAACTTTAAACAGTTTAATGATTCTTTAGAGCTTCATGGATGGATGGCTTTCGGGTGATGGAAGTCTATGAGAACTGGCACTAGTTGCACTGGCGGGATTTCAATGACCCGAAAGGTCACAAAGATTTCTAAATCAATCTTTCTATTTCTGGTGCAGCCTTTTACTCTGCCTTTGTATTTATTCTTCATGCGCTATGGCCCCTGGTGTGGCTTCTCTATCATTTCCCATAAATTGATCTCCTGGGTTGCAGGCTAACATTCACAACTCATTATTGCGTCTCTTTTTTATAACGTTAGTCTTTTTTTTTGCCTCCCTTTTTCTTATCGGTCTCACCTCCGTGTCTTTGGCTCTGTCTCATTTCCTGTGGCCTTCTTTACATCATAGCTGATTCTGAATTAAATCTTCTTTTTAATCTCTTATTATTTATTGTACTGCTGTTAAAGCCTGCTGTCTCTTTTTATTCCTTCATCTATAGCTTCATCTCTGGTTATATCAGTCAAGTTGTTTTCTTTCCACGCACCTTTTAGCTTCACCCTTCTTTCTCCTTGTGTCACAGCAACAAGGTTCCAGTTTTGTTCCACTACACAGTCCTATGTGATAACATATCTTTCTTATCATTTTTTTTCTTTCTTCTGTCCTTATCTCCTTTCTTCATCTACCTGTCTGTCTTTTGCTCACTCTCCCTTTATGAAGCAAACACATTCTGTCACGTTACTGAGTGTCACCTCCTCACATGTTCATACCTGGTGATGTTTCGCTCACCTTTCTGTCAGTGTTGAATCAATATCCAATCCGTGTGGTGGCAAGTTCTGTCTCCCCTCATGTTTCCATAACAACACACCTTCTGATGATTCTGAGCGAGTGAAGACACCTCTGGAACTGCCACCTCTGGGTCGACAGTGTCATCAGTGATATCTTTAATAATTCACTTCATAGTTGGGTGTTTCTTGGCTGTGATGCCTTTGGGCTAGAGTGCTCCCATGCAAGGCAGAGTACGGAAAGGGACCATTTATCTGTCTGGTAGTGTGTAAAAAGGCAGTGATACCTCAAATTCCATTAGCATTGAAATTTAAATCTTTACTGTGGGAAATAAAACCACAGCTCGCAGTCTAGGTAAACAACGTGTTTAAAATAAGCCATATTTTGATAAGATAAGATGAGGTAATGCAAGGGGAATGAAACAAAAAAACGAAAAATGATTTAGAACTTTCTACCACCCTCTATTGGATCTGCAAAGTATTGACTTCAGTTCTAGAAATAAGCCATTTCTTAGTGTGTGTTAGTGTGATAGCCACAGGAAAACAGGCAAGACACATTTAGCCAAGAAATTAGTTAGGTGGCATGTTGCATACTGTATAGTTTCACATAGCCAGCCCTATCTCCACAGCGATGTGTCAGCACTAAATAAAGGTCTGGCTCCACACATTATTATTCTGCTATGTAAGGTAAAAAAACCCCGCTCTGGCTCGTTTGTATTTCTTTAAACCAATCACAATTGTCTAAACACATGATGCAGCGATGGTGCCCTTGCAAAATAGATATAGAGGCGAAGTATACGACCCCTCCTGTTAACCACCATGGCACCTTATTTCGGAAGAAATAGGTATGGTAGTAATACGCCAGAGACAAATAGTTTTGTGATCCTTTTTAAATTCTGGTATGAATTATACATACAATGTTGGTCAGTTTCAATGATAATGTTGAAAGTCAAGCGAGTCACACACAGTCGTAACACTGTTGAAGTATAAGACTTCACACCCGAAAGGGGCATAAGTGACTTCTCTCACTCGAAGCTATGATGCCTGTGTGTTTACTGGGATGTACTCTTGCAAACAATGTATCTTTCGCTGTGTGGTGGTGAAAGCTCGTCTCTTTAATCATCCGCTGATTAAATGCTGCTGATGTTTTGAATCAGCTTTGTTGTTCGTCTATCAATTTGGACATCCTCATTGGTTGAGAGCCAACCTGCAAAGCAACCTTTTATATCATGAATGCTAATTTGGCCGTCCAAGAAATGGTATTGGCTCATTGAAAGTACTAAGAACATGGAGGAACGGTCACTTACAATATGTGCTGTTATTGTGTAAACTAGAGATGCTTTCCACACTGTTCAGATGGGCTGATTGAAGTCATCCAGATTTCCACTTAGTGGGACTCTAATAAGGCAAGGCAAGGCAAGTTTATTTGTATAGCACATTTCAACAACAAGGTAATTCAAAGTGCTTCACATAAAACCATTATAAGCATCAAAACATAAGGCAAAAGAAAAGGAGATTTAAAAACAATTAAGAACATTCATTGAAACATTAAAAACAGTCATTAAAACACTAAAAAGCAGTGTAAGAAATAAAATACAGTAGTAAAATGCAGAAATGCAGGGAATTGATTAATATCCTTGAATATGGTTCAATTAAAGGCAGCAGCAAACAGAAAAGTCTTCAATCTAGATTTAAAGGAGCTGAGGGTCTCAGCAGACCTGCAGCTTTCTGGGACTTTGTTCCAGATATGTGGAGCAGAACAACTGAACGCTGCTTCTCCATGTTTAGTTGTGACTCTGGGAACAGAAAGTAGACCGGTCCCAGACGACCTGAGGGGTCGGGATGGTTCATAAGGTAGCAGCAGATCAGAGATGTATTTTGGCCCTAAACCATTCAGTGCTTTATAAACCAAGAGCAGGATTTTAAAGTCAATTCTTTGTTGGACAGGAAACCAGTGCAAAGACCTCAGAACTGGAGTGATGTGATCCACTTTCTTGGTCTTAGTGAGGACTCGAGCTGCAGCTTTCTGATTGACTTGTTACAGAGACCTGTAAACACACCGTTACAGTAGTCGAGTCTACTGAAGATAAATGCATGGACATGTTTTTCCAAATAAGACATAAGTCCTCTAATCCTTGATATATTCTTCAGGTGATCGTAGGCTGATTTAGTAATTGTCTTGATATGGCTGTTCAGGTTGAGGTCTGAATCCATAACTACACCTAGATTTCTGGCTTGGTTTGTGGTTTTTAACATCAGTGATTGAAGCTGAGCGCTGACTTTCAATCGTTCGTCCTTGGTACCAAAAACAATTACTTCTGTTTAATTGAAGAAAATTCTGGCACATCCAGTTGTTGATTTGTACATTTACCCAGCCCTTGTATGGGATTATAGTCCCCTGGTGATATAGCTATGAAGATTTGTGTGTCATCTGCATAATTATGATAACACACTTTGTTGTTTTCCATAATCTGAGCTAGTGGAAGCATGTAGATGTTGAACAGAAGAGGCCCCAGTATTGAACCTTGGGGAACACCACATGTCATTTTAGTCAGCTCTGATGTGTAATTAGCTACAGACACAAAGTATTCTCGGTCCTTCAAGTAGGATTCAAACCAGTTAAGTGCTGTGCCAGAGAGTCCCACCCAGATTTTTTGTCTTTCTAGTAGTATGTCATGGTCGACTGTGTCGAATGCAGCACTGAGATCCAGTAATACTAAGACTGAAATTCTGCCATTGTCTGTGTTTAAGTGGATGTCATTGAAAACCTTAACAAGAGCAGTTTCAGTACTGTGGTGCTGTCCAAAGCCTGACTGGAAGACATCAAAACAGTTATTTAAGGCCAAGAAGTTGTTTAGCTGTTGAAAAAACACTTTTTCAATTATTTTACTTAAAAATGGGAGGTTTGATATTGGCCTATCATTTTTCATTGTTGCGGAGTCTAAATTAGTCTTCTTTAGGAGTGGTTTAATAACTGCAGTTTTTAGGGCTTGTGGCAAGACACCCGAGAGAAGGGATGTGTCTTTACAAGTCTTTACCACCAGGGTTATAGAATTGACTTAAGAGGAAGGTCAACTTTAATAAATGTGTTCATTAAGGTGCCCAGTGGAGTTTCTTCTGAGCGAACAAAAGTTATGATTACATTCAGTGTTCCTCAACACATTGTCTGTATCCTTAAAGCTCTAACAAACGTTTTGAATGCATTTCCTTCTTCAAAACATTTGAAAAGCTGTATTTGTATACAAATATAGCTGTAAAAGTATTTTAACTCCTACATTGTTTAAATCCATGTTTTCTTGCTAGCAGTCTTCTTCCCTGTTGCTGGCGTATAAACAAAACGTGAACTCACTCATGGAAAAAAAAGAAGCTCAAAACTGCTATTTGAGATCAAAAACTCAACAGGGAACCTTCATGCTGATGCTAAAACCTGTAAGGATGGATACATTTTTGTTTAGAAATGCAGCATTTGGATGCTAAATCTTACTATCTTATCCATAATTTAGAAAAGAAAAACATGTTCCTGTTTATCTACTTGAAGGTATCAGAGAATAGTTCATAATTATTCTTGAGTTGTGTCAGTAAAGTGTTATGGACGGCTCTTACCAGATGTTTGTCTTGAGGATGTTCTAAGCACTGCAAATTGATGGTTACCCTGGCAACATCATCTAAAGTGGATACAGGGAAGGTGAAGGATTGTATAACTAGTTTCATCTCTGAACTGAGTTCCTGAAACCAGCAAATTCAGAAACGACTTAACACTTTGTTTCACTAAAAATGTATTCGGTGAAATCAACAGTCCAGATGCTGTTTGAGCTGCTGCTGTGTTGCTATATGTGTATTTGTAATAAGTGATACCATTTTCCAGAGTAACTTGTAATTTGTGAAAGGTGGAGAGAGCAGGTGACACAACATCAAGCTTTATTGCCTGTGGTGCTGCGTCTTCCAACTTCAAACACTTTGGATTTCACAAGGTTGAGGGATGACACATAAAGAGACGAGGTGAGTGCACACAGTGTGAGCTGGTAAACTATCGATTGAAGTTATCCACGGTTCACCGACTTTGTACACTGTGTGTTGTCCAGGACTCATTTTGATCAGATTTGAGAATGAATCACGATTAAAACTTGCCCATTAAAGCATGCTATTTACATCACTGTTCAACCCCTAACATTGTTTTACATTCAATGATAATACAGATGAAGTAATCAGCTAAGTCTAAATGCGAAAAAGGGAGACTTCACACACTGCACAGGCCTGTGGGCTCTACAGGACTCCACCTTGTCACACTCACTCACTTCCTCTTAACGGCCTGAAGTCAGGAAGAGACGAGAGACAGAAGAGGAAGAGAGGCAAAGGGGGATGGGCCTGTTGCTTTAATTTGAAGTAAAACAAAGAAATACAGAAGTAAAAAGTTCAGCAGGCAGTCTTCTTTAAAAAACAGACAGAGAGAGAGAGAGAGAGATAAATAGGAGGTGAGTCGTAAAGACAAGACTCAAAATAGAAAGTAGGGCTACATGCATTCATGGCTCCTTGGACGAGGACCACCACGGAGCGGTACGGTGTAGGTAAGTCAGTATGAGCTCGCTTGTGTGTGTCTTTGTATGTGTGCATGCACATACATGTTTCTATAGTGTCTCTCTATTTAGTCGTGCTATGAATAAGAAGGAGAAAAATAGATGCCCCTCGCTTCCTGCTTAACAGGATGTGAGCAGGTGCTAACAGCCTTACAGAACTTTAAGGTGTACACGTCAGATGTAATTCTCATGAAAGAACTTAAATCCTAAAATCATATTCACCGTTTACCTTCAATACAACAGATCGTATAAGAGCTAATGGATTGTTTGGTGGATGAAATCATATTTAAAGTTATAATCCATCTTAAACTGATGGATAATTGAGTGGCAATCTTAATGCATTACACTATGCAGCTCATGAATACAGAAGCAAGAAGATTACATTTTTAAGTGTGGAGAGATTGCTTTTGGCATCAGGAAGGAATCATAGATGGTTAAAGCTCAACTTCTCACTACAATCTGTAGTTTATCGGGTATGTGGGTTGAATATGGCCGAGCTGATCACCATGTGTTTCCGTTAGATATGCGTGACAGACACAAGCTTAGCAAGAATACAGATTTCTGACTTCAAATACAGAATGACAGAATGTAATAGCAGAGGTTCACTGGCTTGTTGCAGACGATGCATTCGTGTATCAGTTACTTAGGCATATAGTTAGCATTGTAAGTCAATGATGACAATTTAAGTCTTTAAGTGTTTTACCGCTTTATAGCTTAAGATTGACATTGAAAATGGAAATATATTTATCTTACATTTTGAATCAATTATTAATAACATTACTCAATGAAGTGTTGTTTATTTACAGTGTTTAGACTGAATTTCTTCCTGGTCTGTGTAAGACTACGAGACAGGAAGTGGAGGAAGAAGGAGGGCCGTATTTTCTTTGAAGCCAAAATACTGTCGAAACCACATAATGTTATGAACTGTACACACACTTACCTTTTTATTTTGAAATAATTATGTATTGGTCCAGAAATGATGTTCAACTTTTTATACAGTCAGAATTATGTTATTTAGCCTTCATTTTGTGTATAAGTGCTTGTTTTCCTAAGCCATGAAATATAGGAAGGAGCAAAGCAAGCCTGTGAGCTAGTACAAACAATTAGACAACAGCTTCACTACTACTCTTATTTTCTTTACAGTAGTAGTAGTACAGTAGTTGCTGCACTAAGGCTGCTAATGAGAAGTATAGCCTTTTAATTACTGATCAATCTGCAGATTCATTTTTAGGTTAATCATTAAGTCTATGAAATGTCAAAAATAGTAAAAAAAATCTCATTCAGTTCTATCTTATTTTATGTTATGTTATTTTTTTATTGCTTATTGTTTTAAAATGTAATTTAAATGGGTTTCTTTGAATTGCCTCTGTGTGCCATGTAAATAAAGCTGCCTTGCCATCATCACAATTCCCTCAGAGACAGAGACATCGTCAGATTGCCCGCTTGTCTGACCACGAACAGTCCCAAGCTCAAGGATATGTAGTTTATATTTGATGTATTACAATTTGAGAGGCAGGAACCAGGCAATGTTTGGCATTAAAAAATGACTTACCTCTTTTAATCTAATCATTTCAGCTCAGTGTGAATATTTTATAGGCAATCTGGCCTGCCAACAGTCCATCCAGTGACCATGTACTTATTTTTTGGTTCACTGACCGAAGAGGCCTGAAAAAGGGAGAGAGAAGGTGTCAGTTTGACAAGGGCGGTTGCAAAAGTTACCAAAAGAACTGCTGCACGTCACCAACCAAGCTAACGCTAGCTTGCTGCCTGTGCTAACATTCATAACATGAGTATTAGCTCTGCACAGTTGGTTGTTTGTGTGCTTGGGAAGTTGTTGTATTGCCATTAAACAGCGGCCTATCAAATGCACCCCTCATCAGACTGTAATTATTTCCTTTTTAGTTAAGTGGAATTTTTTCGGCAGCGGAGAGAACCAGCTCTCCATCGAGGTAGGCGATGCAGTCCAGATCCAGGAGGTCTGCGATGGTAAGAATATCTCAAAATATAAAAATGGGAAGTATTATTTCTTTCACTTATGCTGTACGGTGCCCCTAAATAACCTTTCCATGTTGTTATTTCACGTTTCTCTGTGAAACATTTAAGATATGTTAATATTTTTGCATCATTATATGTGGCTTGTCCTAAAACAAGGTCATAAACCAGCTGCCTCAACCAAAATGAAAGATATTGTCAAAATAACAAAAGTTGGTGACTACTTATAGTTTTCATAAACAATCTTTTTTCTCAGTAAAATATGTTGTCTGTCTGCATTTCTTGTCACTCCTATTTTATGTATTTTCACATAATCGGATGTCAAGAATTTGTATATAACTTAGGCCTAACGGTGCATGATAAATGACTCTCCTGCACAGTAGAATATATTTGTTTGATTTTTGTATCAGTTAAATATTGTATGCATCATAGTTTTTGCACTAGATTTCAGTCCTTCAACACATGGTCTTGACACGTCAAGACCACAGCCCTGCTCAGGCCTGTTCATGTAGACATGTCAGTATGGCAGTAAGGTGACAGTCAATTTGTCTTTCAGGATGGTACAGAGGCTACTTGGTTAGGAACAATGCCCAACGGGTAAGACCTCACACAAACATATCCTTTTTTTTTTACACCACACAGCGCATCACATTGATTTTAGCAGGAAGGTGACAATAACACAATCACTTTTATTCAACTGGTAGATCTTCTTTGCTAGTTTTGTAGAGAGGAGAGGTGAAAGCTACCACTGATCACATTTTTTGCATATTCCTCTCTAGGGAGTGTTCCCTGCCAGTTTCATTCATCTTAAGGGGGTCGTCATTGATAAACAAGGGTGAGTGCATTTAAAAAGTCTTCATCTGATCCCAAAAGTAATATTTTTTGACTTTGTTATGTTTTCTTTGGTTTGTGTGTGCAACTACAGAGATCAGGAGGTAGTGATGTCTGCAGAGATGCCCTTGGTAAAGGAGGTTACCACCACATTGAGGGAGTGGGGAAGCATATGGAAGCATCTCTTTGTGGTAAAAACAACAACAAGCAAAAACCCTTTGTGTATGTTAATGTGTGTATGTCTAAGAGTAACACTATACATCTACCCGTCCAGGCCAACAAACGGATGCGTGTGAAGCAGGTCCAGAGGCTGATGTGGGAGCTAATGGAGTGGCGTTCCCAGCTCCTGTCTGGCACTCTGCCCAGTGATGAATTCAAGGAGCTCAAGCAGAAAGTTACCTCCAAGATTGACTATGGCAACAAGTATGTCTAGTTAAAAACACTTCTCCCTTTATATTTCATTCCTCTCTGCTCCCTTCTCCCTCCCATCACCCCTATGTCTTCTTCCCTCCAGCATTTCCATCTCCACTCGTTGCCTTTTTTTGTCCTCTGTATGCCTTCAATCAATCTTCCCAATCCTCACCTGAGTGGTATCTCCTGCTTCCTACTACAGGATCCTGGAGCTGGACCAGGTGGTTCGGGATGACAATGGTAACATCTTGGACCCAGAACGGGCTAGTGTCATCAGTCTGTTTCGGGCCCACGAGGAGGCCACAGCCAAGATTAATGAGCGCATCAAAGAGGAGCAGGTAAGGGAAAAAGATGAGAAGGCACTGCAAGTGGGGAGCAGACAAATTAGAACCCAGGAGGGAAAAGGGCCAGACAGAAAGTTTCAGGAGACAGAGATAGCATCTCATGGGTGGATGTGATGGCAGATGTTGTAATTATAATATAATTAATTTGGCAACTTCTTTGATATTGCTGTGGTTTGACTCCACTAGACTTCCCAGACATGTGTAGCATGGGATTTATCCTGGGAAACTGTTCATGGGAAAATATAAAAGCTATTGTGAACTATATATATTAAATAGATAATAGATTGAATAGGTGGAATTGCAATTTCTTTCATTTCATTACTTTTTTTTTAAGACAGTAGTAATGAAATGTAGTAATGAAACTTTATCTGCATGAAAATGACACAGATAATTCATTTTACTTGCCAATCATATCTGCCAGTCAAGCCTAACTAAGATTTCACTTCCATATAAATTGGCTTGACTTCATTTCATCTCCATGCAGCCTATTTTACATTGATTCATAAGTAAGAAGAGAACGTACTCTATCACGATTTTCTGATTCCGTAATTTTCGTCTCCCTTTCAAACCCACAATCTGGATGTAGCGGCTGTTACGTCCCAGAATAAAGTAACCAACTATTGATTATTATACCAGCCAACCAGATTTCTCAGGACCTTGAAATGAAGGCTTTCGGCTGGCATTGTATCCTGTTAAACTCTTGTCCCGAGTTAAACTCCTTCAACTTATGTCCTCTCCTGCAGTCCAACATCCAGACGGACCACAGTGGGATCTCAGCACGAATCCAGTCTTCCCCCACCCACAGCCTCTACGTCTTTGTCAGGAACTTTGTCTGTCGCATCGGAGAGGACTCGGAGCTCTTCATGTCCCTCTATGACCCCGTCAAACAGAACATCATCAGGTGTCACCAGTCCTTCTCTCACATTTTCTTTTCAGTTTATTGTTTTCAGGTTGATTTGAGGATTTGAAGCCCCAGATTCATATACAATTTGAAATATTTGGGTGTAGCGTTAAGTCACATTGAGATAAAAAAAAGATGCATAACTATGAACAGCTATTGTTGTTTCTTTAAAAAATGGTCTTTGTATAGCTTATATTGATGTGATTCTGTCAAGGATTTAGATCATAAAATAAGTAAACGTCCATTAAATATAATATAAACATTAAGATGGGTTTAGCCTCCACCATATCCCTCTTAGTACCTATTTACTGACTAAAACCAATGAAAAAAATCATTGAATTGAAGTTAGGATTCTTTTTAACCTCACCCCCATCCCTCAGCTGTCTGTATACCTCTCCTCTTGCTTCCTCATTTGTCCTGTCTCCTCCATTGTTGAACCCCTCTAAATTAGAACAATGGGATACTAAAAATAAGAATACAGAAAACACAAATTATAGTGCAGCAGATACTGACTGGCAGTGCTATGTGGTGCCTGACAGTGCTGATGCTAAGCCCTGTCACTCACTGTCGTACTGTGTATATCTAAGTCTCAGCAACTGCAGCTGGCAGTTTTAAGATAGATCTGGATCGATCGTGTTTTTCTCGATATATATCCACCACCGATGGTCTCTTACTTTCTTGGCATTTGTCCTGGTTTATTTTGTCTCATTTGCTCTTCTTATGCCTGGTATATTGATCCTTACGTTGTTGGTCTTTGTGTAAAAAAATGGTAGGTAGTGGGTTTTGTGAAAGGAATGTTTAGGAACTTTTTCCCAGCTTTGATTCACCCCGCTGTGCCCATAGACACTCATCTATGTGTCTGTCTTGCTGTCTTCTCTACCTTTGTGTTCATTGTAAATACATACCTTCTCAAGTAGAGTACATCTGCAAAGTTTCAGTCAAGGGAAATGAGACAATCTTTATTCAAACTTCAATTGATATGCTATGTGTGGCTGTAAATTAAAATATTGTGTAGTATAGCTTTGCAGAACAGTAACAACAACTGTCTTCCATGCTTTGTGCAGTGAGAACTACTTGGTACGTTGGGGCAGTAAAGGATTCCCCAAGGAGATTGACATGCTCAACAACCTGAAGGTTGTCTTTACAGTAAGTAACCAGAGGAGGGCACTATCACACTGTTTCTCAGCACTACAGACACAGCACTGTATGAATAGATGTATCCCCTCTTAGAAGATCTCTCACCCTCTTTCCTGCTTAACCTGATGTCCCCCCAACTCCTCTTTCCTCCGTCTTTTCATCCTCGTGTCTCTTATTCCCACTTCCACTCAATACTTATTGTTTTGCTTTCTTCTTTCTCTGTTCTCCTTTCTGTTTGTCTCCACCAGGACCTGGGGAACAAGGACCTGTGCAGAGAGAAGATTTACCTGATCTGTCAGATAGTGAGAGTGGGCAGGATGGACCTGAAAGAGACAAACAACAAGAAATCCACTCAAGGCCTGAGGCGGCCGTTCGGGGTGGCAGGTACAATACAGTTTTTTTTTTTTTGGTCAAAGGTGCTTCTAAATTGCCAATCCAAGTGTTCAAGCAATGTGTGACGTCTTATTTGTAGTTATTAGGCTCATTTGCCTTATTCCACTGCTAAATGTCACCAGTATATCCAACAATAATGGCCTTCAGTAGCCTTCTTAGTCATTTTTGCTTTTGTTTTCCGAAAGGTTCAGAGTAATTTTCTCTGATTTGTCAGCAGTTGCTGCTGTTACCGCACGTATTATTGCCCATATTTACACCTGGGAGCTGACCAATACAACCAGTCACCTTTTGCACAAATAAAAACTAAAATATTGATGGAGGCCGTCCACTAAGTTGCGTATATATCCTTAGTCCACCTCTGCAGGGTGTGTAGAGGGGCAGGTTTGCTGGACTAGTTTGTGAGAGAGATTTAAATCCAAATGTTCACAGAGGCTGTCATTGCTGACTGATGTGAATCCACATCTGAAATTACTCTGTAGCATTGTCTTTGATTTTGTTACCGCAGACACATTTGTTTTCCTTTTCTTGGCAGTGATGGACATCAGTGATCTCATCAAAGGGAAGATCGAATGCGACGAGGAGAAACAGTATTTCATCCCCTTCTTCCCGTATGTCCCAGTTTCCTTCTCTATTACTCACAAATCCTCCTTGTAATTAAATAGCAACATTGCAATTTTGTTTGTGAAGGTTTTAACAGCTTTTGTATTTTCTCAAAGTGTGATTTTCTGTGTTTATTCAGGGTAGTTGCTGAGAATGACTTTCTCCACTCCTTGCTGAACAAAGTGACAGCATCGCGAGGAGACAGCGGTGGACAAGGTTTGGCTTCTTTCTCTGTTCCCGAGTGTGTGTAAGCCATGTGACTTAAAGTCAGTGGTCCTGTATGCGATGAAGGTTCCCACTGGACTGTGTATGCTGCAGTCATTTGTGGTCAGACAAAATGGCCATTTCTCATCACCTCATCGCCTCTTCTCGCTGCTGCCTGGGTAAATATGACGGACATTATCCTGATGGATAGCATGCGTCCTCGAGCCAATGTCTTCATATTACTTACCCTTTATTTCTCCCTAACCAGCCTCCAGTATCGCTGCCCGCTACCTCATGTTTATGGCTGACTTTGACAGCCCCTATGGGTGACACTGTCTTGTTCCACATAGAGTGTTGGACATGTTGGACTACACTGTCATCTCGCTCAGCCTTTATCTTTCCTCTCGCTCCTGAGAGCCCTGGGCATAACTTAGATATGAAAAGAGCACATGAGGTCACCAGATGTCTGTTCTTAACATTACTCACCCCTAATTTGTCCTTCCTCTCACTTTGAGATGCTTCTGCAAAAGTACATAACACCGACACACACATGCAGAGTATTCCCTGTAGGTATGTTGTTACCCTAAAAAATGTGGGTTTGTGACATTCACCCTTTCACCAACTCTGTATTCCCCTAAAAAAGTAACCCTTTTTTCTATGCTCTGTCCATTCCTTTTCTTAGCTTTCTCACAAATAATTTCTCTGAAAGCTTTGAGAGCCCATATTCCTTTGAACAAAATTGCTGCCTATTAAGAAATAACCCTTTCTTTGTCTCCTTCGACCCCCCCCCCCCCCCTACCTGTTTTACACCCCTTTAACAAACAGCAGACAGGCAGTTTATAGTGTTATTAATTACAGTGTGGTGTGTAAGAACAGCAGACATTTTCACTTCCACGCTTCACTTTGAAACACTTACGCTCCCCATAGATAAACACTAACATTTAGACAAAGTGGATCTCACTCTAAGTTCAGCCCTCAGGCTGAATGTTTCAGGGTTTCTGTAGGTTCTGAAAACATGTTAAAATGTTTAAGATTCCATTTTGATAGTGTCGGGGCCTTGAAATTCCTTGTTTATTCATTTGCCTTTAATTTGAATTTACTTATCTGCAGAGAGAAATTATTATTCTTCTCTGGATCCCTCATTTGAAATAACCTGGAGGGGCACCATATTTGTCCAAGTAAATCTTCTTCAATGTATTGGTATTTGGTCCCACAAAGTGTGTGAAGTACAGTATTGACTTTAACTTTCATACCCTGTGTTTTCTTAACCTGTTTGGGGTTTAATTCTGGTCACTAATAAAGTGTAACAGTATGTCTATCTCCCAGGACTGTGAAACTGGACAGTAAAAAGACACACAATCGTGTGTCATTAGGAGTGAATAAGCAATAAATCAGCACCTGGAATAAAAAAAAAAGTACTAAACAGTTGATATGATGAAGTTCTTTAATTAAATCCCACAATGAAACATAGTTCCTCCACACATTTAACACATCTATCAGCTCTCTAGATTAACAATTCAAGGTAGTAATGCATCAGTCTGTCATTTGTCTAAAGACTCTTGAGATCAAGTGTCACGATGATACTTTTTCAGGGGCTTATCAATAATATGTATTTTTTTACAGAACATTGTTTAAAAAAGGAAAAACGAATGAATTGGTCTTACTCCAGACGTTGTGTAAAAACATACTGTTCAACATTAATGCATAGCCTTCCCTCCTCTTCTACCCCACCTCCCTCCAGGTCTGTGGGTGACTATGAAGGCTCTGGTAGGGGACATAGTTCAGATCCGGAAGGAATACCCTCACCTGGTGGACCGCAGCACTGTGGTGGCCCGCAAGCTGGGCTTCCCAGAGATCATTATGCCGGGAGATGTTCGCAATGACATCTACCTCACCTTACAAGGCGGCGACTTTGACAAATACAACAAGACGACACAGAAAAACGTGGAGGTCATCATGTGGGTCTGCGATGAGGAGGGCAAGGTCATACAGGTGAGCAGCATGAAGAGATGAGGCCGGGGACGCACAGAGCACGTCACTGTGTTTGAATGGAGAGGGGATTTGTGTCAACGGATGATTGATTTGTGTGTGTGTGTGTGTGTGTGTGTGTGTGTGTGTGTGTGTGTGTGTGTGTGTGTGTGTGTGTGTGTGTGTGTGTGTGTGTGTGTGTGTGTGTGTGTGTGTGTGTGTGTGTGTGTGTCTGGTATGGGCCAGTGAGCAAGCACAGCACAAATCAAGCGCTTATTCACACTTTCATAGTCAGGGGCACATAGACTTGGTTGTAATCCCAGAAAGAAAATCTATTTTAGCACATACACAAAAAAAAACATAAAATCCTTCAGCTCAATATGTTACGTATGTTTCTCTCTCTCTCTTTCCTAGAACTCCATCTGTCTGGGAGCAGGGGATAAGGTGGTCAGTGAGTACAGATCCGTCATCTACTACCAAGTCAAACAGCCCCGCTGGATGGAGACAATTAAGGTGTGTGTGTGTGTGTGTGTGTGTGTTGTAGACAGAGTTGCAGAACTATTTAAAAGTAGTTAGTGGTACAATTTTCGTTGAAAATCCTTGAACATGTCTGATGTTTATGCATTTGCATTCCTCATCTCAACCATAACTTTCTTTTTAGAGAAAAAGAAACCCCAGAATGTCATGGTATACCTGTAGAAATGTAAAGACATCTGTGATTTCGCATGTCCTCCAGGTGGCAGTCCCTCTGGAAGAAATGCACAAAATCCATTTGCGCTTCATGTTCAGACACCGCTCTTCCCAGGAGTGTGAGTATCAGCCTCTCTGCCTGTCTGTTCTCTCCATACATCCACACTCACCTCTACTCTGATCTCCCTGAGCATTATGGGACACTGAAAGGACCGAGTGATTTGAAGCAATTTGGGAAATGACCCAAGGCATCATTACACACACTTGATTCTATAAACCAGTTATCCTTCCTCCCATGCCTGGAGTCTCACCCTCCCTCCTCCCTTTCTATTTCCCTGATGCGTGTCTCCCCTGACCCTCCCTCTTTCCGTTTACAAATCCGTCTCCAGCCAAGGACAAGAGTGAGAAGAACTTTGCCATGGCCTTTGTGCGTCTGATGAAGGAAGATGGGACAGTTCTACAAGATGGGCTGCACGACCTCGTAGTCTTCAAGGTCAGAAACAGAACTTTTGCAGAAAGAAAACAGATGAACTCATGAACAGGTTCAGTGTCTTATTCAAAAGAAAGACAAATTAAATAAAGAGTAAATCAACCTGATTCATTTTAAAGTTGATGTGCAACTTATTTACTGTCACCTTGACCTAAGCTTTCAGACTTATTAAGATATTAAAGCTTCTCTGAGAGTAATAAACTCATCATAAAAATAGTGAGCCTTTTATGATGAGAAAGGTCACAGCTCATTACTTTTGTTGGATCAACCAGTTTTAGATTAAACAGCTCAACTACAATCAATTTGGAATCTTTTCTTTTTTTTAAGATGTCTTTTTTATGGTATTTTTATGATTTGCCTCAAACATGGTAGTAACATGGTAGTAAAAAGCAGATTAATTGTTTGTCTGAAATATACTGTATATACTGTAACAGTTGTGCTCAGTTGCATCCATCATCAAAGACAATCTTATAGTGAGTCTGGATGGGAGATTATGGCCACCCAGGTTGGTTGAAGCCAAATAGATTTCCTGCCAAATGAGCCAAAGCTAAGATTGAATCCCTTTATTGATTAAATGCTAAACGCAATGAAGATTAATTACTCGTGATGAACTCAAAGACCAAATGGATGGTCTCCATGTGCCCTTTTTTTTCGATTATCTCTCGTTATCCCTGCATTCCTCTCCTTCTCTGTGCCACTCATGGCTTTAATCTCTTATTCCCTGCTTTGCCACCCACTCACTCATTATTACTTACTGGTTTGGCATTAAAGAGGGCAGAGTTTGTTTGAGGTTGAGGCCGTTAATGAATCTTTGACAAACAGAATATCAATATGCCAAGCTATCCTGTTTATGTGTTTACTCTAGCTTTCCAACACTTACTGCGAGACAATGCTATAATAATAGATCTTATTTTTCTGATCTGTCCTGGCCCCAATGTTTCCAAAGTTGTAAGTTTACAAACAGAAGTTTAGTTTGGTAGAAGTAGAAAAGCCATAGTGATCACAGAGGATTACTGCTGTGGAACTGGCGACTTCAGTCATTGTTTGTCATTTTTCGAGTGCAGCAAACCCCAAAGTCTTTTACTCCTTGTTTGCATCAAGACGTTTTGATTGAACACAGAAAATATAGTTCTCATCCCAATGCTGCTGCGACAGCCGCCAAACATCTGTTCCATCATTAGCAAGTTGGAGCCTTACTGGTGGGTTAAAAATGACTCGCTCTCATTGTCCTCTCAGGGTGACAGCAAGCGCATGGAAGATGTGAAATGCTACTTGTCGTTGCCCTCGACCCGCCACCACCACGCTGACAGCCACAAGGTGGCAGCGTTGAGCCGCAGCTCCAGCAACGTGTCAGGAAGTGGAGGCCTGTCAGTCAGCTCCAGAGACAGCTTCACCATCTCCACCCTGGTCTGCTCCACCAAACTCACCCAGAATGGTAGGTGTTTGTGACATTGTGGTTGACATGAAGCAACTCTTGAGACTTTGGCGGGGCAAAACATTTTCATCCAAACACACACACACACACACACACACACACACACACACACACACACACACACACACACACACACACACACACACACACACACACACACACACACACACACACACCTTTATACACACAAAGGTTGAAGAAAGGTTGGGGCAGAAATTATAAAGGGGAAGGTGTTTGAAATTAAACTTGACATCTTCTTTCAACAGAGTAATAAGGTCAAGCAAAGACAATGAATCATCTGTTGGCTGTGAAATTGGTAGAGGACAAATCCACTGCTTAGAATGTCTCGTTGAGTCTGAAAACCTCTTGGGCTAAACGGTTAGGCAATCCAGATGTATCCTTAGAAAACCCAAAGCATTAGTGTTGAATTGCAGGTAACCTCTAACACTATCTGACTTGTTAGGCCGAGTGTTATTTTTAGGTTTTAGGGCTAAAAGTTAAGGCATGATGACAATAGCTGAAGGGTGAGGTGAGGTAAGGGTAAAGGAGACGTGAGTCAACAGTATATTAATTAGGTAAATGCTACCAGAACTACGAGTGTATGTGGGTGTGACGTGTTTTGGTCATGGGATAGTGAGCACAGGGTAGGGAAAACTGTGTATACACGGGTTTGATTAGTGAAACGTCATTTTGTCCTACACACTCTGGCAGGCAGCCACTCTAGCAGACGCATACACACACACACACACACACACACACACACACACACACACACACACACACACACACACACACACACACACACACACACACACACACACACACACACACACACACACACACACACACACACTCACTACAGTGCACATTCACATCTACAAATGCACAAGAACATTCCAGACAGTGCGGCGCATCAGGCACAGGTGCAGTGCAACAGCTGTTACTGACGAAGCCGGTCCATCACTATAATGAACATTATCCTGCAGTATTAATCACTTGTACCACACACACACACACACACAAAGACTCTCAGGCATGCATGCACACAGTGTTGTTTGGAGGCACCCACCAGATGTTCGGCTTGGCTTTGGTGAGTCAGACATTATTGGACAGGAAAAGCAGTGAGCTTCAAGCGGGCAGCACTACAGAGACATGGAAATCTGCCCCCTGTCAAACTGTAGCAGAATTAATGACAGAAACTGTGGATTTCAATGCTCAGCTGACAGTCTCACTAAGCAGAGGAACAGATTATACTGTATATATGTATCACTGACAGGTAAATACAGTGTTACACTTCACGTATTCTTCGCAAACACAGAATGAGACACATTAGGAGAGAAAACAACAATTTAGAAAATGACATTCTACAACTAAGACTATATTTTCTTTATAACAGCTTTGATCAGCATCCGATTTTAAACAAGAGAGCTGTTTTTCCAGACAGCTGAACAGAAATGTACTCCCTGTGTCTCTCCTCTCCAGTGGGCCTGCTGGGGCTGCTTAAGTGGAGGACTCGACCCGAACTCCTCAGAGAAAACCTTGAGAAGCTCAAAGTCATTGATGGAGAGGAGGTGGTCAAGGTCAGTGGTGTGAATATAAGCGTGCTTTCGCATTAATGTGTAGACTGCCATGTGTGTGCGCTCTCACCGGACCTCTCCTTCCTCTGTATGTGTGCGTTTAGTTTCTGCAGGACACTCTGGATGCCTTGTTCAACATCATGATGGATCACTCTCAGACTGACGACTACGACATCCTCGTGTTTGACGCCTTGGTGAGTGTGTGGGGGGTGTTTACCCAGATAATGTCATGTGTGTATGGCTTGTCAAGAGATGCAGCTGATTTTTGCGACAGGCTGTCTCTGTGTGTATTGAGTCTACATATCCATCTTTTTCCAAATAAAGATGGATATCGAATCATTGTTCATACCTTGTTTTATATTATTTATATTGTAAATGTCTATGTAATCAGGTAACCCTCTCTGTCTCTCTGTTTGTCCCCTTTGTCTGCCAGATACACATCATCGGTCTGATCGCTGATAGAAAGTTCCAGCACTTCAACACAGTGTTGGAGGCCTACATCAAGCAGCATTTCAGCGCTACACTGGCCTACAAGTAGGTTACTTCCTGGATCACAGCCCACTTCCTTTCAGTACTGTTACATTTTGTAAGCATTTCCCTGAAAGACTGGAGACAATGTTCTCCTCAACACGTATATGTCTTGCATCAGATTTTAATCAATATATGACGACCAAAGTTTGTACCCCTTTTCTCATCAGAACACTGAATGTGAATCTGAAAAACACAGGTGCATTATATTTTAGGCATCCAGAATGAGAAAGAAGCAACAAGACAATTATAAACACTAGGTAACATATAACATGTATAAGAGCAAAATATATAATAAGAGTCACTTAGGTAGTTGATAGGTGCTCCAAAAAGCAAAGAGTTCAGTTGCAAATCAGTAACCATTTTACTCCATAAACGTATTAACCAAATGTAGATATCAGTGTGATGTGTAATGACAATGTTAGACTTCATGTCAACAAACACACCGTACTTCTATTGTGTGAAAACAAAACACAAACAGTGTATCAGCAGTGTTCTTGTTTGTGTTTCAAATGAAGGATTACGATCTTTCACGAGGCAATTCTCCCACCTCTAGGGCATTATGAAATATTTTAAATCCCATTAGATAATCTCGATAATGCTTTGACATCAAGCCAGAAAACAGGCTGTTTTGTGCTTCCTAGAAAGTTGGACGTAAGCAGCCTAAAGTACAGAAAACGCATACATTGCATTAATGTGGGTTGTCCCATTCAGAATCACACTCATGAACCTGTCAGCTCTGCCAAACTTCATGCCAAAGGTATACAAGTGTTAAACCTATTGTGATACATTCAATGTCACCTGAAGATCTAATGTTACGTTAGTGAACACTGCACTGTATCTAGCTGCCACTGGAGGTCAGTGTGTGTGTGTGTGTTGGCTTTTGGAGCACTTTACTGGATAGGATTAGAGTTTTAACCCTGCCTCTCCTCTCTGTGGAGTAGCAGCATAAGCACTCAGGCATGCGCCCCGAACACTTCTGTCGGCTTCTTACTCTCATTTAATTCACTTAACTTGATTCAGTGGGCGCTAGAGACAACATTTGTTTGCATTGCCAAAGCTTCAGTTAGGAAATTAAAAAGCATTTCTAACTCTTCCTGCTCTCTTTCCCCCGCTGAATCTTTTCTTGCATTTCTCTTCCTCGCCTGCCTCCTTGGCCCAATTATCCCTGTGACTCTCTTCCTCTGTTAACTGCTTTTCTCTTTTCCTGTCTGTTCTTCACTCCATCGACTCATCGGTCTCTCCACCATCACTCCACTCCTCCCTTTGCCAGTGTGTTGGTGTTCACCCTCTTTAAGAGGGTCACTGCAGCTTAACGCCTATCGGCCCAGAGGCTGTTATGTAAAACTCTCTAACTCCCTCTAACTACATTATAAACTCCCTATCGCTTGCTCTTAAAAATGAATAAATCCCCCTGTGCTTGCCTTTAAGCCATGCACCAAAAATAAAACCAGAGTCGACTGAAGCGTAATAACATTGGTAATATTTTCAAGGAGACTTTTATTGTTTAAGAGGATTGGGTAAGTTTAAACCAGTTAATGAGTTGCCATTTCATGGAAATAAAGCCGTCAACAAAGCCAAGAGTCTCAGCCCTCTTTAGGCCTTCAAGTATTGTTGTATGTATTATGAATATGCTAGTATTGCATGCCACTTGGGATGGTGCAGTGAGTGATAAGGGCAGAGAAATGCTGGTGGGTCATACACTTAGACTGACCTCTGTGCCACCCACACCTCTCTCCAGCTGCTTTGACACACTTTAATATTTATGTGTGTGTGTGTGTGTGTGTGTGTGTGTGTGTGTGTAAAGACGCCTGTGGGGTGTGCATGTGTCGAAAAATGATTTTTTTTCACCTATCATCCGAAGGAAAATCAAAATGTCTGTGAGCTGTGCGAAATCTGTTGAGGTGTGAAATACTATTTTGCCATTTTTTTCCACCTCCTCCTCTCTGCCGGTTCTTTTTCTCTGTCGTTCTTTCACTCTCACTCTGATGCACTCTGTCTTTCTGCTCTATGGAAGTGAAACATGGAGTTGGTGATTTATTTTCCAAACCTGTGGAACATCAGAAAAAGGATGACAATTCTCACTGGATGTTTTTTTTTAACTTGGTTTCTCCTATCATTCTCTCCCAGAAAGCTGATGTCGGTGTTGAAGAGGTATCTGGATGTGTCCAGCCGAGGTGAACAGTGTGAGCCCATCTTCCGAACCCTCAAAGCCCTCGAGTATATCTTCAAGTTCATCGTCCGGTCGCGCATGCTCTACTCCCAGTGAGTGTTTTGTGTACCTTTTTTTCCATTATCACAATGACTACTGATTTCTTTTTTGGACCCACAATGATGCAAATAGAGATTCTTGTTGAGCACGCACAGAGCCCGGTGACACTGCAGGAGTAATTGTTTCTGACAGCTCTGTGAGAAAAGGCTGCTGATTACAGCACTAATGTTGCTAATAAGCATTGATGATGAGGTGCGGTGTCCGGATGAGAGCTAATGACGGGGCAGGGGCAGGACTGCTGAATGGTCAGCCATCGCAAACAGCAGACAAAGTTCCTGCAGCAGAGACTTATGACACCCACTGTGCTGAGCCCAGACCTGCACCATACGATAAGTGTGAACACCATTTATAACTGCAGCACAGAAACTGATGCTGACAGATCAGAAACATGATCCACAACAAGAGTTGTGTTCCTCGCCCGTTGGTGGCATGAGTACCTGTGTGTGTGTGTGTGTGTGTGTGTGTGTGTGTGTGTGTGTGTGTGTTTGGTATATAAGACACAATCATGTGTGTAGGTTTATTGTGTGTATTGTTTTGAGTTGTCTCTTAGAAGCAGTGTATTAGTGGTTGTATATAAGGTGGATTTCTATATATGTGTGTGTGTGTGTGTGTGTGTGTGTGTGTGTGTGTGCTGGTGTGTTTGTGTGCGTTTGTCGTTCAAAGTCCACTCGTCGATGAAGGTCTGCCTTTTTAATCTTCCAGAGGGCATTGTTTGTGCCGGCTTTGTTTGTCTAAAATTGGTGCGTTTGTTTATCGACATGTTGGGGTGTTTGTTTATTTATTCAGTGTGTGCGGATCTGTGTGGCTGCACGAGTGTGGATTCCCTAGTGGGTGAGTGTGTGTGTGCGTGTTTCTGTGAATGTGTAGGTACATGTGTGTACAATAGCCCACACATATATGTTTAATCATACTCTGAGTGTATGCCTGTGTGTGTGTGTGTGCGCGGACCACATTATAGCCCCACGCTCTCCTGGAGCTCCAGTCGCCAGCCTCCCCTGGGTATCTCCAAGCCGATAAATCTCACTCTCCTTCTCTCTTCCTCTCCTCCTCTATCTGTCGTCCCCCCAACTACCTGCAGCCGACAACTTCAACTTGCTCTGCATCCAAAGTTTTCACATCAGGTTTCTCCACTCACAAGGCCTTGTCATACCAACAGAGAATCAGCTATTCAAGGGAGCCCCTGGTGCTGTTAGTGAATCTGCAAGGCTCCATCATCATCATCACCATCAAGACTAGCAGTCATTAATAGTTAAATAGGCGGAACTGAAGATTTATTGGCTTGTCAAACCGGCTTCATGTTCATGCAAAGTCTATTACGAACGTGTGATGTTTGCTTCCAAAATATGTAAGGCACGCTGTACTAGATTGTGCTCTTTCCTTCACCTTCTCTCTGTCCTTCACGCCCTAGCTCCCTGTAGTCTAGTTCATCAGGTGTATCGGTTTCTTTTTCCTTCCCTGGAGCACCTGCTATGTTCTATATTTCTCTTCTGTCTTGTTCTCCTCTCTTTCTTTCCATCCCTCCCTTCAACTTTAAATCTCCCCTTCTCCCTTCCCTTCATTCCGCCGCTTTTAATCTTTTTTTCGTACCTTTTTCCATGGAAGCACAATGCATATATCTTATCATTTAAAAAACAAGGATGTTTTCTATTATGAACAGGTTTTCTCATTATGACATATCTCATGACATATCTTATTATTATGAGATCACCCCTGTTTCCAAAAAAATCGTATAATATGATGTAATCGTTTGTAGTTATCACAAAGGCTTTCCAATTTTTGTATCTCAATAGTGGCAGACATAATATCTGGTTATAATAATAATAGAAACATATATATTATATTGAGGAAAAGTTTATAATAACCTAACATTGATCACATTGAGATGTACTATTACACTATTTACTTATTGGCATAAGGGGTCTACAATAAACTCTTGAACACAGATAGGATTTTACAATACTCAAGGTAATTGTGTGACTCTTTGCCTCAATTTTTGAAAGTTTAACTGATCAGTCTTAGAGGAGCAATATCATTTTTATAATACTTTATTGATGCATCACAGCAAAGTCGGTCACTGCACCATTTTTTCACTTGTCCGTCTTGCAAATGATCTGCATTCACATTTTTTACTGATTGGTCCAGAGGGGGAACAGCAATTATAATTCATAACAAGTTGACATTCATGACTGATTTCATGGAAGACATTTTCCCTTGTTGTTCTCCTTTTCCTTTTCCTCCTCTCATTAGAAACTACATGCAGCTGAGCCGTGTGAGTGCGTGTATTTGTGTATGTGTGAAGTGGTACTTTACAGGCTCTAACAGGCTATACACAGTATAACTATTTTAGTGAAGATTACGTATATATATATATACATGCACACACACAAACACAAACACACACACACACACGCACACACACATATTCATGCACAGGCAGGCCTGGTGGATTAAGCAGGACAATGCGTCTGTAATCATAATTGTACTCTGCAAAGAGCCCAGTGATAATACCTCTGTGTGTTACCACCTAATCCCTCCCCCCCACATGCTAAATTTGCTGTGTGCCACATGCTAATCCTTCCCTCCAGAAACGCATAACTTCTGTTGTAATTAACAACTGCACAGCTCCACTAAATCACACCGAGGTAGTGAGGAGACGGGGGAAGGAAAGGGGCGGAGAAATGGATGAGAGAGAAGTTTGCTTGGGGTGGAGGAAGTTCGACTGAAGGGATGGTAGAGGAGTGTGTGGGTGTGTGTATGGGATGTGCATAGCAGCAACAAAGATAACCCAGTTTATTTTGTTTAAGTCAGAGGAGCATTGTTATAATCACTGCAGTCAGTGCTTGTCAATGTTTAATACTGCAGTAGTTTGCTGCATCTGTTTAATAGACTATAGTCCTTGGATTACATTGTGTAATTGTGTACTGGCTCTGAAACTTACTTTGTGTCACGGTCTTACAGCTTTATATGTAGAATTCAATTTTGACTTAAAGGCATAAAATCAAGCATTTTTCCTTAAAAACACTGCGCGCTCAGGTGCGGCCGTAGTAAAACGTAGTGACCAGGTTACATCTCTGTTACATCGCTGTCTCCGTCTCTCTCCTCTGCTCTCTGTCTTTGTCATGGATGTATAAAGAGCTGCAGGTCTGTGTGTCTTTTTTTTACCAAGAGTGGGACACGCACGAGGCAGAGCAGAGAGGTCACAGTTGACAGGATGAGGCGTGCCCTTCAACTGCATTCACTCAAAATCCGTCAGTGCTGCACTTCCCCGCCGGGGTTGTGCGGAAGTGTGGGCGTGTTTATTTGTGCTTTAGAACCTAACCTCCACGAAGCAATCAGGAAATAACGTTTTCTTTCTTTGATTCACGCTAACACCGCTCCCTCTCTTCAGTTACTCTCTGGCTGGCTTGACCACCGCTGTTGTCTTGCTCTCTTCCTCTAACTCGCTCGTTGAACCAAGGTGGAGGGGGCAACCGTATTATTAAATGAACAAGTGAGGAACTGCAGCCAATTCAGTCGATGCCGCATTTCCATGAAATCACAAGAATCTAGGTGTAATTTCCCTTTGTTGTTAGATTACTCTGACTTATCACAGAGAAAGCCTGCGCTGGCCCGATCAAAATAACTTTAAAAACATTATCATTACTGACTCGGAATCAATATAAACTGTGATGATAAAACTACAGCATTATAATTTACATCCCATTGATTGAAACTCAAGTGATGGAGGCGACAGATGATGAAAAAGCATACAAGCAAAGGAAGCAAGCACAAGAGATGCAATGAACTAAACCATGAATGAATTGTCCAGCCATATGTGTTCATCTAACTTTATTTTGTTTTATATAAGGTAATACACTTAGTAACTTTTTTTTTTTTGCATTGCACTAAATAATCTTTCCATATTTCTGTTGTTCTGGAACATATAAATAAGGATTCTAGTCTACATAAGTCTACATTTACATCCAACTTGAGCTTCTTGTCAGCTATCCTTGTTTTGACACTTTGTCTCTTATTGTCTCTCTCCACCCTCACTAATTATTCATCCCCCTGTTGTTTTTATCTCATTTTTCAATTTGTTCCTACATCCTTCACTTCATCTCTCTTGCAAATCATGTCACTACATTTTTTTCTGATGTTCGTCTGATGCTTCTGTCTTTCAATCTTTTTCTGATTTTTTTTTTTCCCGTAGCATTTCCATTAATTTCCTGTTGCCCTCCTAGGCTGTACGAGGGGAAGGAGCAGGAGGAGTTTGAGGAGTCACTGAGGAAGCTTTTTGAGTCCATCAACAGCCTGATGAGAACAGACTACACCACCACTCTGCTGCTCAGGGTAATCATGCATATTATTATTTTTTTTTTAAACATTTACCTGACTCTGTCTCATTTTCATGCTCCTCCTCATGCTGGAACTTCTCTAATGTGATTTCTCAATCTGATAATGATTACATTACAAAAAGTCACAAAAAGTTAGGCAGACAAACAAGCCTTGTGAAACATAAAAAAGTTATTTTCTCACACTTGTGATCAGAGGCTACTTGATGCCAAAGTCACCCTCTGTTCAAACAGCAGCTTCCACAGGATTTCAAGACAGTTTTTTTTAAGTGTTTACTTCTTGGTTGTGTGTGTCATCAGGTTGCTGCTCTGAGGTACCTGCCAACAGTCCTGCATGATGTTGAGAAAGTGTTTGATGCCAAACTCCTCAGGTAAGCTTGCCTTTTAAACACACACACACGCACACACTCACTCACAAGCACCTTATCTTTAGTCTCATTCAGGGACACTGATAGAGAGGATATATGGGAGCATACAGCTCAGCTGAAGTTTTTTCCTCTTGGCTTTGTTCAGTGACCCCCCCATCCTTCTGTCCCCCACACATTGCATCCTGGTTGAGCCCACCTTCTTTATCAGGTGATAAAAATCTCATCAAACTGACATATACACAAGGACACACACTCAAACGCACACTCTGCACCTCCTTCATGTGCCCCTGAGTGAATTGACAATTTCAGTGAAACCATCAAACAAAACCCATTTGAACCTCTTCACTCAGGTTTCTGACGTCTCCTGACGAGCAATACGACGGACTTGGAATGGCTTGTTTAACCTCTCTTTGACCCCGCATCAAATATACGATATACAGTTTAGCCCAGAAAATGTCTTCAGCGTATACACTTTACCAGTGGCAACACTGTAGACATTTCAGGCAGTTGATTTGTCCTCTAGCAATTCCACAACCTAACATGGATCCATATTTTTGGTACGGCCTTGTTACTTTACCCGGATGAAGATTTTTATTGATGTTCTCTTGACTGGCCACATTCTATTTCAAACACCCTCATCCTCATGATTTCTCTTTTTCACCTTTCTGTGACCTGTGTGTGCTTTTGTGACTTTGGATTATCCACATCTGCCAGCTCAGTCTCTGGAGTGGCTCGATGTCAACGCGGTGTCACAGAGGTGCTACCTTTAACACCTGCCACAAAGACACGCACTAGCAAATACACACATACACAGGTAGATGAGGCGATGAGGGGCAGAGCTTTTAAAGAATCAGCGCACGTATTCTCACTTTCTGTCATATATTTTCTCTTTCCGTCTCTTCCACACACATTCACTCACCCCTATTGTCTGACTTCTTCACTTCTTTACTCACACATGCACAAACATATAGCCGAGCCATCTGAACTTGAAAGCAAGGTCCCCATTGCATTCCTGATCAGAAATGCCTCAGGCGAAGTTTCCAAACGCAAGCTGTGTGAATTACAATCACCACGCAGTGAGGTAGACATCAACGCTTTGTCTCAGCCTCTGTATAGTCACATTCCTGCACCTTGTAAACTCACCTGTAATGTGATTCGCCGGGTGGGACGAGGACAGACATCGTCCCCTATGCCTTGTTTTGTTTGCTCTATGTGTCCTTTGTATGTCTTTGGTCCTGTTCAGGCGGGGCAGTAAAAGGATTGCTCGGGTGTTTTGAAGTGGAGTTGTATTGGGTACTTATCCATAGTCAGTGTATTACCTAAAGTTGATGGCGGTTGACATGCACCTAGTTTGGAGAAACAGACACGGGGACGGGGGCAGCAGCAAAATGTATTTTAGCCACCTAAAAGAAAGGCCCACTTAAAAACAAATCAGCATCCAGTTAAGCGTATGCTATATTTTGAATATTTTTACCACTTCGTCTTGCTATCTGACGGCCCTTTCCGAAGGGAAACGTTTAACTTAAAGCAAAGCTTATCTATGCTCTCTTCATAGCCACCAGACTCAGTTTACAAAAACAGTAATGATAAGTTTCACTTTCAGTTTAGTTCCCTGTCAGGAAAACATTCTAAAGATAGCGTACACTTAAACTCAATCTTAATGCGTCTTGGGCGCATTCACACATGTACTTAGAGCTGTCCACTTGTGATCGGATCACCCAAGATGCACGTTAATACCAGGTCTGAACAGGGCCTATGTGGGAATAGGCTGACATTTGTGGTTTTAATTAAATTCAGCTCAGATGATTAGTGGGCCTGATAAGTCTGCGCTGAGCCTCTGTGCCCCAGCGTGTCTTCGTGCCAGCTTATGCACATCAAAAGTCATGGAAACCTTTGTTGTGTTTGGGGGTGGCAGTAGTGCATTTCATTATTTTACACCATTATTAAAAGTGCTTCTGCAACCAGTGTGGCATCATTTAAAGAGATGGAGACAAAGTAAGAGACAGACCAAAACATGTAGATAGAAGGTTTGCCATGCTCTGAGCATTCAATCTTCCTAAGTGACATCAGGGCTTGCAACCAGCCTGTTTAATTATTCTAAAATTGAATTTGGGGCAGAGGATGACTCAAACCTGTATCTTCATTAAAGCGTGTTTAGGCTTTGGCTCATTTGTTTTCATGCTGCATACACAGATTTGCTCATGTCTACGTCCACTGTGCTATTAGTGGTTGCATATTGTATGACCTTAATTAAAGGAGAGATGTTTAAAGCTTGACTTATTAAGATGTGGTTGTGTTTTTAATCTTTATTACGTATTGGGAATAATCAGAGCGAGGCGATTTTTTGTTAAAATTCAAAACGTGTACGAATTTATTGTGCCCGTTTTCAAGAAAACAACCCTGTTGCTCCTCCTGTATAAGGATCTGGCTGATTATTTATTCCACTGACTATTGCTTTCTTTCTCCAGTGAGCAGCTGCATGACTTTTATTCCTGCATCCCCCCTGAGAAACTCCAGAATCAGAAGGTGGCCTCCATGACTGAAATTGTCAGCAGCCAACTCTTCCAGAAACAAGGTGTGTCCTTTTCTTAAAGTTATAGGCCTCCGCACTGAGCTGCTAACAAATAGCGGACTTAATGGTTGTGTGAAGAACCAATCACAGATGTGCACAGTACCAAACAAATGCCAACTCATTCGGGGTGAAATCCTACCAAGCATTAGTTGCTTCTCACTTAAAGGTTGAGATCACATTAAAAGGTCTATTATACAGTGAATAATTCCAGCCCAGCAACAGGACTGAGCACACAGCTGTTCCCACTGTACTTTATCACCAGTAAGGATGTCTTTTGCTTCAAAGGTTTAATCTTGATAAAGCACATTGCATAAAAGTGTGATACAAAGTGTCAGGGTATATCCATTCCCTGTAGGGCAATCCAGTAAAGTACTCTGGATAAAAGCATTAGCCAAATGGTGAAAGGTCATACTAGTGTTTATGCATTCACGCTGTATTTACTTTACTGATGCATACACACACACACACACACACACACACACACACACACACACACACACACCTACACACACACACACACACACACACACACACACACACACACACACACACACACACACACACACACACACACACACACACACACTCAAGTTGATATCATTTATATAGAAATGACTTGTCCCATCATGTAACATAATGAAAGAATTTTGAATTGCGAATATTTACCCGATTTACCTTGTTCATTTGTTTGTTGTTTGGTTTAAAACATGAAGGATACACCTACTCTACCATTATGGTAGCATTCAGCATTCAAATAAAAGACGACATAGATATTTGTGAGTAGTTTGCCAAAACAATCTTTTCCTCTGGGTATTTTCTATTGAGATAAAGAAAGCAATATGGACGTTTGATGTTGATGCTGTAACAAACCATTTCAGTGCTGCTATGTTCACCTCCACTGACATTACAATCAGCACAATGGACCCCAGTCTGATACCACCTTATTACAATCAGCAGAGGCACCAGTTAACGTCATGGTAAATGTCAATTCAAGTCACTCTTGCTGAGATTAAACAGTCATGAGGCTAAAATAAATTCGACCAAAACATATATTTGTAATCATTGGCAATATATATATATATATATGTGTCCTTGAGGTGTTGACATTCCCGATCCGCCCAGACTGAAAATGTCCATAAACCTTATTGCAAGCAGAGAATGAATATGCCATTCACGCCCCAGTAGGTGATGGTGGTGAATACAGAGAAAGACAAACGTTATCCATATTAATGTCACAGGTGATTCTTCTGCCAAAAGAGAAGAAGTAATATCGGCTAACGGTTCAGGCATATTTGTAAGACAGGAAGTGTTTTCAGAGTGCTGCAGTTTTCACTGTCATTAATGTGTCACTTTTCAGACCATGCCTTGTATTCTAAGTGATTTTCACTAGATTTGGCATAATTGCCAGGGACACATGTTTTTGTCTGTATCATACCTTTAAAATCCAGTACACAGCAATGATAACACAACCCCCACCAATCTGAGTCCACCCCCTACCTCTGTTCAGCCCTATTATGTTTGTCTAATTTGCTTGTAGCGGGGTGATAAGTGGTGATTCCCCCTGCAGAGGACCACATGGTGATGAATAGAGTGGGCTAATGTTTTGCTGGTTTATAATACACAGTTGATAAGGGGGATAATCGGGACTCTGCAGCGCAAACTGAAGAGTTGGAAGTAGGCTGTGAGTGATTGTGGTAGACCAAAGTTGGTTCAGAAATCACTAAGTGGGACTGAGAAGGGGTACCTGCTGGGCTGGGCCAGACAGATTCAGTGACTTCATGGACATTGCAGGTTGTGTATGAGAATTAATTCATGCACACATGGAGCAAACACATTTGTATGCATTTGTATCAGAGAGACTGGTGACACTATATCCCGGCATGAGTGTATTTGTGTGCATTTAAGTGTTTGTGCAGCGGTGCATGCTAAATGGGTGTGTGCACTACTTTGGATGTTGTTTCTTCCCACTGTAGCAGTGGGTCCTCTCATCAGTCAGTCACTGCCAGCCAAGTCAGTGGCCGGTCCAGAATACGGTCTTTTGGTATTGATCCTGGTTCAGATGATTGACTCCCCGGGGGCGACGACGACAGGCTCGGTCTCTGGCTAGCTGTCAGCATGCTCAAAGTCACTCTGTCACCAGGAAAGGAAGGGGAGGGGGAAGAAAGTGATGACAATAACAGGAGAGGGAGCAATGGGGATGTCAGGTAGAAAAGAGAGAGCATAATAAAGAGAAACCAAGCAGAGGAATGTAGGGTGTTGTGCCAAATATCGATATCAATTTTGGCAAACTAAGTCCTCGGAATTATCAGTCAATATGTCAACATTTTGGTAGCAAATATGTGGTGATTACTTTTAGCTCCACTCATAGCCTGGAGTGTTTCGATATGCCAATAGCCATTTATAGAGTTTGTCATTTTTTAAATGGTGGAAGTCTCAGTTGGGAATTAACCACTTCAGATGCAAAAAATGATGAAGATGGAGTCAGGCAGAGGTAGAGGAGAGACCAAGGAGATACGAACAAACAGAGGAGGAAAGGATGGAAAATGGAAAAGAGATATGAGACACAAAGAGGAGATGGGAAGAATCTTTGGGAAAATAGAAGAAATGAGACTGGGAAGAGAGGAAAGAGGGACGACGTGATGATTGGTAAAGGTAGGGCAGGGGCAGGGGCGGACTGGCCATAGGGGATACCGGGGAAATCCCCGGTAGGCCGACGGGGTTGGGTTGGTCCAATACCGGCCCACGTCAATCACTAACCGGCCCTAGCTCTGACATCGCCGGCCACGACTATATTCTATGCTTCACAGAACACGTTAAATTTACTCAAATACCTAAAGTCGATAATCACTGACTGAGATTTATACTACTCCTCGCTATCTGTATTCACACTCATGGTTTCCGTCTTCTGTACTCATCTAATCTCTTCCGTCACTCTAACTTTGTTTTAGGTGTTATTAAATGTCAATCACTCTAGCCTACTCAACACTTGCGTCACTCGCTCGCAGACGAAGCCGTTTCTGAGCGCGAGCCGGCAGCATGGCACCGGCACCCAGCATGCAACACTACTGATACCACTGATGTTCACACCCCATCGTATGTTCTGTTCTGTTCATTTCTACATGTCTTTTGCTTTCTCATTGTTTGTCACCACTGTAATATTCGTAGACACTTGTATTATATGTCCTTTCTTTCCATAGAATAGGTCATGTATTTCACGTATGTGTAGAACATATTTAGTCTTGCTGATCTGACATTAAACCGCAGTGAAGAAGCAGAGGGGAGGCAAACAGTACCTCTGCCTCAATGAAGGGGGCGCGCGAGAGCCCACGGGTCGGGTTCATGCTTGTAGTGCCGTTACTCTTCTTCTACACTTCTCTTCTTCTTATATTTAGCTTTGACCGCAAACATTGAAGTTTAAATATCTAAGCTTTAACAATTCTCAAAAAACAGGGAAATATGACCAAATCAACAGCAATTCAACGTCGGACAGGTAAAGTAACCTTTTATGTGTTTGTTATTCTCTTTATAAATCCGTGGTTCCTCAGATTATCGCGGGATCTCTCGATTTTGGCGGGTGGTGCCCGCGAGCGCTCCGCTTCTGAAACACAGGTCGGGGGGGCAGGTCGCATATCGCGGAGCACACACCTGGTGCAATCAAATATGTACCTTACCTATGTGTGTGTAAAGAATGCTGATATGAAATATGAAAAACAACCAGTAGTCAATGTGCAAGCTGCCAATTGAATGGTGATTTAAGCTGCTCTATATTAGGTTCATATATTTGTAAATCTGACTCTGAAAGAGTCAGTGCCTCACCAGCCACGAACCTCACCGCACGTCACTGGTGTAACCATCTGATACTAGCCCAGAGTTAAGCATATTCATCTAGCAAACTATACCTACCTTGGAGTGTTACAATAGCCAGTATCATTTTATTCCAATATGTCCATCCAGGCAAATTGGTGGATCCAAATGTTATAAAAAAACCATATATGATGTAATTTCTTTGTAATCATCCAAAATAATGTTAAGTGTATGGCTATTTTTCCAAGTAGGCTACTGACTGGTCGATACGTGCGATGCATTGAGTGGGCAACGCGCCGTGTATTGAGTGGGCCGGTCTGACAGTATAACTCCCGGGCCACTTTTTCCCCCCAGTCCGCCCCTGGGCAGGGGCAGAGGGTAAAGGGATGGGAAAGATGGATGACAGAAGAGTAGGGAAGTGACAAAGGCTGGTTAGAAAAAGAAGGAACAAGGGATTTCAGACCGATAAAGATAGAGGAGAGAACAGGTGGATGGTGGTGGTGCCAAAAGGAAACAAAATATCTTGGGGAGAGTGCAAAATAGAAGTTTGTGAGAGAGACTGGCCTTGTTTTGCTATTAAACAGTCCAGAAGTGATTAAAGTTTTAAGGCCTGCTCACACGCAATCTATCAGCAAACCCGCATTCCCCCCTCTCTTCTCCCCCCATCCATGTGCTTATTTATTTATTTGCTCTTTTATACATTGGTCTATTCCATCTCGATCTCTGTCTCACCAAATGAGCGCTGACACTCAGTCTAATTGAGATGCATTTTAGCACTGGGATGCTAATCAGAGGGCTTCTATGCCAGGGTGTCATTTGTCCGGGAGGCTGAAAAATGCAGCAGAGCTAGATCATATATTTATAATGACTAATGGCCCCCGGTGTCCTATCACTGCTCTGCAATACATATTTAATAACCCTTACCTGCCTGTCTGTCTCAGCAGGTCTGCCAAGCTCGCTCACCAGGGAAAAATGTCACTGACAGTGTAGGAGAGATGATGGAAGGGGAGGGTTTGTGTGTGTGTGTGTGTGTGTGTGCGTGTGTGTGCGTGGGTGTGTGTGTCAGTGTAAGACAAGAGATCACCATCATGTTTGACAGAGTGTAAGAATGAACGATCCAAGGGATCATTATTTTTTGGCTTTTACTGTATATTCTGAATATTCATTGTCCTTTTATTGCAGATGTAAAAAACTGATTACAAATTCCATTATACAAAGCATTTGGGTGGTAATTGGATTATAAAAGTACCGACTGCAATGCAACCTCTCTGTATTTAAAATCTGGATGAAAGTTGGCATAAATGAATTGGCTCCTTTCTGAAAGAAATGTTGGTGAAATTGAGCAAAACACAGAAAATAATAAGTCTTTAACTACCATGTATGTAAGAGTGTTGTTATTCAGTGGGAAAGCATTTGCTATTTTTGTAACGAGGTCCTGTCACATGGTCACAGGTATTTGGTTTTCTCCAATCCTTGTTTGAAATGAGTGTGTGTGCGTGTGTGTGTGTGTGTGTGTGTGTGTGTGTGTCTAACTTGCAGATTGTGTCTGTCCATGTGCTTGGCTTTCTCATGACTGGTTGCATCCATGGGCAGCGTTTGAAGGATTGGATTTTTTTCTTTTCTTACGCTCCTGATTAAGGCTTTTGGCAAGCACATACTGTATACACACACAAACACACACACAGGCACACATGCACAGATACACATGTGCATCCTGTCTTACTGGTTAATCTGGTTTTGAGACTAAATTAAATTTACGAGGCGCATTATGGCTCAATTTAGGCAAATTACAATGCCGTCAGGCAATCACTGTGACAGATTGAGAGCATCAACACTGATAAGGGGAAAAAAAAGAACGAGAGATCAGGGAGAGCAAAGAGCAGAGGGACATAGGGATGAGTCGGTCATTGTGTTCGCCCACTCATTTTCCAAAGCTGGCCAAAGTCCCCGATTCAATCCACTAACCCTCTACATTGTCTCAGCCATGCCGCCATTTCCCCTCCTCCATCTGTACAGCTGGAGAAAAGACTGCAGTCCTGTCGCTCGTCTTGTTGTACATATTTAAGAGATTAAAGGAAGCCCCGTTTGCTTTGGTGTAATGCTCTTGTAAGTTGAATTTATACAGCAAGGAAAACCCCTTTAACACTACGTGACAATATCCCATAATACAGAAAATCATAAAAGCTGCCTGTGCCATTTGTAACTATAACAATGTTTGATTTTTGAATGTGTCATTCATATCAATCCATATAAACGACAGCAATCCCATTTATTAAATTGCTTGTGCTTTACTGCACCACATTATACCGTATTGTTGACATTGTTCACACCTATGTCTCTATTTCCCCCGGTGTGATATACTTAACAGATGCATGTCAGTGCTTGATGAATATGGGTGAGTGATGTAGTGTACAGTTGTTATTGTCAGGATTTAATCAGTGTTGAGTGATCTCGGTTGTTCCCGCATTCTCTACCAATCAGCATTAGTGACAGGTCACTTTAGGCCCCAGTTATGGGGATACTGAACGTGATTTTCTACATCTGGCCTGGTAAGAGAGCTTAAGATGACTGAGATATTACCCCGTAACTAAGCAGGATTTGGCTATAAATGTGGATTTATGTGGTCTAAAGTAAGATTAGGCTGTGTTTGTATCTTAAACTAAATCTTTGTTTAAAAGCAAATGCAAAAGGCCAGTGTTTTTATTGGTGAAAATATGGTATGTGATGCATGTGTGAGGGTTACCCTAAGGGTAAGCAAGTGTGTGCATTCACCGCAAACGACCTGTATGCATTTATTGTTATGGCTTTCTGCAAGCCTTTAGCAAAGCAGCTTGTTGAGCTGTAATTTCAAAGCTGTCAGTTTTACTGCTGCTCAGGTTGTCTGAGTATGAAACGGGTTGCTTGCTGGCCCAATAAGCCCCCATGTGTCCATATGTTCTATCCCTAGTTATATAGACATATTAAGAGGCAGTTATGTGAATCGTAGAAAAAAAAATCAAATGGCTGCTGTGTGTCTCTTAAAGCTGTCTAAAATCTAAAGTGCTTCTCTCTGTTTTTCACTCTGCTTCTTGTGAACTACAGTATCTTTACAGCACACCTCTTCTAGTCTATTCTATCTCATATCCTCTTCTCTCACCTCTTCCCTTACCTCCTACCGTGTCTTGCTCTAATATATTATTTCATGCCGTGTTACATTACATCAGCCTTTGTTATATCACATTAAGGTTCATGTCACGCTTTGCTGTAACAGCATTGAGATCATGCTCACAAATGCCAGCAAAAACTGCCCACCATACCTGGTAGAGGATTACGAACATAAATTAAGCAGTGGCGTGTGTTTGGGTTTGGGTGTTTGACAGCACAGGAGCCGTCTGCCACAAATTATTTTTGGCTGTTGTTTTATAAGCCGACCCAAAATAGCTGTGCTTACTGTAGAGCGGTGGGTTGATAGTTCCAGAGGGTTAATGAGAGAGGGAGGTAGTTTTGCCATTCATTCAGAGGCCGCAGGGGCTGCAGTTTGGGACATTGTGGATGAAATGCTGGAAGAAAAGAGGGACGGATGAGACTAATGGAGCAAAGTGAATGGAGTTTAATCATTTTGGGAAATGCCTCTGTCTCACATCTCCCTTCGTCTCATTTATATTCTTATCCATTTGAGTTTGTTGGTTGACTTCAATGGAAACTAAATGCAGCAAAGGACAGTGGAGGGACACAACAGTCGGTGTATCAACGCACTTACCCATTAATTAATTTAATACAGGTGTGAGAGTAGTTGAATGTTAACCAGAGACAGGAGCTACCTGACAGAGCAGCTTGGTGTGCTCTAGCTGTTTTTATTGTGTTTCTCCGGTTGCAGCAAAATAACATTTCTTGCACTGATTAAAGCTTCATGATCCCTGTTGGGATCTTGGGTCATTATACAGCAGCAGCAATAACAGTTGAAATAGATGGCATTGAATATATTACTACAAATGATTTCGACACTTTAGTAAAATGGACGTGACATACATAATATGTGAATAAAGATTTGAAGATTCAGCATAGGTATCACAATTGTGCTCACCCTATCATTCAACCTGAACAAATACAAAGCAGGATTTAGAAACTGAAATCAGATATAGGCGTAAGCAGAGCCAGCAGCTTGGTGATTTATTACTCTCTTGTTAGAGGACACTGAGAATTAGCCTGCCCAACAGTCAAAGCATGAACATGGTTCACCACAAGCCATTGATCTGCCTTGGTTAAATTGATCAAAAACGCTATAGCAACTAATGCTACCAACAGCCTAATTGGTCAATCAATTAAATAGTCATATGGAAGATGAAGCAGGGGAGGAAGGCACATATGAGGGGTGGCAATTAGTGGGTGACTCTTAGACAGTGACTAAGACAGCTGTTTGAAACACAGGGTAAAATAAATGAAAGCTACATCTAAAAGGACAGCTCACGGGATAATCTGATCAGTATCAACAGTATCTAGTTTTTGTCATTCTTGTTTTAGTGGTAAATATAACAAACATGCCCATTTCTGACTGGACTAATGAGAAATAGGTTATTTGCAGATGACGTCACACATCGGCATGCTTTTCAGATTGAGGGCAGGCAACTAGAGGCAGGTTCAATACTGCAGCAATAATGCCTACGGTGTTTACGGCTGTTCCAACCAATTAAATCGGGGACAAAACAAGGCCTACTTTTGAGCCATGAAAGTAGTTGTACACAAAGGTGAGAAGTTTAAAAAACTTATCACGGCGACAGTGTTTTGCAGTTTTAGCTAGCTATCTCCAGCTAACTAGTTAGCAAGCTAAAACTGCGAAACACTAGCTACAGAACAAACACCACAGGGTGATAATATCACAGATGTGGCTGGCTATGTTTCCGAAGACATCACCACATGGTCGGTGTTTTTTGTTGGTGTTTTTGTCATTATTTTTATGCGGGGGAAAGCTAGTTAGCTATCTACCGGGAGATTTGTTTTTAGCGATGCTAGCTACCCGGGCAAAAACAAGACGGCAGTCGTTCAATGCTAATTTGGTTCCGAGGTCGTGGACCCAACCACACACCAAATAGTTGGAAGCCTTTAGTCTCTAGTACGCCTTCATCTGGCAAGCCGTGTAGTAGGAGGTCTGGAGGACAATCGCCTCCACACCATGCAAATCGGTCAAGTTGTGGGAAAAAATCGCTCTTCATTTTGTAGGGATCCATCCAATATGGTTCTATTTTCTGGCGATAACGGCTGCGTGCAAGTTAAACCAACCCTTTTACGTATTCACTTTGCTCCATTTTCAATTTGCGCAGTATATAGGTTCTTCACTTCCTGCCCTCCATCTGAATGTCACGTGTCATAATAGTCAGGTGATTGCAAAAAAGCTATAGTTTGATGAAAACATGAAGAAAAGTAATTATGTTCCAGACAGCACCCTTTTCTGTGATTGTGTTTACTTTGGTTTTGCTGACAGTATTTGTTCTGGGCCAAGTCTCATCAGCATCATAGCAAAGATCAAAGTGAAAAATGCACTTTTGGGCATCATTATATATCAAGATAATTCACTAGTGCACTCTATCCTCAGTAACTTATAGCCCCATACTATTCGGGAGAGCACTCATTTACACAGGCAAGACAATTTTATGCCTTTCTATGAAAGAAATATCATCCCACTAAACTATTTGGAGACAGCTATCTTGTTCACAAATTGTTCATCAACCATATTTTATCACCACACCATAACAAACCAGCGATTTAAATAAAGGGAGAAGTGAGGACGGACAGGCACAACCTAAATTCATACAGAGAAAATGTAAGGCTTTAAATTTCAAAAGGGGTGGAGCAAGAGAAAAAAAATGAGGAAGGAGGGAGGAAGACAAATGAGGGGTGGAGGCAGAGTGGATGAGAGGAGACACTCACAGTGACACAGAGGGATGAAAAACCTGCTGAGAGAGACATTTAGTCGTCACCAAGTGGGAAGACAGTTGGCTTGGTCCCAACCCCCTCTCAACAGAAAAGATTTACTTGTCGTTGCGCCGCCAGACCTCCTCATTATCATCTTTTCTATTACTCTATCTTCCCGAAAGCAAGGGACGACAGGGAGGAGAGAGGGATGGAGAGAAAAAGGAAGACAACTCTGATTTACATGCCTCTTAGAAACTGAGATTGCATCTCATTATCATGTGCTATAGTTTATTGTGTTTGGCTGTCAAATGAAAAACATAGAACAGAGAAGGGATGAGCTGGCTGCTGAGATCATCAAAGCTACTCTCTGTGTGGTGGCCTGCCAGCACAAGTGGCTGTCTGCTCTCACAAACTTGGTAACCGAAACACATTTCCACATGCTTACACCAGGCACAAAGAGATTCCAACTCTTACACATCAAATAGCGATGAAGCACTAACTCAGATACAAAAAGGACAGTTTGCAGTTGGGCACATAGACACACATTGGTATTAATAATAAAAGGCTGAGATTACAGCCAGAATACATAGACATTTCCAATTGAATATAGATGAGTACTTGAAGCTCTGTTGGTGTGCACTCTGAATATGTTGTGTCTTGTGCGTCAGCGCCTGTGTGGATTTCTGTTTATTTGAACTAGTGTGTATAACTGCTCACGGTTAAAGCTACACACAGAAAAAAAATGGTTCTTAAATGGTTCTTTAAAAGGCAGTGTGGTTCCACGAAGAACCATCACCTACTAAAGAACCATTTTATCTATTGGATGGTTCTACATGTTTTTCATATGGTTCTTTGGGATATGAAATGGTTCTTTGGGATATTAAAGGGTTCTTAATTCATGTTTGAGTTGTTGAATCGTGGGGGATGCGATAAATTAGAAAAAAAACCTACCGTGCCATGATCTGGGTGTGGGGTAGTTAGCTGCCAGCTGATACGTATATATATATATATATGTATATATGTATATATACATATATACATATATATATATACATATATACATATATACATATATATATACACATGTGTATATACATATATATATACATATATACATATATATACACATGTGTATATACATATATATATATATATGTATATGTATATACATATATATGTATATACATATATATGTATATACATACATATGTGTATACACATATATATGTATATACACATATATTCATGTCGGTGAATCGGGCCCTATAGCCTCTTCCCATATTAATAGCTGTGTTCCAGAAAATTCTAAGGGGAAAGTCATGAATGACAACATAAACCACCAATCACGGTCATGAGATATCTGTCCGCCCCGCCTACTTCCAAGTGACACTCGTCCATCTCTCTGACTGACCAACATCTTTTCAAACCAGTCGCCCGGAACTAACAGTGGTGGTGTAAGGTAAGTGTTGGAAGCTTGGTTATTACAGGCAAATTATTGCTCTTTTTTGTCATGTCACAGCCATCTGTTATCCGAGTGTCTGAATAAGCTAGTCTACATTTAATATAGTATTGGTGCCTGTAGCTTGGCTGGAAGCACTATATTTCCCTCGTTTTGTGGATGCCGCATATATATATTTGTGGAGTTTGAGGTAATGTTAGACTTTTAGTTTCAACAATCCTTAGGTTGTTGAAACCGTTATGAGTTAATTTCGCATGTATTTCGTATTCTAACGGTGACTTGACCGTTAGTTAATTGCCTTTGTTAGTCTGCTAGTTGGCTGAAGCTAACGCTAGTTAGCTAGCTAATCGTTAGCCTACATAGCGCGCGAAAATATATTTAACGTTAATTTAGCTAAGCTGCTATGCTTCTGCCTGTGAAATATATGTAAAATGGCAATAGATGATTAACTAACACTGGTTATTGTTACTGTATGTCTAGATGTGAACTATCTAATTACTTTAGCTATCAACTATTCTTTATTAAAACTTTTTTACCAATTAAAAAAGTATGACATTGCTACATAACTCAATGCAATGTTATGTTAGCTAGCTAACTGCACACGATTGAAAACGCCACCATTTTGTGCTTGCTAGTCAACGGAGTATTTCCAATTGTTGAGCTAACGTTAAAAAATGCCCTTCGGTTAGCTGCTTCGGACTCCATGTTTGACTGACAGCGGCCGGCAGCTGAGCTGTCTGGTGAGGTAAGACAGTAAATAAACGTGTGTTTGTAACTGTAGCTTGCAAGTTAAGGTCAGAAAGCTGTGTTAGCAACTGTTGAAGATCAGTCTTGACAATTTCAGGCACCGCTAGTGTTTTGGCTAACGGTAAACTAGCGATGTGAGTGAGTGGGCGAGCGAGAGAGAGGGAGCGGCGTTGTGGCTGCCGTCAGACAGAGCTGTGCTGATCTGCGCAGAGCTTAGTGAGCTGTACAGACTGAAGGAAGCTGTATACTATGAGCCACATTTTGTGATTATATAAATTATGGGGACCTTAAAGCAATTCCTGAATGTTGTATAAATACACATTATTGATTGTAGTGACACAAACGAGCTGTGGAGGATGAAGCAGGACATTGTTTGAATAAGACTGTTTCTTGAGAAACAGTAGCTTCTGTGCTAGTAGTAGTAGTAGTCCTGTGCTCTCCTTGAGGAGAGCACAGCAGACACTTATGTTCCAGCAGGTAAAAATAATGGATTTAATGTTAGTTGACCTTAAAATGTTGGTGCTTGTATAGTCTATGATTTGTCAGTTTGAAGGCAAATAAACCTGTTGATTTGCTGTAGTACAAACAAGTGCAAAGATAGCTGTAGACATTTTCTGATAATAGTATACTTTTATCACACAGTATCTGTCAATACAAAGTTCAAATGAACACATGTGCTGCTAATGTCTGTGGCAACTGTATCTCTGCATTGAGAGTATGCAGAGGACTGCCAGTGTGTCTGTGTTTTTGTCTTGTGCAATACAGTAATAGGTTAAGCACTATAGTCATACAGTCACTAATTAATAATGTGGACATATGTAGTCGTGATGGTAAAGACCTCATAACAGTGATACATCGGCCATTCAAGGATGTTCAGCATTAAGCAAGGCAAGAATGTTAAATCCGAAAAATGGACATGAGCGATGGCAACACATACTGACTCCTAACATGATTTTGGTCCAATAATGTTTCTCTCTGTCATAGATAATGAAGTAGATGGGCCTACACTACTCCAGATGTCTGAAAGAAAGTGAGCGAATCATTCCAAAAATGAAAGACCAAGTGAAGTTCCTGTCTGCTTTAGCGCAGCTGAAAGTGTGAGTTACGTTATACAGTGAAGCCTTGTAATTTCAGTTAAAATTCTAAGGATTTACTTGTCTTGTTTTTGGTAGTTTTTTTACATGTTGGCTTAAATTAAAATCAGATTTTCCTCCCCTTTAGCCGTGAAAGCGAAGCCCCTGTGAGTCAGAGAGCCCTAGCAGTCCAACCAATGATCAACTGCCAAGTCCAGTTTCCTCCAAAAGTCTTCACGGCACTGACCAACAAGGATGCAGCTCTGTTTGACCATTTGAGCGTGATTGCGTTACATCATGTAAGCAAACCATGTACCTATCATCTGTGAGCTCCAGATCAGACTGGAGATGTAACCACAAAAAAAAGGCTAAGTAGTACTTGCTATCTGGCATTTTCAAAGCATGTGACAGTAATCGAAATAGAAACGGTGTCCGACAAAAGTTCAGCTCTAAACGGTGCACAGCGCAGTACCACTCGCGGCCATTTAGGACACAGTGTCATGGACATAATGAACAACAAAAGATATTTGAATAGTTTGAACTTATGTGTTTTTCAAGAATGAATATTCAAACATAATTTTGGGCCAATTTTGACAGCCGTAATGTACAGTAATGACATGTTATCTGCCTGTAAAACAAGTTTCCTTATTAATCACGTTTTAGGTCTGTATGCCATAGTGAAAACTATGCATCATGATGACAAACTACACATTTGCAGACCTTTTAACTGCACTTTCTGATCATTTGAGTTAGGTATCTGTTTATTGCGCTGATCTGGAATGTTAATCTTGTATAACGCCTTGTGTTTTGTTCCTTTTGAAAACTTACAGGTATCTGTCTCATATTCAGTATGTGCAGCTCTTTAAGTCTGTCCTGCTCAACTTCCCTTTTCTGAAGGGAAGTTGTGGATCTGGATATGTAAGTAGTATTCTCTCATTGACTAAAAGAGTAATGCTAAACTGAATTTTATGCTTCATACTTCATGCTCCAGCTCAGTCCTAATTGTGTCATTGTTTATTACTTAGCAAACATATGCAATGGATGCTGGGGAGGACCAAAGAAGTACGAGCCACCGTATTGCAACAATGAAGCAGGAGTGCCAAAAGATGAGGCCCAACTTGGACATCATTTGCCAATGCCTCCAGAGAGTACAGAAGACACTATATTCAACAACACTCTACTGCAGAGGTCTTAAAAGAATTCCCCTGCTTCTCTATTCCAATCTTGGTGAGTGTTTTATCTAATATATAACACGTGCTCTAAAAAGTTGACTTGACGTTTACCTAGATACTTTTATCAAAAGCAACACTCCTGAGGGAATTGGACAGTCTCAAAACTTTGCAGAATCAGAATTGTGACTTTTATTGAAAAATGATTTGTCATTTGCAGGCCTGTTGGTGAATGCAGCCATACTCCTCCTACCATCGGTCTTCAAAGAAAATGCATCACAGCTGTTTGCAATAGATAAGGTTAGTCATTTGTGTTTGTGGGGGGCAACTTGAATTTGTTTATTTAAAAAAGGGAAATATATTTTCAGAAAATTAAGATTAAGTGCAATTTCAAAAATATGACATCTAATCTCAACAAACTAGCATTTTATGTGCAACTAAGCATATCAGAAAGCTTTGATCTTTAAACATTACAGAATACAGCTTTAAGTTTCAAATGTTTTGTTTCAGGAACCACTAAGCCCAACACCCACAATTGTCCTGAGCAGCAGCGATGGCAAGCCCCTGAGTGACAGCACAGATGTTTTTGTAGCAGTGGATGGACAAAAAATGATGGTGGACAATGAAGACGCAGACGGTTCATTGGTCATGGGTGTTGTGTTGGCCCTCTATCATCTGACATTTTTTTTTTCATTTTTGGAGGCATTTATCCTGAAGCTGGACACACGGGTAGCTGTGCAGAGAGTGGCAAATGCTCCGAATATTTCTTAGATAGGACACTGCATGTAGCACATGGATTACATTGTATAGAGTTGATTTCTGACAATAAAGTGAAGTGCAGTACATCTACAGGTGTTTGTTTTATCCAAAAATCTATTTGCCATCATTTCTGTGCATGTAAAAGATGATTTTATAGATCATCACGGAAAAGATCCTGGAATATGATCTCTAAAAAAGAGTGGGAACCCTGATTCCATTGTTATGCTGTTAAAATGTAAAAGAAAATCATGTTTTCCAAAAATCGGTTCTCTTAAAGAACCATTTATTCCTGGGAAGAACCATTTATTCCTGGGAAGAACCATTTTTACCTAAAGAACCATTTGAAAAGGGTTCTTTATGGAACCATTTGGGTCCATAAAGAACCTTTTTGAAAATGGTTCTTTCAAGAACCTTTTTGTCTTTAGGTTCTTCAAAGAACCAGAAATGGTGCTTCAAAGAACCATTTTTTGAAGGTTCTTTGAAGCACCTTTGTGGGTTCTTTAAAGAACCGTTTAAGGAAATGGTTCTTTAAAGAACCCTGGTCGGAAAGGTTCTTTGTGGAACCAAAAATGGTTCTTCTATGGCATCACTCCGAAGAACCATTTTCGGTTCCAGGTGGAACCTTTATTTTTCTGTGTGTAGATGAGAAAAAGTTCAAATGCATCCCAATGTTTGCCCTAAGACATTGATTTCCGGTTCCCGTTGGCGAAGCTTTCTTACACAGCATGGCGGCATTGATTTACTGCATTGTTGTCCCACGGGACAAAACACATAACATGCATCTAAATCACACAGGCAAGTGGAACATAGAACATTTTAGTGTGTGTCAAATTGCCCTTTTTCCATTACAAAATGGCTTGTAAATTAGGAGGTTTCATTTGCAGGTTTTGACCCCCCCTCCCATCCTTAGTTGAGCTTCTCAGGCAGCATCTTTTTTTAGGCTGCTTCTTTACAAGGCATCTGCTAGCAAGCCCGACCAAACAGACCTTTGCAAAAATGGTTTACGGTTATTGGATTAGGTCCATGACTGAGGTTAGACACTGCCAATCCTAGAGAAGGAATGCTGGATTTGTATGGAGCCCGAAAGGAAGTTCTGTCTTAGTGGCTCAAGCCAGAGAAAATCTAGAGCACATGGCACATGTAGTACTGTTCTATATACTCACTGAGAATACGAGATGCGCAGCTTGTGACAGCACATAACTGATGATTGGTCAGACTAGTTTATATAGGTTTCAAATTACTGATACTCTATTGAACGATTGTGGTAAAAAATAATTTGACCTGAAATGTTGAATTAGAGAAGCAGAATTATGACGGACAGAAAGACAAGAAATGGGAACCAAGGGGAATGTGTGAAAGGACACGTAGCGGGATCAGCAGAGAGACAAAAACCAGATGGAAAACAAACCATCAAAAGATTGAGATGACGGAGATTGCGATATGCATAGAGAACCAGGGAACAGAAATAACAGAAATAACAGATGAAGAGAGTGAGGCACACACAAGAGGGAAAGGAAGCCACCAGGATGAGTGTGATGAGGATAAGCTGGCAGAAGCTTCAGGTTGTAAGTGGGAAGCTAAATTAACTAATTAAGATTTTTGCATTTAAGGGCCCAACAGATCTGCAGGCACTAGTTGCGTGTTGTCAGAAAGCCACTGCTTTTCACAGTAACAAGGAAAGTTCCTCTAGCTCAAATAAAGGCTTTTCTTTTTACAGATAGTTAAACTCAACCAATAGGATAATACTCTTATTAATGTTTATTTTCCTCCAGTCAAGAAATAAAATCACTGCAATGACCTCAAGTGGCTCAACTTGCAGTATGTTCTATTGCATTATCTGTTTTAGAAAAATAAATGTAAGAGGCATCCACCATGTCTGATTGGACCACTGATGTGATCCACTGTGTGGAAGCATCATTTGTTTATTTAAAAAGCTCATTAGTGTGCATGGAAGTTTTTAGTTTTTTTGCATACACTTTATTGGGACAAACACACCTTCGTCACAGAGGTCTGAGTGTACGCTCAGCCACAGTGCAGTGCCCCAGAGCAAGAGTTCCTTTGAATTAGCTGTAATTTCAAATGCCCTCTTAAAGAATGACCTAGACCCTGGGAGCTGCACACCATTGTAGTTGGTGTTCTTACAAGACTGAAAGCCCTGAGGACCACAGCGCAGTTCAAAGAAGTCTCTGAGAAAGCTTACATTCAGGCTGAAGCAGCAGATATTAACATTCCTGATGTTATTCCAGGCGAGGCAAGGTGCAGAGTTAAAGGCACTGTTCCACATTGGTGACTGAAGCCGCAGAGTCTGGAGGAGCATTGCCAAGGCAGCCTGTACTTCATCATTTTTTTTATGCTCATATTCAGGAGCTCCAGAGGCATTTTGAAGGGAAAGGGAAGTAAGGTAAAATCAAAACAGACGATTCACACCCCGACAGATCTGTCAAAGTAGGATGCTGGAGATGAGCTAGCTATTAGGGTGCTCATGGTTTTCTATAAGTTTTATGAATTTAAAGATGAGAAGCAGCTGCAGACTGAACCAAAGGTGTTTCACTCTGCATACACGATCTCCCAGGGGAGCACAGGTTGTATAGAGAGTATTCAAAAAGCATGAGACTGGTTGTTTTTCCATCACTCTTTAAATTGATGAAAATGTATAATATTTCAGTATCGGCACGCTTTGTCGAAGGTACGACCAGAGTCGTGTGGATTGTGTCACTGTGTTTGGACCATGACATTGCAAGTCTGTAGTACTAAACATGGAATCTGAGTATGTCTGCTACCTGACTGTTGCTGAAAGTTGTCTTTATTTAGAAAACAACAATGAAATAGGAAATAAGATCACGTTTCAATCTTTGTCTCTATAACGCTCCATCTCCACTCTTTCTATCGCTTTTTCTTTCTCTCCATCAGTTTTTCAACTAAGGCAGCACTCTGTGCGTTGGCTAAGAGGATAGATTTAGAAAGTAAGACGGGTCATACCTTACTCAAGACAAGATTGTGCACCTACAAAGAAAGGGCAACTTGTTCTCTTTGACCATATGTTCTTGTCTCATCTTTAGATGTAAAACACCTTAGCAAAAGGCTAGATGCCATCTAGAGTGTGACGTATTTGTGTATATTCACGTTAGTTTTCTACTTGATGTGCAGTAATGTTATGCAAGGAGTTTCGGTAAATGTATTCTTCCATCTCACTGCACATTAGCGTAGACCTTGAAATTGAATTGTGGTTATATTTTCATTACGCGTGGCTCCTTGCACAGTAAAATCAAAACGCTTTCAATCCCAACACCTGCTCTCTATTTCACATTCTCTCCCCTGAACATGTTGCACCTAGAAATACCAGCTTGGTTTATTTCTTAGATCAATAGAAACAAGGAAGCAGGTAGCTTTAGGGTCATTTGACCAGGAATAGAGTTCTCCTCAGGTTTAATGTTACATCCAGCACCCGTAAGGCAGATGTATTCATTATTGCACACACAACAATACTGCTATAAAACACACCCCATAAAACCAGTGGCGGGCCGTGCATTTTATACCTGGGCCTGCACTCGTAAAAATGAAGCTCAACACCTACAAATACACTATGAGTGCAGATACATGAATACCCACATGACGGGATGCGGCGGCATTAACGAACAATGCATATAGTCAAAATCAATTCAGCTAAAACACGCATTCCACCACACACTCAAGAGCATGGGCCATTCAAATATTATTCATATCAGAGGGAACAATATTACCCATATCATGAAAACGACACGATAGACAAATTAACAGAGTAGTAACTCTCCTATCACTCCCTCCAGGAAATACACGACTCCATAGTTCTTGTTAGTGACGGATTTATTCGTCTGTCAACACCGAGAGGGAAAATGAGTCCACTTGAACACACATGAATCTTCAAAGTAGATCACTTAAAATCTTAAACTTAACTTTAACACATTAACTTTAACACTTTGCGTGGGGTATATAGACTGCTGCCACTTTGCACGTCTTCTTGTTGCTGTGCACCGGCTAAATGTGTCCCCAGTGTAACATAGGACATAACAATAGTTCCTATCACATATAAAACCAAACGAAAATCCATATTCATAAAAACAAGTTGTACAAATAATAATATATAATATAAACAAGCATATTAAATAATGACATAAATCATATTTATGGCAGTTAAAGCTACTGCAGTTAACTTACCAAAGCTGTTGGTCACTTAAAGACAAAGTCCATCCTCCTTTCTTTGTTAATAAAGAGTTTAATCTCACGGTTGTTCAGTACATCCGTGCGTTTTAGTTCCAGTAAGAAGTCCTTCTGGATTCATGGACGCCAGTGAAGACAGTCGAGCCTCCCCAGTTGTATTTCTTGAATACGTTTTAATGCTCGACAGAGGCAGCAGATATTGGGATTGTCACCGCCCAACATGTCAGGCTAGCCCACTGACCAATCACGTACTTGTAGGCCAGCTAGCAGGCTCCGGCACGTCAAAGAATACGCCCAACATGTCAAACTAAAGATCTGATTGGTTGAACACTATGACAATCAACAATATCGTCCCCATTCACTTAAACTACAAGGGGATTCACTTGTGAGTCTGCAGGCCTCGGGCCTCTCTTCTTACCTAGAGACACAGAGGTGAAATCTGATTGGATAAAAGCTCTACTTAAAACAAGCTGCACTGGAAGCAGAGCACCTGAGGAAGACAGTAGCTGTGCAATGAGAAAATAAGATAATGGGAAAAATATGTTTATAAATTATAATACATATAGTGTATTTAAGAAAGATTATTAAATTATAAACTTTGTGATTCTGTTTAGACAGATTTATCAGGATTTCTACTCAAATACGAAGCTGGCAGCATCTAAAACACCATCCTGTAAGGCCACAGACCAGGAGGCCTCCCTCTTGTCTAATGGACATTTTTGTTTCACATGAAACATGATGCTAATTGTATTTAAATTGCATGGCACTGAGATACTGGTTTTGGTTTGCATCCTCTTTTTCCAGTTTTCTCACTGAAACATCCCCCTCCTCCCGTTGGATTTCCTCTACCTGTCCAGGCCCCAACCTCCGTCTCCTCCTCTGTCTCCTTCTCTGTCTCCTCCTCCGTCTCCTCCCTCAATTTCTCTGAGTCATTGAGGGCATCCAGTGACTCATGCTCATCCCCCCTGTCTCTCTTTCCCTCCCCTGTCCTCTCTGCATGTTTGTGAGACTGAGTGAGTGTTGTGATGAGGGTCCGCTCAGCAGGCGTATAAGCCTGGCTCAGTTAATAATGGAACTAACGAGCATCTGCCTAAATTAGATTTTAATGTGCTCTATCAACTTGCAGCTATATGAGAGGGATGAGGTGGGGGGGCCGAAAGATAGAGAAAGAAGATGACAAGGAAGGCGGTGGTCAAGGTAGACAAGTTGGAAAAAAAGGAAGGATCAGTTATATTGCAATCACCATTTTCTTATATCGTACATATTTGTATCTGCATAGTGCATCATTCGTATTAAACATTGAATATGATATGACAATTATTTGACCTTCGAGTTAAATCCATGACTCAAAACCACTGTGGCCAAAAATGGGACCCGTTTGACAATCAAGTTTGTTATAGTCATTATGTCGCCAGCTAACGTCAGCATTACATGCTTTGAGTTAGATCTGGGTATATATGTAATGTTGACAGCTTTGATTATTAGACTTAAAACATAATCTAAAATTCTGGATCAACGTCTTTAAAATCAATTAACTGTAACCTTTCTGTAGGAAATTTGGCCACGGCTCTGCTGACTTTCAAACAATATCCAATGAGAATGTTAGTAGGATGAAAATCAATAATTTGAATTATCTGTCAAAGCGTGCCTGGTCAAATTGAAAGTCTTGACAGAGTTATTGTCCACAAAACAAGGTGTAGTTTCAGAAGCGTACTGTTCTTTTGTGTTCTCAAAAAAAGCGAAAGGTTTAGAAAGATATCTTAAAAGAAAAGGCAACCATTTTACAGAGCAGGAGGTAAAAACACCTGCATTTTGGGAGCCTCTGGAGAAGCATAGCTCTTTCTTTGAATGAAAATAAACAGAAACTTGAATCACTTTCAGTTTAAAATAACATGAATTTAGTTTGCAGCTGAGAACACAGATGCATTCGGGATATTGTTGGACAGCAAATAAACACAATCAATCAATCAATGGACCAATCACGTTTTATATATATAGTAACTTTCAAACAAATCAAATGCAATTCAAAGTGTGTTACAAATGATTAACAAGACGAAACAAGATGAAAATGGAGAGACGGTGAAGAGACTATTATTGCACCCAAAATAAAGTTAAGAAAAACAGATAAATAGAAATACAACACTGAATAAATAAATCATGGTAATACAGTAAAATAGTGAAACAAAAAAAAACATTGATCAGTATATTTTACTTTTATTCCTACTTTTTAGTCGAATGCATATAGATGGTTTATAAATGAAGTTACATCAGTTAATTTGTTTTCCGAGTATGCCATTAAACACCAACGATGGCCACCGTGTGCATGAAGCACTATCCGTTCTTTGGTTTATCTGGATGGCAAGCTACCAGTCTACCACCCTGTTGAGAAGATTTATGACACATTCAAAAAGATTATGTTTATGTTTACTGCTTTTACACACTTTAATTTACTCAGGTCTGCTTGTCACTTCATGACAGTACTTTTGCTACTTTAGTCCTTCAGTGATTTCCTATAATTCCTCAAATGAGTTTGGACAATCCCCAGAGAAGACTGACCATAAAAACATCCATAACAGAATTTATGGAGTGGTTTAGCACCATGGTCTAAGTAATATAATAGTAATAGATGCCTCTATGTACAGTAGGTAAGACCTGACTATTTAAAAGACTTTGGACTGGAAAGCGTGAGACTTTTTTAAATCGTAAGGTTTTACAGGTTTTTTTGATTTTCCGTTCTCTGTGGAGGCATGTAAGAAAAATAAGTGTGATGTAAGAATTCAAGGAAACACTTTTATTTTCCCACTTTGACATAATATTTGATTAAAGTAATTACTGATGATGCGTTGCACCTTTTGACCAAATCTACACATGAATTAGTAAAGATTAGGATCAAGCAGCGAGATTTGAGAGAGAAAACATTCGGCTATAGTGATTGATGAGTTGCCCGTGTGGCTGACGGAGCTGCAGACATGCATGGAACTGTAAATAGACACTTGATTGATATCACTCCATTGTGCAGTCTGGGGTTATGGTTGAATTTCTTCTTCAGGGTGAAGTGGCATCATCACTCAAAGCTGTGTGGTGGGCACAGCTGTCTCCACAGGTGCTGCACCAATTGATGTAAGGGTCCAGGGTTTAGGTTTGAAGGGTTTTTCAGAGAGAAATCACATTAAACCTTGATGTTGTGACTGTTGATGCTTGTGTTTAAACATCTTAAGGCTTTCTCATCTTTGACGGCTTTGCCTAAAAGAAGTAAATAAAACATCACTCTGTCATTCCCTTTCTCAAACTATCCAATTGTTCTTGCTTATTAAACCTGACTGTCATCTTTAACCACATGTTGGTTTTGTTTCTCTACAGAGTGCCGTGATGTGTTGTTACCCATGATGCTGCGGGAGCTGGGCGGGGCACTGGCCAGTATGGCTGACGGGCCTCATGACGAGAGGAGAAATAGTCTGGAGCTGCTCAACAACATTCTGGAGGTCCTGAGCAGAGACAATGTGGTGAGACGCACCGCAAAGTTTATAGTAAAGAACGCACAATGCCAATGCTCACACATGGCATTAAATTGCATTCTGGGTGACTGATTCAGATTCAGTGTAGTTTTAAACATATGTTTATGTTTTTGACAACCTAGTCCATGCTGTTGCATATACTGTCGTATGACAAACTGCCAATCCCAGCTTCTATTGTTCCTATTTATTCCTCTCTCTCTCATACAGTATGTCACCTAATTTCTTGTATTTATTTACACCTTCTTTGATTTTGAGGTTGTCTTTGTAGTTTTACCCGATATGCAAACAGCAATCCCAATCATGTGTAGATTACCACGGCATTTGTATCTCCCCCACCGTAATGATGTGTTTAATGAACATTACAGCAGTGGTCCTTGCAGAAACACCTGGTGGAGGTCTACGCTCTACTGAGTACACGTTTCTAGTTATTGGGAAAGTGTTAAAATAAAAAAATGATTAATTCCGTGAATTAGAAAACATATCCTTTTATCTTTTTAGCATCTCTGTGCCACCCCAGTGCAACCAGTCTCCTAACGAGTAAAGTAAAGTTGTTGACAACCTGCTTAGTCTTTGAAGTGAAGGTGTGGCTTTCTTCAGCTCGATGTTGTGGAGTAAATATGATGAGACGAATTTGTGTCGGTTAAGGTATAAAAAAACGAAAGCAGGCGGTAGCATAGCATATATATACATATACTGTATAGTATGTATATATGTACACACACATTTACATGTCTCTACCACAGAAGTATAGCAACATTCACATGTGAACATGTATAGGCCTACTGAGTTGTACCTGATGACTTCTCTGTGTTTCCAGTTCTTGGAGCAAAATACTTTTCAGGCAATAATATCTGGGTACGCATTTACATTTTTGTCGACTCATTTACATATCTCAATACACTTCCAAATCTGAATTTGGAGATTTTTTGTAGACGTTTACAAATCTGATTGCGCACACACTGATTGATACAATGTTGTGCTGTGTGGTTTTCTAAAGCCTGACTGATGTTGTGATTGAATACTATTTGTGTCTAATAATTCTTTAGGTTGTTCATTAACTAACTTCAGCTAAAACACTTAGATAGGCCTGTAGTTATTAACAACTGAGGGATCCCCCCTTTCAGCAAAGGGAGAGCATAGGCAGATTTCCATATGTTAGGAATATCATGGTTGAATTGATAACGATTAATAATATCACAAATAATAGTCAGAGCTTCTGCTATAAAGTCTACAGCTAACTTGTAAAAGGGAGGATCAAGCTTGACAGGACTTAAGGATTTGTTAGGATCAAGTTGCTTTCAGGCTCTGTGGACCTCTATCACATCAAGTGGAGTAGAATCTCAGTTTTGAGCCATGGAATGAGTTGGGTGTGGTGAAGAGTGAGCTTCCTGCTTATCAGGCTGTTGTGGATCTGGACATAAAGACTCGTATAAGAAACCTGAAGAGACAAAATTGTCATTAAAGCAGTTAAGAAAGGAGAAATGATGTCAGTTAGAGCAGCGGTCCCCAACCTTTTTTTGCATCACGGACCGGCCTTCAAGGTGTGGCGGATAAACACGACGAAATAAAATGATACGACCGGCATGAAAACAAAAATGAAATGCATAAAAAAATACAACTCACAATAACGCTGAATCAGTGGGAGCCCTGAGCTTGTTTCTATGCAACAAGACTGTCCCATCTGGGGGTAATGGGAGACAATGACACCCGAAGTGTGTTCCTTATGTCTAGTCTACTTCGTTTTGTTTTGATTGCTGTCACTGCAGAACATCCCGCTTCACAAAGATAGGATGTGTCAAATGGAAGCAGGGTTTTCAGTGCTTTTGTGGCGATCTCAGGATATTCAGCCTTGATTTTAATCCAAAACACCAGCAAAGTTGTTGTCTCAAACATACTTTTAAGGCCGCCGTCATTTACAAGAGCCACAGGCGGATGAAATTGGGAGAGAATCCGGTCATTTTTCAAAATAAAACTTAAATAAAAACTAAATAAATAATATTTATTCTTTCTGTGCGGCCCGGTACCAAATGCCCGGTGGTTGGGGACCACTGAGTTAGAGTACATGAGTCTTTCACATTGCAGACTGGCAACTCATTTGTAACCTTTGTAACTCTTTATGCTGCACAGTTTTTTGTAAAACCCAGACACTGTTGTTTGCCAATGAAAAGCCACACACACTTTTTTTGTTAAAGTAAAGGCCAGAGAAATAAAAACTGCTCATGGCCATGCAGGGAGGATGGAAAACAGGAGCAAGACAGAGAGTTAACAACTCAACAGATGGAGGTAAATGTGTTTATGTCACAGACAATAACATGGAGGGATTTTACAAGAAAATGATGCAGGGAGCTGTGGAGATGATGAAATTGGAACGGGAAAGATAGAAAATAGAGGAGGCAGAGGTGATGACAGACTGTGTCACCTCCTTGCCCTCCATCTCTTATTTTCTGCTTCTTCTCTCCTTTTGTTTTTCATCCATCTCTTCATCTCTCTCTTCCTCGCTCTGGGTGGTACCTGATTGAGTCGTCACACCACAGATGTCTCCAAACTGGAGAGAGATGAAGAGGATGGAAGAGATGACTCCGCAATAGACAGATGCTCATGTCTGTGGGAGAGTTTGTGTTGAATTTATAAGTAACTTGTGTGTGTGTGATAAAGAGACGATGCGAACAGTCAGAGACAGGAACACATGACTACCAAGACTCTCTCGCTTTTTTCTTTCCCCCTACCCCCCGAGACAATGTGTTCTTTTTCACATCACGTCGCCAGTATAGAGATGATAAACCAGTCAGTTTGGAATATATGAACACCATTGTGGCTCACCTCTCGTCTTCCTGCTCTGAAAAACTTTCCAGGAAACCAAAATACCCACACACAACCCGGCCACGTGTGTGCAACAAGTGCTGGACTGCCAAGTGCTGAACCAGCCATAACTTTTAACTTGTATACATATTTAGCTACCAATCCCACTACTGGCTGTTTGTGCACAACTATATACTAGCTGCATATGTATCTCACAAGACATAGCCGGACGACTTCAAATCAGCCGAAACCAAATAGCATTTTGGAAATGTGTATTGCTGCGTTGGCAGAGTGGACATATGGCAGGCGTATTTAAATGTTCGAGGCAGATTTTGAACACATTGAAAATTGGGAGTTCCCTTTCTTTTGTGCATGATTTTTGGTTGCTTTCCTCCGGTGTCTATTCTCAATCGTAGTCTTATTTAGGATCAACAGCTGCGCCTCAACCTATCTACATGAGTGTGTATGTGTGTGTGTGTGTGTGTGTGTGTGTGTGTGTGTGAGAGAGAGAGAGAGAGGTAGTCTGAGATGGAAATGGTATACAAGATGACACACACACAACTGTACAGTTGTTTATCTCTGTGGCCTGTGGCTGTGAGTCGGTGCATTCAATGTGGTTTAATCTTGCCGACCTGATTTTCATCTTTCAAATCATTTGCCATCAGGCCAGCACACAAATGCACATACACACCAACATGCACACGCGCGCAAAAGAGAGAGTGCTTGAAACTTTGAACTTGAGTCTTTTTTTAATACTGTTTTTTTCGGACCTTCAGTCTTCGCTTTTATGCTTTACTGATCAGACAAGGACACGTAAGTACACATACACACACAAATTTAGGTCAGATTATGCTCACAATGTTGCACACAAACACACAGATGCACCCTGTAGCATTTTTGCTAAGGTGTGTTTGGATGCAGCAGATGCTTCACTAGAGAGTTACCTCCAGGCAAGTCTGAGTCAGCTTCCATTGACCGGTTCCCTGTAGCAGTGTGTGTGTGTGTGTGTGTGTGTGTGTGTGTGTGTGTGTGTGTGTGCGTGTGTGTGGTCGTATGCACATGGACACAGATGCTTTTTGAGAAAGGACTTTGTGCTATTTCTGTGTGTCATTAGTCAGACCTAATTTCTCTTAATTTGCAGTCCTCACAGGTCATCAAACAATTGTATTGCTTTTGTTGCCGTGACAGTAGATGACAGAAGATGTATCTTTATCTTCTAAGACAAGAAAGGTTTCAATAGGTGAAACAACCAAAATGTTCCGGTCTTAATGTCTAACAGCTCCTATATATATAGATATATAGATATATAGATATATATATATATTATATTTCATGACATTTTAACTATTTGAAACAGGAACTGGTTTTGAACACAGACTGTTAGATTCCCCTTGCCTCTGGCCAGATGGAGAAAAAGAAAGATGACAGAAAAGGGGCTTCAAAGGTCTGCACACAAAAAAAATAAATCCATATCCACGTGCCTTTGAGGTTCAAATGTCCACACTGAAGGCTCAATTTCTGATTAGTGAACAGACTTTACATTTCCGATGCAGAAAACTTTATTCTCGTTCTCGTTTCATTTGATCTGCCAATCATCCATTCGGAGCCCCTGTGAAGCTTTGGACGGTGTTGTTTTCTCAGTGAGGAGAGTTCACAATAGGGGAAACCAGCTCTACAAACAAAACCTGACGAATCTCCAAAAGTTCTGTTCTGAGATGTTTGTCGGAGCAGCGCCAACATTATGCCTGAGTGGATGCCGATGAACAGGACCGCCTGTTCTGCATCTGTGTGTGTGTGTGTTTTCGTGTGCGTTTACACCTGAGAAAATCAAACAGTCTTTTGTTTATCTTTCTATTTTTTCACTCCATCCTTCTGTGACATTCTCTTTCTCTTACTCTGCTCTCTGTCTATCTTTTTTTTTAGGGTGAAACATTTCAACATATCCAGGACATCGTGGTGTCTCTGTTGAGGATCATCAACCGGACGGTCATCACAATGGGTCGTGAGCATGCTCTAATCGTAAGTACATGCGACTTTGCATAAGTGTCATATATATATATATCTGACTTTCCATGAGTCAAGCATTGCACAACCTTCTTTCTTGTCTTTTTCTCTGGTGTTTAAAGTGGATTTGTAGAAAAGCCAACCCCGTATCCACTCTTGTCTGCTCTGCAAAGTCGTTCTGAAACACAACGTATGCCAACACCAGCACATATTGTTTATAATACACACTTTTATTGCACATACAAGAGGACGATCAGGAAGATAGGGGGCATCATGGGAGCTCACACGCTGTTTTTGGATAATTAGTAAGTGTGGTGTCATCCAGGATTCTTAATTGGTGGCAACTTGTCAGCCAGAAGCAGCTGAAGTAGCTCCTTCTGAGATTAGTGGTTAAACTCCGAGCTGCTGTGGACTAAGCATTGTGGAAATAATGTGTTTTTATGTGTGTGCAAAATAATGATGTGGGTGAGTGTGTTTGCAACAGGGATAGACTCAATCAGACAATGTCTGTCGATATAAAATACCATATTCTTCTACGAATTGTAGAAATGGGATAACGTACCTTCACCTGACAAAATATACAGATTCTTCTTTTGTACATTTTGGTAAGATGTGTTGCGTATGTTTTTCACATCATTTGTTGTTTCTCTATTATAGCTTTAATGAACCAGCTTAGCAGTGGCAGTGTGCCCTGAATGCTACACAGATATGGAAATGATTATTTACGTTATATTAGATGTTTGTTGTACTGACTGTGGAACTGCAGACAGTCACAGTTAGTGGGTGCCAGATTACATGAAACTGATGATGTAGGCCTTTCCATATGTTGCACAACAACAGAGCATTCCTCTGCACAATTTGTGCAATGTGAACTTAAGAAAGACTCCAGACACAATCAGCTAGTTTAAAATTAATTTGTACAGAATGTATCGGGGCCTCATTAGCTTAGACTTTACAACTATTGATACAATGTTGAAACATGAACACGGGCCAATAACTAACTGTGGAGTGATAACTTGTGTACCCTTAGTTTGCATTGGTTTACAAGTGTATATACTCTGTGTGTGTGTGTGTGTGTGTGTGTGTGTGTGTGGAGTACTTCTTTGTGTTTCAGTGAGTTTACTGCACGTGTGTGTTCGTACCTATACGTGTATATGCCATTTGTACATGTGTTTGTATGCACATGTGTGCTTGGACATCTTTGAAACTAGTTTGAGCTTCCATCAAAACACTTCTGTTTTGAATGGTAATAAAGGAGGGAATCAATCAGTCTGCCAGACAATGATGACAGAGTTTTTAATCATCTGACACGGCTTGTCAGTCTGTGATCAGCTGCCTATCACATTGTCTCTTAATGTATTCTAAACACAGTCTCAACACTCTCCACTGCTCTCCAAAAACCCTGATATCCTTCCAGCGAGCTGCTTCTTTGTTTCCAGAGAGCTCATCAGCTTATTTTCCACTCGTATCCTCTTTAGCTCTTCAGTTGTTGCTACATTCAAATTTTGCTTGTCAAGCCGTCCAAAGACACAGTATTCCGATTAGTTGCTTAAATTGCTTGGGATTTTCAGAATTGCTCTGATTCCTCTTGTTAATGGCTGTGATTTAGCCAAAATTGTTGTGAGGATTCATCCCCAGCTGTAGCGTGAATCCATCTTGGCTACATCTGTCTATCTGTCTAGACAGCCACTCAGCCAAGTGACAAAAACAATAGGCCTGTCTGTCGTCCAAAGTGGCAATGCTTCATCTCTCTGTTACAGCATTATTATGGGAAAATGGTATCCTCACAGTCAAGAAGTGAATCACAAATTAGCCGCTGAAGTCTGGTTCCCGCAGAGAGAAATCCATGGTGATCTCAATATTCCTCTGAGATATATCAGAAAGGAAAGTTCAGCAGCTCCTTTGGTCCTGTTTTCCGTCTTTAGTGCATTTCTGTCCTCTCTACTTGGTTACCTGGTGTATATTTTCAAAGATGAGGATGGATTGCTGTGGAAGAAGTGCCATTTACAGGGATGCACCAGATGCCACCAACTGATTTAATGACACTTATACACACTACACACCAACAGGCCCATGAGAGAGATGCTTTATTTCAAAACGTTTGGGGCCTGTGGTCTCCTAAAGCACAATCAGCCACCCATAGGCCATATGGCTAGAAAGGTTGTTGTTTTTCTAAATCTTACAGCCACCAGAAACACTTCTTGCGGAGTTTCTTCACACGGGCCTTGGTGCTGGGCCGACTGGAGGAGGAAGGGGCTGGCGTGGGCTTGGTTAGAGTGGGTGCAGGCACATCGTACTCCTCCTCCAAGGCCTCCATCACCCCCTGGAAACGTCCCTCCTGCTGTCGGAAATCATGCTCTACGCTGGAGAGGAAAGAAAGAGAGGGCAGTTGAAGGGGGTGATAAGGATAAGGGAGAGGCAAGCGGGAGCACAACTTAGAGGTTTGGGCAGTGTCAAACCGAGTCACATTTATTTATATAGCTCATCTTTCAAGAGATAAGGGAGGAGGATGAACAGAGGGATGTGACTACAGTCAGAAGTTTACTGTGCAGAAAGAGAGATTAGAAAGAGGGATTGAGAGGAAGGTGAGCGAAGGAGTTTTCGTGACATCAAAATGTGAAGTGTATCCCAAAATGCTGGGTTGTACTTACGGATAATGCAGCTTTATATGGAGGCGTGAACTCATGTTGTGTTCTTAACTCTGATATATGCACCTTCAGCACACACACACATACTTTCACACAGGCCTCAACTCAGCTTATTTCACTTCCAGTATTCTTCTGCGCGTCATGCACCAATAGATCACAGGTCTGGTGAGACGAGAGGAGTGGAAGGAGAAGGAAAAAGAGAGCGGGAAAGGCAGGAGAGCAAAGGGAAGGAGCGGAGAGGGGCATTTGCAAAATGGAGGAGCTCAAGGAAGGAACTTTGAGTGCTCCTCTGATGATATGTTCAAAGCAGACCCTCTTGGCTTTCTTTTTCTATGCTTCTGTCATTCCCCCTCCCCTACTCTGCTCTGACTCGTGCTTTTTCCTCACCATCTCTCTGAAGTGTCCATCGCTTCGGGTCATAGTGTAGTAGACTTTGAGTTTTTCTCTCCTTTTGGTAAGTGGGTTTTTGTGTGTGAAAGAACGTGTGTCGGATCATAGGGGTGGCGCTGCATAGGGGCCCGGCATCTGGAGTTAATGAGCCACATGATGAGGCAACGAGGGAAGAGACAACAACCCACAACAACCCACCCTCCCCTCATCTAACATCCCAACACACACACACATGCTGTACAAACACATATGTGCTCCCCTGACGCACCAACGTGTGCATCTACCACAACAAGCCCATGGCTGAGCGAGGGAGAAGAGGAAACATGCAGGGACTTGTATAAGGAGAGAGGAAAGAAGCTGAGGGATGCATGAAAGAAAGGCAAGCTTTACTAAAACAGGGCAGAGCAGGTCATAAAGGAGAGAAACAAAGAGACAGAGGGAGGTAAAGGAGGAGTGCCACCAGAGACGACGAGAAGAGAAGAGGAGGAGGGCAGAAAGGTCTCTGCTCCCAGAGAAGGAGGGAGTGAGGGAACGAGTGAATAAAGTAGAAGGTAAAAGCTCTGATGGGCATAGAGGAAGGGAGATGGCTGCCATAAATAAATGATAAAGGAGATGTACTACTGTATTACTACACACACACACAACATATATATAAGGAAAGATAAAGTGGTGCACCTGTCCCACATCTACTCAATTTATGTTTTTTTTATGACAGGACGTTTCTTTGTTGGGTCTCTCTTTACCCACACACTTCACTGGGTTTCAACCTCCCTCTCTTTCAATCCTCTCTAGCTGCCTGTCTCTACCCATATCTACCTCTCTCACTATTTTTCATGGGATTGCGACACAACGGGGGAAAGCTGCTGCCCTTAATTCAGTGTGCAAGCCGCCATCTTCCGCGTCTTCACAACTTTGTGTGTGGCTGTGTGTTATTGTTGTTTCTTACCTTGTGAAAACATGTTTTGTCCTTTACTTTTTAGTTTAAGTGAGGGTGACCGTTAGTCATGTAATTGACAGGGTTTAGGTTTTGCATGTTATCTCTCTTACATATTAGCTGTGTGTGTGTGTGTGTTACTCTAGGTGTGTGTCCGTGCATACATATCTCTCTCTGTGTGTGTGTGTGTTTGAGCTGTTTAAGCTTTGGGAGGGGCTGTGAAAAGTTTCTCTCCCCCTTGTCTCTCAGCATACAGATTAATAAGAACAGACAATGGCAAAACATCTTCAGGCAGCCAGCCCACATCAAAACCAATTTTTTTTTACCACAATTCATTAAGATGGATGTTACACTCCCACAAGTAATTCATCTTCTGCTTGTATGTCTCTCTTCCCCTATCTGCCATCCTCTTTACCCAGAATCCTCTCTGTGGGTTTGATAAGGCCGTCCAATCAAACAAATGGAGCTTCTGACTTTTGTGTTTTTGTCACAATGGGCCACTGAAAATGTTTTCTGCTTATATAATATGTGTCATTTATTTTGTAAGAAACTTATATAACCAATATATGAGAAATATGATTATCAAGGAGATTCCGCATATCTATCCAAGTCCTTAATGTCTTTCCAAATAGCGTGAAGTATATCCATTTCTTTGTTTGTCGGTATGTACGAGTGTGTGCATGCAAGTATGCATATGAAAAGCTTGCACAGACGTTCCCAATGAAAGCTGATTCCGCTTATCGTTGGATTAATTAGCATGTGTGTATGCATGATTATATTTGCACATTTTTGTTGTAACGCAAGTTCATCTTTGTTTGTATGTACTTCATGCGTAATGACTCTGTGTAAAGTGGGGGAAGTTTGTGCGTGTTCATTCCCATCTGTGCACATCTGTATGGATTTATGGATGGAATAGTATGTTACCATGTGGCAGTCATTTCCCCTCGGAGTTCATTATTACTTGGCCAAGGATCCTGCTGTGTTAATTAAGATCAAGGGGGAGGAGAGAATCGGAGGAAGAGTGAGTCGTAGAAGTGTGTGAAGAGATGGAGAGATTAAACAACAAAGTTAAGGAAAATGAAAATACAGGAGGGATGCATGTGGGGCTGCTGGGTTTGAGATAACTGCAGAGATAAAGGCCTTGTAAAATGTGTCTTCATCCCCTGTGGCCTGCAAGAGAGATTTATCTATATTTATGATTGTAAACAAGCATATTTACGCATAGCTTGGGTCTGATACGTGCCCACACAAAGGTTTTGGACTAAAAGGAGGGTTTTAATGGCGGATTATTCCAGTTACAGCAAGTCAATATTTTCCTTTTATGTTTCTGTGTCCTCCATGGAGCTACTGTATATGTTAAACCATGCATTTCCAGCTTGTGTGAGGCGCAGTGCACATACAGAGCAGAGTCCTGGAGATTGGGTGGGAGTGGGACTCAAGGCGTTTATATAGCTTTTGACATTTGACAGATGGAATGAGGCAAGGATGTCCAGCGGAAAGCAGTTTGATTGAAAGTTAGAGATGAAAGAAAGAGAGCTTGAGCAGGCATGACATGATTAGAATAAGAGAGGGATGGGGTGAGGTGATGGGAGGATTAAACTACAGGATGTGGAATCAGATTGTGAGGTTGCAGCTCTGTAAAAATGCAGAGAATCTTAAGAATGCAATTACTTATTTAGGTCACACACCCGAGAGGACGACTGGAACGGGGAAAGACGCATCATTTAGGTGCTGAATTAATTTGCTTGTTTGCACAGAAGATTCTTTTTATGTGTAAATAACTTTCCTGGAGAGAGCATCCTCGTCTAATCTCTTTCAATATTGATGAGGCGGATCACTCATAGTCTCGCATTTTTCGTATAATAGGAATATATTGTATGAGTAGCACAATTATCAGAGTGGGGGGGGGGGGAAAGGGCAGAGACAGCAGGGTACCAGGAAGAAAGGCAAATGAAAAATAAAATGATAAAGAAAGATGTGCTGAATAAGTGAAAAAACGTGGAAAAGCTGTGAGAAAAACAAATGTGAAATGCATTATTTCCAAGTCTACAAAAGCCATATTAGTTGTCAAGGAGAAGTCTCACGTCTGTTTATTCCGCTGCAGGAAAGAATGAGTGGTCATTGTTGGGTTATGTAATGCAGTAAGCTCATTATCGTGATCAGGTTACCTGTAGATGATGCAGGCTGTCTTTTGGCAGGTAGAGCAGTTGTTAATGTCCTGACCAGTTCTGTATGAGCTGCGACTGCAGGAAAAAACAGATGTAAAACATTCGCACACACTTGCAGAAGAAGTTTAATTCAACATACTTATGTGCGTCTAGACGGCACCGACACATCTGATGTTACAAATACCTTTTTTTTTAAGTGTTATAAATTTGACATCTTTGAAAAGGAAGAATCTAACAATAGATATAGAACAGGCCTTGCTTTTCTTTACTGGAAATAGTCTCGCTCTCTTGATGGCCGGTGTCACAATTTGTATTGGTCCCTCCGCATGCTTAATGCAGCAACATCAGGTGTGTTCTCTGGGGGGTTGTCAAAAGATGTTTAGTGCACGCGATGTACTACGTCAGGACAATTCAGGACTTCACCTGAATAGTTTTGGTGGGTGGCCTGTTTGGCATTCCAGGCAGGTGAAAATAACCACCAAGCACTGTCTGACACAAATATCATAAGCATAGTGTTCAATGAACATCATCTTTGTATCTTTTATTCTCGCTATTTAAAAAAAAAACATGATTACACGTGCAAACCATGTTGTCAAGGTTGAACAAGACTACAGAGCCTGAGCCGAAGACTTTTGGGAAAATAAAGTCCGATAAAAACATCTGACGAGCTTCATGCTGACTGCTGTTTAATTAACACTTTATTTTGCCAAGATAGTTTGTCTGCCCCTTTCACTGAACTGTTCAGATGAGAGAGTAGCTGATTCATGTTGATAAAATAGACATTTTAATTACATGGAGGGAGACCGTGTGACTGGCATAATTTGTTCTCCCCCACCCGTCTTTATCAAAGACAAACAGCACAAGAGAAGACAACTATTTGCTTCGGGAGAAAAAAAGAAAACGAGGAGCTGAGCACAACGACAACCTCTTAGCTCAGCCGACATTTTTATCACAGCAGCCCACTTAAAGCTTTCATTTCACAGCTACATGTAGACCCTCTCTTACTTTCTTACTCTTTATCTCTTTATCGCTCAATTGCTCCCTCTTTCTGTCTCTTCTCTTTTGTCTGCCTTTTTGTCACTTATCATGAGGCACGTGAGCACACACACACACACACACACACACTGAAGAATATGAATACACACTCTTAAACAGTGACTCACACATGGCAGGACAGCGTGTACACTACGCCACACAGTTTAGGAGCCTTATTTTCCAGCTTACACATTAATTTCATTTCTCAAAGGTAATATGATCGGGATTAGTCTGGAGCTAGAGACATCTGTTAACCTTAAACAGAAAGAAGCAGGGTAAAAACATGAGTCAAGAGTTAAAAAGAGGTTGTTTAGGTAGGGAAAGATGGATCATTATAGAGAAGATGAGGGTATTTTTTCCTTCCCGATATCAGAACAACTCTAGTTTTCGGTTGTTTGGGCTGAGGAGAACAACCGATGGGTATGAGTGATTTGGAAGGAGGTGGTAGAAAGTGGTTATGAGTTAGGATGGGAGAAAGACATCTAATATGAACTTCAGGAGAAGAATTACTGACAGTAAAGGTGAAATGGTGAGGAGGAGGAGGAGGAAGAGGAGGCAAAGAATTGGGAGCGATGGAAACAAACAGAGTGACAGCTAACGCATGACAGCGGGGGGAGAGTGATGGACAGGTTGTCGGGGCGGAGACAAGGGGGGAAGATCACAACATGGTGAGAGGGGATATGGACTGATTTAGTTGTTAGAGGCATGATTCACATGTGGAGGTGCAGAAAGAAATGAGGAGGAGGAGGAGATAAAAGGGTATTAATTAAGAATGGAGGAAAGATAGGTGTGAAAAACGGAGGCGGAGAAATGGATGAATAGCTTGAAGCGGGTTGAAGAGCCTCGGAGGAAGGGGATGCCGTTGATTGAAATGAAGGGATTTATGGAGAGCAGAGAAACAATGGATGTGGATCAGGAGACTAGAATTTAAGAATAAAATAATTAGCTGAAGAGAGAAAGAAAGAAGCGATTAGTTTGCTTTGGTGGGCAGCTAAGATATCTCTAAGGGACACTGTTACTATTTGCCCTTTTAAGGTGAAGGAACAGAGGAAGGATCTACTAGCATTGACTCCAGGCTGGCAGGTATCGTATATATATGTATCCCTACAGGATTAAATCTCTCACACACGCACACTAACACACGCACTGCAGCAGTTATCCACTGGCCTGACATTTAAAATCTATTACACAGACTTGAAAGCCTGTCAGTATATATTGCCATAAAAACTCAAATATCCTCTCTTCTTCTTCTCACTCTCGCACACTCCAACTGAAGCACTAGCTATTGCAATGAATATCTCTGAATCTTATTTTTTCTCCATCTCTCATCTCTGTTTTCATCCTTATCTTCATGCCTCTCTGTCTTGGTGTCTAACCCTCTAGCTTTGTCCCATATCACACAACATCCTCCATTTGTTATTTTTTTCATTCCTGCTGTCTCCCCCATTTACTACCCTCTCTCACCCTTCGCTGAGGGCCTTGCTCTTCTCCAGGTCTTGAATGACGTTGAGAAGCACTTTGATCTTCTCCTGATTGGACTGTAGGTTCTCCTCCACACTCTGCAGCTGCCTCTCCAGCCCGCGTGGTGCGCTCCCTGCGGGGGCAACCGACAGCCCTCCTGGAGCTCCATTACATTGTGCTTTTATATGAGTCTTGCAAGGCAGAGTGTCGTCGTCGAATGATTTGCTCTTCTGTTTTGCGTAGTCCTTGAGTTTGATCCGTTCTGAGGGCGTTTGTTTCGGTGTGTTTGTGGTCTCCTGAGTGTTTTTGGTTTGCGCTACAGGTGTGGCCGCTTTGGAACGATCGGGTTTCGGAGAGTTTTTTGGCGGGAGAGGTGGGGCGTCAGTAGATTTTAAGTCACTGTGAAGGGAAGGAGCTGGATGTTTAGAAGTGATACGGACTGATGTGTGTTGGTGTGTGTGTTCATCAGCGTGCTGGATATTAGCCAAGTCGTACTTGCGTTTGTCAGTCAAATGTGGCTCCATTGCTTCTGCAGATGGTGTGTGCGGTCGCTGTGTATGCGTGGTAGCTGTGGTCCGGTCTGTGTTGTTGTGCATTTGTGTGTCTGTTGTTTGCGTGGCTGAGTCCTTGTAATAAGTGAAGTCTGCAGAATGTGGCCTTGTCTGCTGCTTTGACTCTGTTGTTTTGTTCTGGGCGTGTGATGTGTGGTTGGAATGGGAGCTGTGTGTTTTTGGTATAGTGTGTGACAGCTGTGGTATTTGAGAAGTCTTTACTGATGCGTACTTGGAGGTGTTTGCCGTATCTGTGTTTTTGGTGCAATGCTGAGAGTCCAGAGCAGATTCTTTTCTTGACTGGTTGGGTTTCCGTGGCGGATTAGGTAAAGTCTGGCTGGCTGTTATTTGATTGACAGCCTTCCTGCGACATGCGCCTGTGCACGGTGTAATCTGTGATCGTCTCCTGCCACATGTCCCACAAAGACCGGGTGAGGAAGTCGGCATCACTCGACAGGGCCGCGGTGGGGTGGCGTGCACGGTCGTACAAGCACTCCCGGTCTTTAATACCGAGCGATGGCCCTCCCCTTGCAGGGACTGCACCCTCCTCCTCTCTCTGGCCGGCTCCTTACCTTCTGTGGCCTCCGTGCAAACCCCTCCCACCGCATCAGAGGCCACCACACTGCCATTTGTATACCTAGCTGTCCTTTTGTCTCTTGTGTCCTTGGGGTTTATAGTTTTGATCTGGCAGTAAACTCCACTGCCTGACCCCTGTGACCCCATGTCGTCCTGTGTCAGGCTATTGATCTCGTTCTGAGATCTCTCCTTGGACACCGGCAGACTGTTGCTGTCACTTCTGATAACTCCCCCGGTCGCCACTGTCGTTGTTTTGTCTGTTGCCATGGTGAGTGGCCGATGTGTGTTGGTCGGTTGGCTGCCGTGTCGTTTGATGGACGGGATAGTCCGCAGTCCGGGAGATGTTTGCACCCCGACACTGCACAGCGGCCCCCATCGCCCCCCCGCCAAGGGAACCCCCAGCGCAGGCACTGGATTGGTTGGATCAGCCACCCTCCTGCCCATAATCCTCTGCAGGTTGGCTCAGCCCCCAGACGAGCTGAACACGATGCAGGCAAGCATAGACATCAGCTAACGTCAGCAGGATTATATCCAATAAAACACCGGAATGTTTCCAGCTTTTGTTCACGCAAGTGAATTAGTGGGTTTGTGAGGCAGTGTGAGCGCGTTTGTATGTGAAAGCTGGAGACAGGAATTTAATATCCAATAAGATTTTAAACTCAATGTCCTTCCATTAATGACCTCCTTACTAGATTAGCTACTGCTGATTGGACATCACAGTCAAGGCTTTTAACCAATGGCCCGCAGAGGAGGAGCTGGACGGAGTCTCTGGGCATTGCGGGTTTGTTCTGGAGAGAGAGAGAGAAAGAGAGAGAGGCAATGAATGAGAGAAACGACAGAAGAAAGGAGGCAGAAGACACAGATATTAGGCACGTAAAGCACCATATAAAAGCGTCAACCTCGACCAAATGCACACAGTGACCAGATCGATAGAACTCTATCAACCTCTTATTAGACCAGCAGGTGGGTGGGAGTTACAGAGGCAAAACTCTAAATCTCATCAAGCGGTTTCTCTTGAGGGAACAGAAAAAAACTTAAGGGTAATAGTTTATATCTCTATAGTCGCAATTTGCACATGCCCCAAGGAGCTATGTCATTAAATCTCATAAATTTAGGACTACAGATGTTGTTGTGGTCTTTTATTATGTGATGACACAGCGTGACGCATTTCAAATGAGGTTATGTTTGCCTCCCACAGCAGTATGTAAACTGATGATGCATCATCCCTCGACAACTCTCATGGAAGCAGTTTGGAAATCTGTCTAATGAGTTCAGCATAATGATAAACTCTGCAACATTGTTTAATTGAGGAAGACAAGTCATGTTGCCGAAACTCAGTGTTAATACATCTTTTACTTTTTATTTAATTGCGTATTGGGTAGGAAAATGTATTTGAATGCCTAGCTAGGTTATGTTAAAGCATCTTCTGGTTTTGGGAATATTTTGAAGGGGAGGAAAATTTGAAGTTCGACCCACTTCAAATCACTAGAGAATTGACTCAGAATACCTGCATGATGACACTTTGATTAGCTGGTAAAATTGGAGCAATATATCAGATTTTTCCTCAGGAGGAAATTGGGCCATGGCAGAAGTACACATTGGCTGGACACATCAAGAAGGAAAGAAAAGACGAAATAAGAGAGTAGATGGAGGTTGCAAGTTAGTAAATGCAAGTTATACTTTATTAAGAGCAAAAACAATATGAGCAGTGGTTTATGATCCTATGTGATTGCTTTGTGACTTCAAAGTGTCTCTGCACCAAATACAAGCATCAATTGAAGACGTGACGTACATCCACCTACATTTAAATCAGACCCCTGCCTAACTCGGGGAGACAATATGCTGTTGATCCCTGAATATTTATGATTTCCAGCCGATGTCTGTTTAGGCAAAACGAACTGTTCACAAAAGATCATTTGTCCAAGAGATCAGTCAGCAGACTGAATTTCTCCTATGTTCACCACATTGTTGTCCTTTCATTGCAGTCATTGAGTGATGTTAAACCAGCTGAGACACACACACACACACACACACACACACACACACACACACACACACACACACACACACACACACACAAAAAGGCTTATTTCATGCCAGCTGGTGCAACATCACAGCAGATCCTGGCTGTAGGGTCAAGGTTGGAACAGTACAGTTTATTTTACTAAATAAATGAAATATGGCCCTGTTCACCTATTAGTTTAAAAATTCATGAGATTACTGAGGAAAAAAGAAATCCATTCGGAGGCTTGTCTCAAAAGCAAAGGCTGACATCGGATTCATGCTCAAGGTTTCCAGAGGTTTTAGAAATGGGCCTTTCAGCAGTGGCCTAGCAGTTAAAGATGTATTCTCACTGGCAGACTCGTACTGACTGACTGCTGACTGTGTGACCTCAACTCATTTTCAAGCCATATGCTGTTTTGATGCATGAGCAGAATAGAAATGGGCATTTTAGCCCTTTTATTCCTTTTATTCCTTTTCTTCCCTGACAGCAAGTGTCATTAATTTTGTCAATCTCTTCGGAATTTCAGTTTTCATTTAATGTCATGAATTATTAAAACTGAGTGAATACAGTTTATTATGCTGGTGGGGGCCTGCCACCATGGACAGCTTTATAGAATTGGGAACAGTTTAAATTTAGAATGTTCTCACTCTGTATCTCTAGTTTATGAAACTTTCTACACAGTGTCACACAGTACCGTGTTGTTAGTGCTGTTGACAAAGTTCCTGGCACACAGTAGTGCTCGAGAGCTTCGCTTGACAGCCAGCAGAGCTTGGAAACGTAAGCGCTATAGATCAGAGGATTTCTACTTCAGTGACATATTGCTGCTATTTATTTGAATATCTTGACAGTGTGTTTGGCTCAAGGACCGCTACATTGCTATGGGGTCACACATAATTGACAGTCCAGACTGTTTATGAGTGGTGGCCATGGTAACTCCTGGAGTGGACCACACGGGTCTTGACCCAGAGTTCACAACATCCTTTCAGGTTTGTGTGTGTGTGTGTGTGTGTGTGTGTGTGTAATCTATTTGCAAAGTAGGCTGCAGCCAGAAAGGGATTGTGTTGTTTGCAAGAAGAAATTGAAGAGAGAGAGGGGAAGACGGAATGAGAGAGCCAGTGTTTGTGTGTGTGCGATGGAGAGCGTGAGGACTGCAGATGTGCATGTTTGAGTGTGTATGTGTGTTGTCAAGCAGTTTGCCTTGGGATGATTCAGACTAAGTCAATTGAAGGTAATTTCACTGCAGCTCATTTCCAAGCATTTGTCTTTCCACCAGCAGCCACAACAAATACTAGAGCACCTGCTGTCACTGCCTACCTGTGTGTGTGTGTGTGTGTGTGTGTGTGTGTGTGTGAGAGTGCATGTTTGTGTGTGTGCCTACCATCTCAAGTCTCACCCCTGACCTCCAGGCTGTCAGGCAGAAAGTGGCACCATATCCTCAGAAGTCAGTTTCTCTGATTCACACGCCTGTCTCTCTTCATCATTCTACCACTCTCTTGCTCTCTCTCTCTCTCTACATCTTATTGGACACCACTCTGCTCTTGTCGCCTTTCGTCTTTCATCGTTACCTGTGTTTGTTGACGCACTTTTTCACACTCACCGCCCCCCTTTTCCATTTCTGTCATGCTGTGTTTGATTCACCGTGTGTTAACCTCTCCCTCTGTCTCTCTATATTTAATCTTAAACTCTCGCCCACATCCCACCTCTGGCTGGGCAAAATGAGCGGGGAGGAGAATGGGTGGTGACTCTGTTGGCTGGGGGGGGATGAAGGGGAGGCGACATAAGTGGAGAACGGGGGAGAGACAGCAGCACCGGGAGGTGGAGAACAGATGAAGGAGGAGGATCACAGACAAGATGAAAGTGATGCGTGTGTGTGAGAGAGAGGAAGAGGCTCATTTCCTTATGTGTTTGGTTAAAGAATAAAGACAGGAGCATGGCAGAGAGGGAAGGGTGCCATGAAGACACAGACATTAAAAGGGAGGAAGATGTGGGAAGCTGCACACACTGCTTGCCAGTAACCAATACGCACTGCAAGTGTGCTTGAGCATCTGTCACCTCACACACACACACTCACACACACAAACCCAGTAGGGAGTTTCCTGACAGGGTGCATCTTTTTATGAAATCTGTTTATACATGCAACGAGTTTAATTTACCAGTTGGTGGATTTGGGCTGTTCAAGAATTGTCTACAATCCAGGCAGTCTGAGTGAGGCCTTGTGTGTGTGTGTGTGTGTGTGTGTGTGTGTGTGTGTGTGTGTGTGTGTGTGTGTGTGTGTGTGTGTGTGTGTGTGTGTGTGTGTGTGTGTGTGTGTGAGTGAATGAGTGCGCACCCACGCCTTTGCAGTGGTAACAGAGCACTGAATGCTCCAGCGAGTCTAGTCCTCTGTCGTTTTCAAGGTGAGCCTCATTTTTCAACTGCCGATTGACGGGCTGCGCGTGTGTGTGTGTGTGTGTGTGTGTGTGTGTGTGTGTGTGGGGGGGGGTTTTAGGGAGACTGAGACTCGCTTTACTGCTCTGTAATCACACTGCTTTTCTCACTTACTGTCTCTCGCCCACCCACGACCAGAACAAACGCAGCTCTTTATTGGCCCTTAGAGACGGGGCACACACTGCATTTCGGGTAGTGTAGTCAGTTTTATTTTTTCTCTGCTGTCTGGGCTCAAAGCAACAACAGATTTTGTTTTCCATTATATTATTATATAATAATATTAGTTGAAAACAAACAAGGCCCTACTCTTGAGGGCACTCCCCTAATCAATGTGAATACGTGTAAAAGAGTTCTTGCAACATCTTCTGTTGGTGTCAGCACAGAAGCCACAACAATCAACTAAGTGTGGCTGTGAGTTGTTACATTTTTAAGACCTCCTCTCCAACTCGTTCTGATCTGATTGATGGCTAAAAAAAGACTGGCGGTGTGATCAGCAGACGAGCTGTCAGATAAGGTCAGTTGGACTGAACAGCTCATTACAGGTACGACTGCTCTGCTTTACCTGAGTGAACATGGTTAAAATGGAAACTCAGCAGAATTACTGATAATCCTCTTTAGAAATATAAGGCAGCTTGTGTTTGACCTGTAATGTTCTACATGTGGAACTGATGGAAAGGGACTATTTTCTGTCAGTACCAGTAGCAACTACTGGTATTAGTTTAATTTCTGCTTGTAAATGAATATGGTATGTCTGCAGATGTCCGGTATTTGCATGCTGCATTGCAGATATACAGTATGTGTGCACATTTTAAACGTTTTTATTCTTTTGTCTACATAATTGGTTTCACCTTTTCTCAAGTGCCACGGTACATTTTAACATTTGTCACTGCACTTCAGACAGAAGGAGCGGTTGCAAACTGCAGTGTGCACTTTGTTTTGTTGTGCATTTTAATTGGGTTCAACTGTATTTTTCAGGGACAGTGCACTTTAATCAGCATTTCAACTAAAGAGCCACAAAGGCGAATTTTCAATCTCTCAAAAGCCAACTATCTCGGCCAACCCTGCGTAATCCAAGTTTGGTTCTCATTCACATTGTTTGGGGCAGATTGCGTGTACCTCGCTGATAGTAAGGCAGCTAGTTCAAACAATGGAAACATGGAAACACAGAACGTAATGTAGCTTTTCAACACTCACTCACAAAACATTATTTGATGATAGATAGGACTGTGCTCTGCAGCGATGGATCCCACACTTTTAGAACGCTGAAAATGTCGCCTCCCCCTCAGTACAACAGGTTCAGATGCAATATTATATTAGACAAATATTTAACTGAAAATAAACAATTAATACAATTAAATACGCTAACATGTTGGCCGGCTGTTGATGTGGAGAGAGAGAGAGCACAACCTGCAGGTTTTGACCCCACTGACAGTCGGTTTCTTGTTTTGTTTTCATGTGTACCTGAGAAGAGAGAGCCACACATGCATGATGTTGGGAACACCACAGTTAATTTGACAATGATAGATGTCCCTCGTTCTACAGCAGCCAGAACCCGGCCGTTAAAGCCAAGTAGTGGCCAGTCTGACTTTACTCCTGAGGGCTGAGATCTATCATCATTTCTTTGAGCTCTGTCAAATCTTATCATCGCTAGCTCTGACCGTCACTATATTTCTGATCTGCTGAGCTCCTGAGAATCTCCCGAGCCGGAAAGCATGTTGTGTTACTAAGTCATTAGCTCTTTTGGAAGTTTTGAAACTGTAAAAAGGCACCATAAAATGAACAATATGATAAATATTGTGGCATCCAGGGCCTGTCCTCGAGGCACCGACTTTGGGAACAACTGCCCTAACGCACACTGTGTACTGTGTGTTCATGATAAAGTTACGTTACAATCTAGTCCACCATCTTTGATTTGCGTATGAGAATTTAACTTTGCTCGAAACATGAATGAATTCCAGGATTCTGTGTTTTGCCGGCATGTGTCTAGAGACCCCCTGTACGCTATAAGTTGTTGTGAGCCAACAGTCCTAGCCTCTGCACAAACTGTGTACTTCACCGTGTGTGTGTGTGTGTGTGTGTGTGTGTGTGTGTGTGTGTGTGTGTGTGTGTGTGTGTGTGTGTGCGCATGTTTTATTCAGTGATGCATCAATAAGACAAAGGCAGAAAATGAATTTCGTCTTACTTCGATTACGTAATTCTCCATTAGACGTATGAGGCAGACTAGCTTCTCTGAGGAATAATAACAATGATATTAATTTCACTTAATTAGAAAGTGTTTGAGCCTTTTGAGTTGCACCTAGCATGCATGAACATCCGTAGTTGTCATAAATTGCATCTTAAAATGTTACGGGATTACACGCAGAGATCAATGGCTATTTTATATCGGTATATAAATCAACTTTCATCTTCATTTGCACTTCCACAAATATGAATTCTTTAACTGAGGATGTGTTTATACCTGTTTTGGGCTCTTTTTCTACAAATCCAACTTGAACTTTTTTTCCTTCAAAGTTTTCTGCCTCTTTTACTTGTTTTACGAGGGAACAAACAGGACATGACTCACCGTGATGTCCTGTTCCATTCAGAGGGCCCTCAGAGGGGGGAGAAAAGAATTATGTTTGGTTTAATGGTGCAGTCGTATTTACAACCAGTTAGGTGTAACAAGGAAAGGGGTGAAATATAGACATAGAGTGTACCATTGACAAATCCATCTGCCGGCTTAATTCATTTGTTTTGTTGTTGGCCAGAGGAGAGTGAGCTGAGCAACAGAGCCGAGAAACCAATGTAAACTGAATATGTATGAGATTTGCCTACAAATATTTGATAATCGGAGATAAACACGATAAAGTGGACAACTAGATCCTGTAAGCCATCAGGGGAACACACACACACACACACACACACACACACACACACACACACACACACACACACACACACA